>CM061176.1:17870232-18470232 GCA_030763345.1 Mythimna separata | reverse complement strand
CCGTGTTACCCCAGTTAATGGGTTGTGGAGGTCGGGTAGGCAGCCGCTCCTCGTAAAATACTGGTATTCAGCTAAATCCGGCTTAACTGGAAGCCGACCCCAATATAGTTGGGAAAAGGCTAGGTAGATGGATGGAAGATGGTTGTTTATTCCCACTTTGACCCCCCTTGTAACGTGCCATGAGTTGGCTTTCGAAAGGGAACCCTGGGGCTCTAGAACGCAAGACAAAGAAGGGACATAAGAGTGAGTTTTAATCAGTAAAAGCCCTGTCATTCCACCCTAGAGCGGAAGTCATTCGATGGTTTCCCACATAAAATAAACCCCGACGTAATTGAGATTTTCTCAATTATGTCGGGGTTTTTTCTAGTAAGATTAATTCAAAGAACTACAAATGTAATAAATATATGGAACAATACGCCATCATGCATTCATGACTCAATATTCCCTACAGTCTTCATAAATCAAGAAGATGTAAATGTAAAGTATGATCAGAATGATAACGAGCAATAAATGACGACCAATTCACTTCATTACGACCTTAAGTAGCCATTCCACATTGCCATTGGGTCCCTAGATCAATGGGACATGACCGCTGACGAATTCATAAAACAAATAGATGTC
Organism: Mythimna separata; assembly: GCA_030763345.1. Lineage (NCBI taxonomy): Eukaryota > Metazoa > Arthropoda > Insecta > Lepidoptera > Noctuidae > Mythimna > Mythimna separata. The sequence goes on along the minus strand of CM061176.1, from coordinate 18,469,611 downwards.
TACTTCTTAATTGCCTATTGAAATTATAAAACCTTTCCCCTTTTTTGGAAGTCAGTTAAAAATAATGATAATAAGTTTATTTTAGACTTTACGTATGTCCATAATTTTGTTCGTATTGTGTATTACTAACAATAGTGAGTTAGCATTGTTGGTTAGTTTTTACTATTTATTTATTTCTCTTATAATGAATGTCGCCACCCAGTGTCTCTGTAATTAAAAAAAATTTCTCGCCAATCAAAAAGCATCGTTAAACACCAGACGTAAGACTTTTTTGTTTGATCATAGAACGAGTTTCGAATTTAAAGTTTTTTGCTGAACCTGGATTACAAAGAGTTTGGATATAAATTGTGGATAATAGCCACACAGGTTTCCTAGATTTAAAAAAAAACTAGATTCCTAATTGCCAGAGGTCTTACACTTCATGGCAGAATTTATGCCAAAGAGAACGACTGTCTGAAGTTGGTACACCTAGCACCAAGTGAATTAATTTTAAAAGAGTAACCATGGGGAGTATCTTGCCGTTTCTTCTTGAAACGACCAATTGCAACTATGCATATGCACATCGCTACCTTTGGGTAGAAAGGTCGTATAAACCAAAACCCAACTTTTCAGTAGAGCAGAAAAACTAATTTTTTTTTTATAAAAAAATTCATAACTTTTTTGCTTTTGAAGTTATAAAAAAATTATCTATGAGAAAGGTTCTTACATTTTGCAAATGAAAAAGGTTAAATCATCAAAACCTAGCTATCTTCTTTAGTTTCAAAGTTAGCTTGCATTTACGTCTAAGAAAAAATCAACTCTTGGTTAATACACCCCATGAAAATGTGCTTTGAAAAAACTGTGTGGGTCGTATATCCATTTTTGGTAAGCTTAAGGTCACATTTAATGTCGTAAAAACCCAAATGTATGTAATATTTTTGTATTAAAAACCATTTATAATCATAGATCAATTGAATTCTGACTAATAAATAATCCTGTTACTCATAGAATTAATAGAAACTCAATTATTATTAATCTAATACCCAATAATGGTCGATTCAAATAAAATAAAACTACCTGTACCAACATTTATTAATTATTGTAATACAGAAGGTATTACAATAATTAATAAATGTTGGTATCTGTAAATCAATGGTAAATCAATGGTATCTGTCTATCGCGCTCGTTCTTCTGCTTGTCGCTGCTTTTCTTTGGTCTCCCTCTCCCTCTCCATCCATCATCATCTTAGTCTTTTCCCAACTATATTGGGGTCGGCTTCCAGTCAAGCCGGATTTAGCTGAATACTAGTATTTTACGAGGAGCGGCTGCCTACCAGACCCCCACAACCCATTTAACTGGGGTAACACGGTACTTCATGGCAAGGCTGGAGTCAGATTTACTGGCTTCTGACTATCCGTAACGACTGCCAAATATCTACAAATGACAGCCGGGACCTACGGCTTAACGTGCTTTCCGAGGCACGGAGGAAACTCGTTATGTTAAGATGGTCACCCATCCACAGACCAACCCAGGCAAGCGTTGCTTAACCTTGAAGATCGACCTGTGCGGCTGTTATTATCTAGCCACGAGTTCCTCTACTCTCTTCCACCTCTCTATCCATCCACATGTAAATTCAGAACTCTTTTAGTAACAGGCGTTTCATCCCTCCTCTTCACATGACCATACCAAGACAAACGATTTCCTTCCAACTTTTCAGTCACTGGCGCCACTTTCAAACTTCCCCAAATACACTTATTTCTCACTCTGTCCATTCTAGTCACAACACACATCCATCTCAACATTCTCATCTCCGCTACATGCAATCTTTTTTCTACCAACTTTTTCACAGCCCAACATTTTGATGCATACAGTAAGACAGGTCTTATCACGGACTTGTAGATAGCACCCTTCAACTTGAGGGGAATCCGTGGATCACAAGTTGTTCCCGTGACCTGTCGCCATTTCATCCATCCTGCGTTGATCGGATGTGTTATGTCCCGGCCTATCTCACCATTTCCTTGGACAAGCGACCCGAGGTACCGAAATCCGGACAAATCGGTATTAATTTCCTAGCGAGGGCTAAAGGCGAAGGATTGGAGGGACCGCCGGAATCGCAGAATAAGTACTCTGTTTTGGTTCTACTCAATTTCACGCCAACACTCTCCAGTCTATGCCACCACACCTCCAATCTGCTCTGGACCTCTAGGTCACTCTCAGCAACCAGCACAATATCATCAGCAAACAGCATACACCAGGGGGCCTCTTCCTGAATGTCTAACGTCTAAGCGTCCATAATCAGCAGGAAGAGTTAAGGGCTAAGAGCCGATCGACGAGATGTAGGCCGACCGTCACATTCAAACTGCCACTGGTGCCTACTGTAGACCGGACTTGGGTACTACACCGACTATACATCACTGGGATCAACTGCAATACTTCACAGGCACACCTTTCTCCTTAAGGGCCCACCACAGAACTTCATGATGTACTCGGTCGTATGCCTTTTCGAGGTCAATTAATACCATGTGCAAGTTTTTATGTGCACCTCTGTATTTCTCGCACAGCCGGCGTATAGCGAAAGTGGCATACGTTGTACCCCGACCAGACATAAAACCAAATTGGTTCTGTGAAATTTCACTCTCTTCTCTCAACCACCTTTCAATACTTCTTCCAGACTTTCATAGTATGTGACATTAGCTTTATTCCTCTATAATTGTTGCACTCAAGAACATCACCTTTGTCTTTAAAGATGGGCACCAAAGAACTGTTGCACCAATCATCAGGTATGAATTCTTCTTTCAACAACTTATTGAAGAACATAGTTAACTACATCCGTCCATCCACTCGCAGTAACGTCCACACTTCAACTGGTATTCCAAACTGGGCCAATGGCCTTACCATTCTTCATTCCATTTACTGCTATTATGACTTCAACCATATTAACCATTCTCACTAACCCCACATTTTCTGGTTTACTTTCTAAAATCCCACTCCAATCATTTTCCTTATTCATTAGGCTTTCAAAATATTCCTTCCACCTCTCTTTGATTTTTTCATCATCTGATAGAACCAGTCCAGGTTCATTCCTTACACATTTTACTTTACAAACATCCTAAAGTAAAGTGCGACTTGCAATGATCATGGTTTATACACCAACGTTGCGAACTATCTTTGGATTTACGACGTCGATTTTAACCTGAGTTTAAGTAATGCATTTAACACTTTAGGGCGTATACACCATTTACAATTAATGCATTTAACACTTTAGGGCGTATAAACCATTTACAATTAATGCATTTAACACTTTAGGTCGTATAAACTATTTACAATTAATGCATTTAACACTTTAGGGCGTATAAACCATTTACAATTAATGCATTTAACACTTTAGGGCGTATAAACCATTTACAATTAACGACTATTTTTACACCCTCCGTTAATATAAATTATGGTCATTACGTCATAACAAAATTACAAAAAAATAATATTTGGCTTTTACATTGAAAATTTACCTTTTTTAATAGGCTATGACCGAAAATTTGTGGGTCGTATTAACCATTTTTGAGCAAATTTCTACATTTCGTATATACAGATCGATAGAGAAAAAAATTCTGAAAAAAATGGTATATTTAACTCAATTTGGCCAAAATGGTTTATACGACCTTTCTACCCAAAGGTATCGACATGAATCACACTGTATATTCATGCAAACGGTTCGAGAATCCGTTTTGTAGTTTTTGAGTGAGTTCGACTCGTCGACTTTGCGTAGTCTCTTACGCGCGCCTCAAAGACGAGTCTGCAAAACTGACGGTCCAGTAGGAACAAGAGATTTAAAAAAAAAAAGCCAACTATAGAACAAATCATTGTTCTATCTCACTAAGGTCTTGGATATGTGTGAAGATTCACGTGCACATTGTTTATGTGTGTATAAGACATTTTTTTTTTATAATCGATCTCTCTGAAATCTATTTAAGCGCACTCATCGATCATTAATGTGGAATATTTTTACTAATTGCTGGAAGTTCCCGAGTTCGAAGTAACAAGAAATTTATAGCACATCAATTTACTAAACATCGGACAAACAACAAAACAGCTGATGATAAGCACGTCCGTTTAAACTCCAATATGCCACTGGAAATTTTATTTTTAAATTTGTTATGATAATGACACATCAGTTTACTTTTAGATTCGGTGTAGGCCTTCTAATAGTTGCGCTATTGTCTTCAATCTAACTTGACGCTTGTGTAACTCAAGGTCTTGATTTTAAAACATCTAACGAAGAAGATTATCGCCAATGATCATGATGCACTCGTCGAGTCGTGGCTTGTCGGTTTGAGGTATTCCTGTTTCGGCACCAAGTTTTTTAAGGAACCTCTTTAGTGTCAAAAACTTGGTGCTGAAACAGGAATAATTCGTCGGTTTTCTACCGGTTTAATTTCGGGAAGTGTGCGTCAAAATTGCGTATTTTAATTCTGCCAAACTGGTTCTATCATCGGACCACCAGACGCAGTGTCAATGACTATACAAGATGCGTCATCGGTACCTACATCGTGGACATCTCAACCATACGCACATAACGTTTTGGAAACACATTTATTGTCCATACAACTAATGAGTGGAATTCCCTATCGGAGTCTGTGTTAATACTATTAGAATTTCTTTGTGGGGCGCTCTATAAAAGAGATAACGTTAGATACAGTAAAGCTGGTTCTTTTGCAAACTGTGTAAAGACTATTAATTCCCTTGAATGTTGAAGTTATCCAGGTTTCACTGTAATTGTTACGTACCTGTAGCATTAGTTTCAAAATCAAAACGAATTAATTTTACATAGGCTTTATAAACCGTCAGAAGCTAGTGCACGGTTCCAATCAATCATTTCGCATGGAGAACACTATATGTATAGTTATGGCAAGAAACTCCAAGATTACTCTCTTTTGAAAACCAATACTTACTAAAACTTAAAAAAAAAACGTAATACAACATAGATTATCCAAAGTCTACAAATGGATACATTCGTCTCAAATATTCCACGCGGCCTTGTAGTTGTTTTTATACGAATTGATAATAATTTGGTCGTCATTAAAGCTTGTTGACTTTTGACGCTGGTCATTGATAATGGCCGCTATGCTATAAAGTCTCCATGAACTTGATTGGCGGGATCATATTTGTAATGTCTATATTATCTAGACGGTCTTTCGACGAACTGTTACCTTTATTAAATATTGCCAGGCGAAAAAGACCACTTACCAACAAAAAAAAAAACTCGTAATGTGCAGTTTTTCCTTATGTGTTGAATAATAAAGTCTCTGAGATGTATAATTAGTTTTTTGCGTCAAGAAATTATTTCGAAATCGCGGTTTTTTGTGTTGCTGCAACGTAGGTACTGACGCATTTATATTTTGTACGAAGATACCTAGGCCTACTGTCCATGCCCACAGCATCATTGACGCGTATTCGTCGCTATACACTTTTTTTTCTGGTAGGGGAATCATCAGAATGACTTCTCCCGCTCTTGGGCGGAGCGGGAGGGTGTGTCAGACTCTTACTGACTAAACCCCTACCCCGTTCCTTCGTTGCCTTCGATCTGGGGGGGACTCGGTGTCAACCTTTCGGAATACCCATGTGCCCCAGAGGCTTCGCTATACGCTTGGTGTATGCCTGCGTAAAGCTTGCATACAAAACTATGAAACTGTAGATGAAGCGACAGCTACGCGACGATACCACTCCAATTTCGTCCCCTTAGGGGCTGAATTTTGTAAAAACTCTCCATCTACATGATAAAAGGAAACCTTGTGGAAAATTATACACTCAGTCCCAGTAGTTTCGAGTGTATTCTTCCGATATTGTACTGTACTGTACAATACATAACAATATCACCGTTTGATTCCGTAATTTGCACGTTTGATTTTAGGTTACTGGTGACAGCCAATTAGTATCTACAGAATCGGTAGAGAAAATTTTGTTTTACTTGGTGTAGAATTGGCAAAAAGTTACTCAAAGCCGGGAACGATGGAAGGAATAACTTGGTGTGTGGTGTATTGACAGGAAAATAATATTCCTGTATGCAGTTATTTTACGATTAAATAAACAATTTCACCTTATTCTTACATGAATACTAATTAAAATTACTTCGACTGTAGTCGCTGGCAGAAGCTAGTTAAAGATAAATTACACCCAGACACAGAACAAAAATGATCGTGCTCATCACACAAACCCTATGCCCTTACTTTTGTAATTACCTTACTAATCAACTTCCCATCTCCACAGAACCGTGTAGGAAAACGCATCATCAAGGCATACCGCGAGAACCCTTCGAACGAATCTCTGGAGTACGGCAACGACGTGACTTTCAAGGAGTTCGCGCTGTTCCTCACCAACCGCTCCGAACAGATGGCTGATATTCTGAACAACGAACATTGGCAGCCCATTACCAATCTGTGCCATCCCTGCCTTATCAAGTACACTTTAGTTGGTAAGTAATTTTTTTTATTACGGTAATAAAGAGTTGCTTCTGACAATATTATTGATGTATGAGGATCAGGTTGTAAAGCCCATTGAAAAAGGAGGATTCTACGAGCAGACAGGTGTTGTGCCTGCTTCTGGAATCTGACCTGGCATTGTATATTATGTTCTAATCGTGCGGAAGGACTCTGAAACTACGATGATGTGGTGGCATAGTTTTCGCTACAATAATCAATCAATGTCTATACTCTCTCCTATGTCCATATTGTATATGAGTCCTAAATATTCTCGGGTTGTTCGTTCCATCCTTGACCATGATGGATGACATCGTCCATCAGGCTTGATCAAGGTCAGGTCAGGATAAAGGATCTTTTCGCATTTAAACATTGCTTAAAAGTATGGATCAATCTTTCACCTTTTATTCATGTACTTAAGTCGCTGAGAACTATTCTATCAGTTTTATACTGCATGTATCTTCCTTGTAATTAAATTACCCACACACAAGGATGGGTACCGTGTTTATAATATGCTCATAATACCATACTATGGACACTAGTTAGTTCAGCTAGCTTAGTGCTCATAGCATTAACATTTAACCTTTGAGGGTTCACGCCATGGAGGCTAATGGCCTACAACGATGTTCTATAACCAGAGACACAGAGTTCAAGTGCCTAGAGATTATAGATTATTGTTTTTTCAAGCGCATTGTAAAGAACTTGAAATAATATGAAGAGGTTTCGTATACGGGTTTATTGTCAAGAGTGTAAATTACTTGTTTGAATGAGTTTTGAGGTCGCCAAAGTGCAAGATGTATGTTTAGTTTCGTTTGCTATAAGACTCTGGTTGCCACAGAGAAACATCACAGAGTTCAAATGCCTAGAGATTATAGATTATAGTTTTTTCAAGTACATTTTAAAGAATTTGAAATATGATGAGGTTTCGTTTACGGGTCTTTGTCAAGAATTGTGTAAACTATTTGAATGAGTTTTGAGGTCGCTAAAGTGCAAAATGTATAGTTTTGTTTGCTATATGGCTCTAGTTACCATAGAAACAAAACACAGAGTTCAAATGCCTAGAGATTATAGATTATTGTTTTTTCAAGCGCATTGTAAAAAACTTGAAATATCAATAAAAAGAGGTTTCGTTTACGGGTCTTTGTCAAGAATTGTGTAAACTATTTGAATGAGTTTTAAGGTCTCTAAAGTGCATAGAAACACGACACAGAGTTCAAGTGCCTAGAGATTATAGATTATTGTTTTTCAAGTACATTTAAAAGAACTTGAGAATGAAATAAGTATGAAGGAGTTTCGTTTACGGGTCTTTGTCAAGAATTCTGTAAATTGTTTGAGTGAGGCCTTGAGGCAAACTTTATAGTCTTGTTTGCTTTATGGCTCTAGTTGCGGTTGGGTGAAGCGTTGTGAAAAATTACTGTAATTTTGGAAGTCGGTGGTTTTGGGTTTGGTTCTACGCTATTTACAAAAGAACTGGTTTTTGATGAACATGAGACCAGTCTAGAAAAACTTTTAAAGAAATATTAGTAAAAAGAAATCGCAAATCAATTAATTAGCCTAGCAATACCCGCGAAACGAGACACAATAGTAAAACAATAACAGCGCGGTCCTATGAGAACGGTCGGGGATTCATGAATTAATGACGGAGATCTGAGGTAATAAACAATAAAAAATGCATCCCTTGCATGCATTCCCAAGGTACTTATTTTTTTTGAAGTCTGATATAAATAAATGCCAACATGCAGTATCGCAAGGGGTCATCCATAAATTACGTAATGTCTTAAAAACTTTTGAACCTAGTTAACGTATTTTTGAGGTGTGAATCTTAAATACATCTTTAGTTCGGAAATCGTTAAGAACGTGCATCGTTTTTCAATTGAGAAATGACGCGCATAAAAAATCTAAATACACTTAACAATATCTCCATATATACCTACAATAACTTGTCAAGTCCATACTAGAAACTTCATCAATCGATGCATTCAAATATTCTTGCTGTGTCTGTTTCTGTCAATATTATAATTATAGTGTTCAGGATTATTTATTTATTTTAATTCACAAGGCTTTCCTACATGCTAACAAACACATGTTAGGTATAAAGAATTTCATATGCATTAAGTATAAAGAATTTGTATTATCAAAATGCTAAATACAAGCCTCCTTATAAAAAATATTATTTATATTATTGATAAATCTAAATAATATTTTTGATGTGACTAGTGCGTTAATTTAATTATTATATTATACTTTGACATTTATTTATTAATCTACAGATATGTCTTGACATTTTCGCATGTATAAAAATAAATTATATTTAAAAAATTTATTTATCTAGTAACATTATTATTTGCCTCCTGATTATTTGTTTTTTTTTTCATAGTGAATTCACCAGATAACGCACAAATTTAAAATATTATACATTATTCTAATTGTGACATTTATTCACAAATGTGTGTATATTATTATTTAATATATGATCCACATGACATTTTAAAATTTAATTAATCTAGTGCCATTATTATTTGCTTCCTGATTATTATTATTTTTCATAGTGAATTCACCATATAATTTTGTGCTTTAATTTATTAAATTAATCATTATAAATTATTCTAATTTTGATATTTATTTGCAAATGTGTCTACATTATTATTTAATAATACTTATAATATGAAATTTTAAACTTCTATTTTTCTAGTGACATAATTATTAAATTCATTTAGTATGTTTCTTTGTTATTTGCCACGAGGAAATGAATAAATTACACTGCTATACAGTCATTTCGCGGAAAGCATACTTGAAGTCGATTTTGTATAAGACGAGTGTGCTGATAACGGGAAAAATACCAGAATGGTCAAATTGACTCCAGTTTTTGAGATAAACACTTCTAACATTTTCCATAAAATGCTTCAATAAATGGGCCAAAAGATGTATTTAAAATTTATTTTTATTGTTTACCTTTACAAAAATACACAAAAATAATAATAGTTTGGGGTACCTTTAACTAGAATAAATAAATGAAGATCATGAAAAACTTTTCCTTTGGGATTTTCTCTTATTTACTTTGTCAGGACAATCTCTTTTCAAGGTCCAACAATAGTCAGCCATCATATGGCTGTCCCATCGACCTTGATATCTTTCTTCCATTATTCTGATATCCTGATGGAACCTTTCTCCTTGTTCCTCACTGTAATCACCCAGGTTCTGCGGGAATCGGTCCAAATGGCTGTGTAAGAAATGCAATTTTATGCTCATGTTGACTCCTAATCTGTTAAAATTTTGTAGCATTTTTGCAACTAGTTCTTGATATTCCGGCGCTTTGTGATTCCCCAAAAAGTTTTTTACTACCACCACAAAGCTTAACCATGCTTCAGATTCAATCTGTGTCATATGGGCTACAAACTCAGTGAAATTTTCAATTATTTCTTAGTTCCGTTTATCTCAATAACCAGAGTGAATCAAAAATAAATAAGCATGCAGCGTGATGTCTAATATGAGTATTAACAAAAACCATTAACAAAATCCCTGCCGCAGATTTTTTTATTTTTTTTGTATAGCAGTGTTATGTTATATAATTTTTCGCAAATGAATGAAAGTTGTCATTTGCGTGCGCGAAGGTGTAATATGGTTGGACGGTGCTATATTTTCACTATTTTAATTTATGTGATTAAACCCATTGCCTTGAGCAACACGTGATAAATGAAAGATCCCCAAGTAACAAGTAGGTTCTGTCGTAATCTGTCCGCAATAATGGTTTATGTTATATAAAAAAAAAGCCTCGCGATCGCGAAGGCACAACGTGAAACCACACCATGGGTGGTTCCGCTTTTTTACCAGACTCCTACCTTTTTTTTTATTATTTTTCTGTCCTGCGGTCCGTGCAAAATTGTGTAGTTACTACGTTGTCTAAAAATATGGTGGACATTATTGTGTTTTTTCTTTGAGCAACCTCTTTACTGATGTAACTCAACTGGAAACTCGAGATTCATACTTACCAAAGAAACGGCCTTTTTTTGAGGTAGGATATCATCAAATAGGTAACTCGTCGCGCTCTGAGTGTTGTGTTCCTTCAGTTGCTCTTTCCGTTCTAACGCCACAGTATCACTCCGTCCGTCCGTCAGTAAACAGCCTTTATAAGCTTTTATCATGAACTTATTGGGTGGAGCGAGAGTCACACTATACAGGAAAAGTTTTTAACCACTGCGTAATTTTTTTTTGGTGGCTTAGTGTAAGTAATAGAACACAAGTCGACTTCAAGGTTAAGCAACGCATGCCAAGGTTGGTTTGTGGATGGGTGACCATCTTAACATAACGAGTTTCCTCCGTGCCTCGGAAAGCACGCTAAGCCGTAGGTCCCGGCTGTCATTTACAGTCGTTACGGATAGTCAGAAGTCAGTAAATCTGACTCCAGTCTTGCGATGAAGTACCCTGTTACCTCAGTTATTGGAATGTGGAGGTCTGGTAGGCAGCCTATGCTTTCCGAGGCACGGAGGAAACTCGTTATGTTAAGATGGTCACCCATCCACAGACCAACCTTGGCAAGCGTTGCTTAACTTTAAAGATTGATCTGTGTTCTATTACTTACATTGAGCCACCAAAAAAAATTTACGCAGTGGTTAAAAACTTTTCCTGTATTGACTAAAACCTTCTTGAGTTCATTCTGTTTCCCTTTGCTTTCCGACGCCATAGTATCTGTCAAACAATTCCGCAGTCCAACGTATGAAATACACAGCCTTTATAAGCTCTTATCATCAACTTAGGAATGTTACTTGGCTTCTGCGTAAAGCCATAAAAAATACTCCAGTTCCCTAATAGGACATCTCTCGCTTAAAGAATAAGGCCTCGCGTGCCGATATCAAAGGCAAGTGTAAGCTTATATGAAGCTGTAATTTGATAAGGTTCATATGTTTCTGTGAATCATTATTATAGACAGTGCCACCCAGACTGACACGTACCCAATTTAGTGTAATGCATACTGATGCTGATTTAATAATCTTATGACGTATGATAGATGACCGTGAGATACAATTTTGCTACAACAAGAATTAATTAAAGGTGTCCTAGTCGGTCATTCTGCCATACAAACTTAGTATGGCGATGATAACCTCAGTGTTTTAATTTGAAAATAAAACAATGATATCGATGTGTTTTGTCAATATCTAGCTAGGTATATGGAAGTAAAATAGTTAAATATTTAATTTTGGAGTTTTGGCGTCGGGATTTTGACCCCAATTTACACACATGATCTTGAATGAGATTCGCATTTTAACGTCTCCCATAAAAGTGAGTCGCCGACTAGTGCAATCTTAAAATTTGCGTGCAACCTATAAAATTTCTCCCATAAATAATTTTGTTTGACAAAAACCTCACAAACTAAAGATGCTACATACTTGACAAAACTGATGACTCGATAGTCAATACCTATATTTTTTTCGGACACAAAACCGTGTATGGGTGTTATTCGAAACGTCCACAAAATTGCAGTACCATCATATTATTTGCAGTCGCCATTACTGCAGCACGTTTTCATTGGCCTAAATTGACTATTTGACACATGCGTCACGGTTCATTTATTATAGTTATTTTTTATTGTCTATCTTTAGTGATTGCATAGTCTGGGTGGCAGACAATAAATGGTGGGTTTGCTGTTTATAGTTTTGTTATTAGACATTACAGTTCCTATACAAGTATACATATAAAAAAATCTACGTGTATCTAGGTTACAGCGACATAAACTATTGTGAGCTTCTGGTAAGGTCTAGGTACGCATCATCTGCCTAGCCTTTTTCCAACTATATTGGGGTCGGCTTCCAGTCAAGCCGGATTTAGCTGAATACCAGTATTTTACGAGGAGCGGCTGCCTACCAGACCTCCACAACCCATTAACTGGGGTAACACGGTACTTCATGGCAAGACTGGAGTCAGATTTACTGGCTTCTGACTATCCGTAACGACTGCCAAAGATCTACAAATGACAGCCGGGACCTACGGCTTAACGTGCTTTCCGAGGCACGGAGGAAACTCGTTATGTTAAGATGGTCACCCATCCACAGACCAACCTAGGCAAGCGTTGCTTAACCTTGAAGATCGACCTATGCGGCTTCTATTATCTAGCCACGAGCTCCTCCATAATCAGTCCAATAATGTTCCCACTGCTGAGACCCAGAGCTCCTGTCTTGGAGAGGGTATATGGTCTCCAGTCGACGGATCAGCACAGATTGGTGGATGCCACATGTCTCGAATTTTTGGTTCTAGTACATGCCGGTTTCGTCACGACGTTTTCCTTCACCGTTTTGAGTGCGCTGTGAGGCACCATTCATATAATTGACAATTTATGCAATTAATACATTTTAATCTAGGTCTACATACACCTGCTCTGCATACGCATGCTCCTAAAGATTCTGATTGCATAATCGTAGGTATATTTTATTCAGTAAGCGAAAAACGTATGAATGGATATTGAAACTGACAATCAGAGTCACATTATCTTCTGTCGCTTATTTCCTTGATTATTAACTTTATCTAAGTCAGTTTCCAAGAATAACTTAGCATAATATAAAAAATCAAGGCTTAATAATCTTTAAGGTTTCCAAAGTACAGTACTTCCATATAACACTTCCCTTTTGATATCTCATATCTCTGGGGTGTTTATGAGATATTTGACAGTGCCATTTACATGTCATCATTCTGTCATTCAACAGTCTATAATTTTTTTGTTACTTGACAATTGTTATTTCCACTTCCATCAGATTTCTAAGGTTTCAACTTAATTCTGAACCAATGAAATTTTTGGTAAAGTTATTTTTTGAAAGAAATACATACAAAATATAAGTTAAGTACCTAACAGAAGTGGTCGGTTACACAGCCAGATGGATTTTTGTATACTACGTGGGTTGTGAGATACATTGATAAGGCTAATCTTAATCTTATAATATTTATCGAAATATATCTAAAGTTAGGTTGTAGATTAGACCATCGCATCGCACTGCGATTCCGCCTGAAGCAGTGATGCAATCGTTGATGTTAAGGTGTACTAGTTTATTAAGATCCTATTTCGTTTTGCTTTTTAGTTTTTCCAGCACAAAAAAATAAGAGTACTTAGCAGAGAATATAATAAGACTATTTTTTTATTTGAGATGGGAAGTCATCTTATGACTTCTCTGACTCTAGTGTGTAGCGATAGGGAGTGTGAAACTCTAACGCCCGTTTTCAATAAACTATCTATCTACAGTTGCAGCTACTAAAGATAAACAAATCTATCCTTTTGCCCTTACTTGCTTTCTTATAACCTACAGCTACCGACGGATAGCATTCCCTACCAAAAGTTTGGGAAGGATTGATAGATAGAATCTTACTGTTTATCGGGGATAGCCATCTATCTATGAACTGCGGTAGGTTATTGAAAACGGGCGTAAAACCACACCTGTTGCAAACCTTTGCATTCTAAGATCACAGGTTTTCTTTTCCAGAGATTCATCCTAGCCCTAGCGGCATAGTAAAAAGGCATTTCGATATCATAATTACTGCTCTAAAGTCATAGAATCATAATTATTATTGCTATCGCTACCATTATAATTGATGTTTTGAAATAATTAATCTTAATGCATTTGTAATACAAGTCAGTGAGTACCTAATTGGTTGTCAGATAAGGTAATTTATTGGAGCAAGGGTCACCGATTTAAAGGGTTTTATGATTAATTTCCTGTATATAAATGTTCCGTTGCAAAAAGATGTGATTATTGATGTCATTGGTAAATCTCCTTGTATTTTCTGGACCTAACAAGTGGTTACGTTATTTAGAATCGATGGCATTAATTCGTTAGCTAGGTAGTCTATTATGTTCCACTGTTGGGCGAAGACCTCCTTTTTCCTTTTCCACACACGTCTGTCCTCAGCCATTGCGGACCGCGTTCCCTCCGGTAGTTGTCCAGTTCATCTAACCACTTTCGTCTTGGTCTGGCGCGATGTCGCCTTGCGTTTAATGGGACTCAATAAGCGGCTCTTTAAGCCCACAGCTCATCTGACATGTGGTATTAATTAAATCGTCTAAAATGCACGCGCTTTTTTGACACTCCAATGTGTGGCTCATGTGCTGAGCATGGGCAAAAGATACGATAGAATAATAATAATTTTATTTTGGGTGGCATAGACCCATTGAAATCTTAACCTACGATTCTTCTTCTACCTAGCCTTTTCCCAACTATATTGGGGTCGGCTTCCTGTCTAACTGGATCCAGCTGAATACCAGTATTTTATGAGGAGCGGCTGCCTACCAGACCTCCACCGGGTACAACCCGGGTAACACGGTACTTCATGGCAAGACTGGACTCAGATTTACTGGCTTCTGACTATCCGTAACGACTGCCAAAGATCTACAAATGACAGCCGGGACCTACGGCTTAACGTACTTTCCGAGGCACGGAGGAAACTCATTATGTTAAGATGGTCACTCATCCACAGACCAACCTTGGCAAGCGTTGCTTAACCTAAGATCGACCCGTTCGGCTGTTATTATCTAGCCACGAACTCCTCAAATGAAATCTTAACCTACCATTACATGGATTTATTTTCCATGACTTGTTACACCTTCACAAGACATGACCCACTGATTTTAATAATGACTGTTAAAACATTTAATGTATACCTACTGCATTCAGATGCTGTTGTTACTACTTCGTATACAGACCAGTAGGGATCCGGAAGCTGCGTTTAAGCACATGTTGGCCTGGAAACCATTAGTGCGCGATTATGCAAACATCCCAAACCCACTACACCGCCACAGAGAACTCAATAACGATATGATACTATCCATATTAAATATACGTACGTATTTTATAAAACAGTGCGTCAATAATTAAAAATGATAATCCTAGCCAAACTGTCATACACACATAGACAGTAATAGCATAAATAGACCTCACCACACCCAATCATCGATTAACCTATTCACAAAATGCTCATTATGCATAGCAACTAACTAAATTACAATCTATTGAAATTGTAAACGTTCGACTTTTCAATGAATCAATGAGCACGCCATAAATTGACACAATTTATTTACAGTTATGACTGTTCAAAGTGAGTGAGGTAATACTTTAATAGTAGATGTTATCAGTTGCCTTACTTCGCCTATCGGTGGAATAGTAATTAAAGTAGATTGGCAAATAAATCTCAATCAAAGAGACGAAGAAACATGTCCTACGTCAGTTAGAATTGCGTGCTGCAAAGATATTAAAGTACCCGAGTGCGTCAACGTTGGTATATGTGATGCTTGTGAACATTCCGTTGCAGACAAGCTGACAGACCGTTGCGTTAGGGGGTCTTTACGTCAAGAGTGAATTGATTACTTCTAGGCAAACGTGTTCCATCGTTGGCAACATCATCGCTTACTACCACGTGAGATGTGGTCAAACGGAAGCTCCCGTTGGCATGCAATATGCATTATAATAATAATATGTATTTACAAATTATACCAGGCTGGCTAGCATGCTAATCTGTGATTTACAAAGATGAAGATGTGCCAATTAGGAAACCTTTAGTATACTTCATGATCGTATAAAATTATAACGTCCCACAGTATACAAAAGATTTAAAAAATACAACATTTACTGATGATCTTCATTCAATTCAATCCTTAAAGGTTGACTAAGCAAAAACACAATATTTGCGACTTGTGGCGAACAAGAAATAAACTAATTGACCGGCAGAGGTTGCTGATTGACGTGCGTGCGAAACGGATGTCGGCGACCCCATGGGAGTGGCTAATGTGGCTATGGCTAGAGGCTCCATGTGGGACGACGGCTTTGCTTTTAAGATGTTAGCTGTAATTTGAAAGACACCGGGAACTAATCTTGTAAAAGACGGCCCTCTTCTGTTACATACTGTTAAAGTCAAAGATTTGGTCATTTAGGCAAAGAATTGTAATATGGCCCTTTTTGAGCCAAGATAACAATTTTTTAATATTGTGGAAATTGTCCTGTTTGACTGATCTTTCGGCCTCATCAATCATCTGATCTACGAGCAATGGACTCTGCCCACTGTTATTTTACTTTGGCGATTCTTCAGGCTATGCTATACTTTGATTTTCTCGCGGATATCTTGATTTTTCCTTCGATTATGCAAGGTAACCCCGAGCATTCCTTCCTCTAGGAGTAATACAGCAATGCAGACATGATGCACCGTCTCCAAATAAGTTGAAATAACGGCAAAATAATTATAACATTATTGTAATTTTCAACATGCACTTGGTAAATTACGAAAAACCACTGCCGCTATTTTAGAAGTCAAGGTTGAGTCAAGGTTCTCTTTAGAGGATTCTCAGATATCTATCTATAAATATTAATCATACAAATTATTTGAATCCCCTGAAAGTGTCAGTATTTTCAATTGGTTGTACTGTTTTAATTAAATAGTTATATCGAGACTCTTCAGGAAGTGACACTTTACGTTGTATGGAGAAATTGGCTTTTCTTTTCTTAATTTTAAGGTATTTATTATAATACTTACTAACTCGGGAAAGATCGAGGTTATTCCTAAAAATGGTTTCTATAATCTGAAGTTCTGAACACTTATCCTCAGCTAGCGATTTCTTAAAGCCAATCTTATAGAAAATTTAGCAAGATTTGATTTCAAATACTAGCTTTATTTGCCACGAAATATGTTGTAAATATGAATTGATGAACCCACTGAACCAGAATATCCTCGCTCCATGCGTGTAATTTCAATTTGTTTAATGATACATAATTATTGTGTCTACGGCATTGCGTCATTAGTCTTTAATATAAGCAACTTCACAGACCGATTGAAGCAATAGATTAATAATTATAGATTTCTGAAACTGATAAAAAAGTCATGTATCGCTTTATTGGTATTTGATAATAAAAAAAAAACATGTATATATCTTTTGCACAGGTGTCTAATAATGGTGTCAAAGCAAGTTAGCTTGCTCCTGCTTCCTACTAGAAACCGGATTCTTGTAAAGTAGTATCAACGTATTCATTGACGTTTAATAGAGGGCTGTTGGGTATTTCAAATGGCGTATTTACAAGCTAACTTTACCTTACTTCCCTATTTTCTTATGTTAATTATGTAGGCCGAAGACTGGGTACTTAGGGTAGGTTTTGCCATCGACACGCTAAGAAGAAGATGATTGTAGACAAGTGTACATTTGACATTCACGCCCGTAGCGTTAATACCCGGGTTTTTCCATAGCCTTCACGATTTAGTTTCGTCTAAAATTCGTCTTATCGTTGACACATATTTGATTATTTATCTTTACGGGTAAAAAGCTGAATCATAGATATTGTAAAATTTGTTTTTTTAGTTATCTTTTTACCGCCTTTAACACGTATTAGATAACTGTCGGACTAGAATGCATCATTTTGCTTATCAGATATGCCTTCATAAGGTATCGTATGTTGCGTCTTGTATAAACATCACAATACTTACTTACCGTCTGACGTAAATACTTTGAACCGGTTTTCTGCATATTTTGAAATGTATAGTTGTCTGTTTCTCGCGTCAAAATAAACGTTGAATGCGTCTGCCAGACACTTGGTCACACTAACATGAAACCGAAATAACTTTACGCAATCTGCTTCCAAGCCCGACCCTCTAAAAATTCCAAGAAGAACTTTTTTAGAAATAAGTTACATCATATGTTATTCATCATCATCTCCTTAGCCTTGTCATAATTAGCCGAACCGATGGAATGATGGATGGAAGCCGACCCCCGATGTCGGCTATCAGTCTACCTACCCATGTTTTACATGGTGCGACTGCTTATCAAACCTCCAAAACCCAGTTACTAGGTAACACGATACTTCTTGGATAGACTTTCAGACTTCTGACTACCTATGTTAGTTTAATCATATTATGTTATCTTCACAAAGGTTTAGGTACTTTACTAAGGGCCTGTTTCACCTACCTATGATTAAGTTTCGAGTATCTTACTTGGCAGATAATTTCATACAAATCCTGTCCCATTTTTGAATTTATTCAGTGAGTAGTGCCTACTCGGACATTGTGAAACAGGCCCTAAGTAACATATAAGTGAGTGATGTAAGTGATGATATAAGTAATCGCCAGGCCCTCACCCTAAAGAATACAAGTTTTCAATAATAAATACAGGTCGATGGGATTATTGTATCAAGTTCGACTTCTATTCTAGGGTAAGGTTGGAAAAGCCAGGCTAATTCGTCCGAAGATTGTATAATTGTACAACCAGTAATAAGCATCTCAGTTTGCTGTTAATAACTCACTGTAAATCTCAATGCCTTACGCACTACTACGTCTATTTATAGGAAATAACATCAACACAATGTGTAAATACAGTAAACATAAGGTTGAACCGCACCTACTAACAGTTGACTGATTCACGTAAAATTAAACGAGTCATATATCGTTGAAGTTTTATAGTTGTTCGATCGAAGTCCTAACCAGGAGGAGCTCGTGGCTAGATAATAACAGCCGCACGGGTCGATCTTCAACGTTAAACAACGCTTGCCAAGGTTGGTCTGTGGATGGGTGACCATCTTAACATACCGAGTTTCCTCCGTGCCTCGGAAAGCACGTTAAGCCGTAGGTCCCGGCTGTCATTCGTAGATATTTGGCAGTCGTTACGGATAGTCAGAAGCCAGTAAATCTGATTCCAGTCTTGCCATGAAGTACTTACTGTGTTACCCCAGTTAATGGGTTGTGGAGGTCTGGTAGGCAGCCGCTCCTCGTAAAATACTGGTATTCAGCTAAATCCGGCTTGACTGGAAGCCGACCCCAATATAGTTGGGAAAAAGGCTAGGCAGATGATGATCGAAGTCTTAACCAAAATATTGTATTCACGTGTTCCTTGAACGGGATTCGATAGAAAGACAGTTCAACTGGCTTGAAACTAAACGATTTATCAACGGCTTATCGCCGAATACATTAACATAATATATTCTATCAGGATGAATACGCGTCAACGACACTTAGATCGAACGACTTTAAATCAAACGACTTCAAGCTCGATTGATGGATGTGAATACGATAATAGTCTAAACGACGAAGTCGCTACGATATCGTTACGGTTTTGATTACGTGAATTAGGCTACAGTTCTCCTAATTCTTATTGTAAACAGGATATCGGTACAAATCACGTTAAAACAAGATCTTAAGCATTTACAAATGTTTATTTAAAAGTAGAGGGCTTACAAATACAGTAAGTGTTTGATCTTTTTTATTTATTTTTGCTGCACATCTGTTTTAGAATTGTAAGCAACGTTCTACTTTAAACGTGTCAACAGATTTGGATGCAATTTAGTACCATAGTAGCTTGTATACTGGATTAACACATCGTCGTCTAAAAGTGTTAAACTGCTAACTCCTTTTAGCTAAAAGGGAGTTAGCAGTTTAACACTTCTAGACGACGACATGCTATTATTTATAAAGGTTTTTTTATTAAAAAAAAACACGTTCAGAGCAGCCGGCAGTAGCTAGTTGCCGAATTTTGAAAGAAAAAGAATAATAAAATCCGTTAAAGTTGATAAAATATAAAAAAAATATTATTTTTAGAAATGTTCAATTTTTCGTGCGATAAAGCCAAATGTGCGATCAACTAGTACGGAAATACTGACATGGTGACATAATTTTAATTATTTTTAATTGCAGTATTTGTAACTAGGCCGTTTGATACATGTGCTGTTGCTGACCTTCCATGTAGTATACTTTTTAATATAGGTACTAATACTAATCGACCGAAACCGACTATGAAAAATATGTGCATACATAAACAGAACTGTGGTTAAAGTTGAGTCTCAGTCTCTATACTTATCTAAAATTTTATACTCGATTAGCTGCCGTCAGCGACAAGCATCCACGTAATAGTAGAAAATTATCCCAAGGGATCTTACTCCCGGGATCAAAAGTACCTATCCTATGTGTTATTCTAGGACATGTTCTACCCGTATACCGAGTTTCACTGATATCCATTCAGTAGCTTTTGCGTAAAAGAGTAAGAATGGAAGTTTCTATAAAAAAACTTTTGCGTTTTTTTTTTTTTTTAGTCATTATAAACTAGTGCTTGACTGCGATCCCACCTGATGGTAAGCAGTGATGCAATCGTCGATGGTGAGGCGCACTAGTTTATTAAAAGCTCTAAACTCTAGCCTTGAAGACACCCAAATCATAATCGGACGGAAAAACCGCAGCAGGCAGATTGTTCCAGTCCCTCGATGTACGCGGTATGAAGGACGAGGCGAAACGCTTAGTCCGGACCGTAGATCCGGTCGGACCGGAGAGGCGTTTATAATATTAGCAGGATGTATTGCGTTTGATTACACCAACAACCAGTTTTTCGAATCAATATTTATGAGCACAACTTTGAGATCGTAAAAGTCTCATTAATGGATTGCCGAATATTTTATTTATTGATGTTATCTGCTGTGATCCGTGATGATTGATAAAAAAATGGGGTTTTAAGTGGATTCGTCTGGCACACAAGTAAGCGAACGCAGTTTAAAGAAAAGTCGATCGATTTTGTATTAACGTAGGACTTACATTTGGCTTAGATTTTTTTACCTTGGGGTGCAGTCGTTCTTAGGGTTTCGTACCCAAAGGGTAGAAACGGGACCCAATTGCTAAGACTCCGCTGTCCGTCCGTTTGCCAGGCTGTAATCTAATGAACCGTAATAGCTAGGGAGTTGAAATTTTCCGAATTAATGTATATCTGTTTCCGGAAAAACTAGCAAAATTACTCTCCAGAAAGAAAAAAACTTTTTCACTTCAGCACCTCAAACAAGTATGTTTTGCAGTTTAAAGACAGTGAGCAAAATTCGATTTTGCTGCGAGCGTGAGACAAAGTAACTTTTTAATTTTTTTTTT
Source organism: Mythimna separata (assembly GCA_030763345.1). Classification (NCBI taxonomy): domain Eukaryota; kingdom Metazoa; phylum Arthropoda; class Insecta; order Lepidoptera; family Noctuidae; genus Mythimna; species Mythimna separata. The sequence goes on along the minus strand of CM061176.1, from coordinate 18,448,309 downwards.
TAAATGCCGAGTCAGTGCTGGGTCTACTCACAACATTCGAAAGATTTGAACTTCACTTTGTTCTGTCACTTTCACTTCGATACGAAAAGAGCGAGAGATAGAAATAAGTCGATTCAAAGTTCGATTTTCGAATTCCATATATAATAGGCTCAAAAAAGAAACCAACAATAAAACGTTCGGAAACACGTCACCTATAAAATTTCAAATCAAGGTTTAAATGTAATTATTATACTTTTCTCTTAATAATCGAATTATATTTTTTTATGATCAAATAAAGAGATGTTGAATTAAAAAATACGAAGTTTATCATGTATCTACATAATTATTTAAAGTTTTAACAATCTTTATTGTGACAGAATAATTTAGTAATAGTGCAATTTCCGAACGCATCTTTAAAAAATAGCGGGCTTTAATTTTTATTGTTTTCTTCTTCTGTTCGCTAGCTACAAAGTGCGATACACGTTGGATATTATTAAAATAATAATAAATAAATATTAATATATATATAAGTAAATATTAATATTAATATTTACATTATTTGTTCTCGCTGCTGAAGTGAAAAGTTGTATGTGCTACACGAGACCAAAGTTATTTGCATCTCGTGTCTTTGAATCCCTCGCTGCACTCAGGATTCTAACCTAGAATCACTCGCTACGCTCGTGATTCAAATATAGAATCCTTCGCTTACTCGGGATTCAAAATCAACACTCGCGGCAAAAACCAACTTTGCTCTCTTGTTGCACAAATAACTATTTGCCGTACGACCTTATGCGTACGAGGCATCAAAAGTTCTAATTGTTAAACACAATCGGTACTTTTTCTCCTTTTAAAAATAAAAATGCCAATATAAGATTTTTTAACGACTTATCTAATTAAATCACGGAAACCGAGTGCATTTATTCGGTCATAATAACGTTTCTATAATGTATGAGCCAAAATAATTTAGCACGTAACATAATATATGAACTTGAAATTGTTATGATAGGATATCCTGACGTCTTCCTCTATTGTTTTAGTATCAAGGTACTTTACCGGAATGAATATTAAACGAAGAGAATAATGATTATGATGAAATGAAGTACAGACTGTAGACACTGTCTGTCACTATGTGTTTTGATTGTCCAATTGCCCATGTTATTCGCATTATGTAAAGATAGCATTCGGTTCTTAGCGACCGCGACCGCGACCTATTGCTCAGTATGGATTTGTAACCAGGTGACCACGTCGCGCGACCGGTGCTATACAAATCCATACTATTATAGTCTGTGGTCGAACCAAACTGATAGGCTGGTACGTCAGCAGGCTTAGCCATGTTGATCTACAATCGTTAACGCTATTAGAGCGTCTCTTCTCAACGTTAAGTAACGTGATCAGAACAAACAAATGACAATTTCACAGCCAAGTTCACATCATTCTAAATGATAGAATGAAAATTAATCGTTTCTACAATATTCATCGCTACATCCTGTAATTTTATGGACTAAAGTACCTACTTATTGTTTTTTTTTTAAGACAAAATATTAAAAGTCATAAAACGACGACAATACAATGGTTGTAATAACATGATTGATCAAAAACTTATTGGGGTCATTTGACCACTCTGGTCTTTCTAGTGTTGAAGAACGAGCGGTCGACTCAGGCGCGTCAACATGGTTACCAACGTATCGTTTAAAACAACGCGAGCGTTACGATTGTAGAAAGAGATTCGTCCCGACACGTGTATGAGCCAAATTCATTACAATAATACACAGATATTATTATAATACATTTACTAACAATAACTTTGGTCAGTTCGTCACACACATACGGGAGAATTGTTTATGTTCCGTTATTATCGTGTTGCGTCACGTACCTATACTCACAGTACCCGATTGGACATTAATGTGTAAATAAAATCAGTGACGTTCAGAATAGAGAAATTTTATTGGTCCTACAAAACATCGTTCGAGATTTCGTAGATTTTTTTAGTTATCAATATTTTTTTCAACAACAGAAAATATTCATTATCATAGGTCAGAGATCGTAACTGTTCCTTAATGACTCATGATTATAATAGTACATAGGCACTATTGTAATGCTCTGAGTGAAACAATAGCTCTAGTATCAGACTTTTACTGACTAAACATAGCCTATATTGCTTCAATTGAGCTAGTTCTTTAGTTAGCCTTCCGTTCCAGGTTAACTCATTCCGTCATATTTACCTATAGATTTTTTTGTGTGTGTAAGAAATCATTACGTACCTTCTCCTGGTCTGGGTGGACCAACAGAGTGTCAGAATTTACTGACTAAAACGCACTTAGGTTCCTTCTGTTTGCTCTTTACGTTCCATGGCCAGGGTAACTCTTTCTAACAATCCTACAGGCCTGATTAACTAAAGCTAATCTATACTAATATAATAAAGAGGTAAAGTTTGTTTTTTTGTTTGTATGAGGTAATCTGTGGAAGTAAGTACTGGTCCGATTGCTAAAAATTTTTCACCAATAGAAAGCTGCTGTATTCCTGAGTGACATAGGCTATATTTTATGTACATACGTGGGCGAAGCTGCGGGCTAAAGCTAGTGTTAGATATGTTACCTATGTTTTACTTGCCCCAGTTTAAGACTACAAACAAAACTACTCTACTAACTCTGAATTAACTTTGAAGAACAGCTAAGTTCCAACAATGCTTATGTAGTTTGAAGACTGCTCTATAATTATGAACAAAAAAATATATTGAAGTCTTCCTAAACCTGTAATTTGCTGTAATAAATAACTCTACACCTTATTAAATTCAAATTATGTATGTATCCAGCTTACTTTGCATATCATTATTTTTTAGGCACGGGCAAACGTAGTAAACTATACCAAGTGGCTATGTGATGTGGGATAAAACTCATGTTACTAAAAGAGTGTGAATAATAAATGTGGATGGATGAAGAGAGAGAGGGATGCCAAAGAAAAGATGGATGGATGGCTGAGAAGAGATATAAAACGATGAATATATAAATATATAGCCCGTTGACATAGGGACGGACAGACAGACAGATGACTGGACTGGACTGGACGGGTGGACAGAGGAGCCTTAGTAATTGACTCTCATTCTCGGCACCTTTAGGGTATAGGATCCAAAAACGAATTTTGCCGACCCCAAGTATGTATAATGAGATAAGGCAGGAAGAGTACGATGAAATTAAATATAAAGTTTAAAATTATATGTATTTAAAAACTATTGCATGTTGTATGTTTAAATGATAAAATAAACTCATTTATAAATAAACTAACGAACATTATTATCTAAATCAAACATTATTATGGCAGTTATGATAAACTAATGAGCAATTACCAGATATGTTAATTAATCAGTTTTAACTGCTATGCTATATTCAAAATATTTTAAGCTTATCCGTTGGTACTTTTCGAAAACATTCACGTCCAATTATATTATCAAATTATTCCATTACTGTTAGGTTGGTAGGTAGGTACGTTGTATAAACCAAACAGAACTCGTTAAAGCACTAACCCCCGATTTCTAATCTAAGCATTTGAAGTTGAGTATTTCTCAAATTCTAGCTTTAAAAGCTGTCAAAATATGGCATTCAAGTAGGGTTTTCATACGTTCTTATCAATTCAGAAATCCCACTTAAGACATCAATTTATGAATTATACGCAATTACGCATATAGCAATATAGCAGGCCTAGAGGCAACGGCGCGGACTTAAAAGTGGAAAGTCGTCGGTTGAAAACTTTAAATACGACGTATTACTGTGTGTAATGTAAGGATTGATATGTATGTAGGTATTGAAATAAATTACACAAAGTATAATGAATCACGTTTGTTTTTAAAAACAATGAAAACATCACGAGGAAACAGCGTGTTCTGGAACAGAAGTTCCAAGACAACCATCAAAGCGCACCCACCCACGTGGTGAATTACAGCGCATTCCATCTCCTAGATAGGAGGCCTGAGTCTCAACAGTGGATTATAAGGCTGATGTTGTTTATGTTATGAGCATATCAAATGCATAATTGAGCCAGCAGTTCTCAAATTGTACATATCCTCGAAATGAGAAACTAAAACTCGAAATCTCACGATAGCGCACCAAATATGACATTACAATGACGATTTTGTCATTGTAACTAAATTCACGCGTGTACAATAAAACGAGAATTAAAAGGTTACAGCTGTTATAAAAAAAACTAATGAGGACTGACGTGCTAGTAAATTAGTTCATTTTGAAATGGTTAGCTTAAATCTGCATATACATGTAAACGTATAATATGAAGATGTTGAAAAACTAGATTAAAAATAGAAAATTGCTTTTTAAAATGAAATCCGCATTTCAAATATGTCAAGGCATGTTCGGTCTTGAGGACGGTAGAGGAAAAATAAGAAAGAACAGGTTACCAATTTATTCCGCCTCGGGTGAAGGAAGTCGTAGGGCGAGCAAATGGGTAGCTCGATGTCCGCCTGTCCGATCCACAATTTACGCGCGCCTCAAAGATATGTACGCAAAACTGCAGGGCCCTAGCAGAGCACGGAGATTTTCTGAAGACTAAAAATTTCTGAAGACGAAAACCTGTGGTCCTAAAAAGCAAAGAGTAACAGTTGCCCACACTGGTGTGGTTTTAGTTAAAGTAAAAGTCCGACATGCCGTCTCTTCGTCGCTCCACGCTACAGCGGGAGAAGTCATTGAATTTTATCTTCAAACAAAAGTTCCACATGTTGATTCTTGATATCACGCGATTGAATATATTAAAAACAAAAAGGGGACAGCGAATTACGAACCTCGGATCAACTGTCAAGGTTGGCACGACTGGTTCGTTCACATCGGTCTTTTGTGCGAATCCGAATTCTAAAACTTAACAATAGACTTGATTCTTTTTCGTTGTTACGATGGTCGTCGCGTAATTATCATTTTTATGTAATGGTTGATATTTTTGAGTTTCTATTGTTTTAGTTTTTTAATCCAATAAGCTGGGTCTTGTAGGGCTTTAGTAATTAAGTTAGAACATCATACTGATATTGTTTGTTTGTTTCAATTAACGTTCAAATGGGTAATTATAATGATTATTGGCACATGAGTAGACCATGTCCAGGTATAGGACATGGATACTTTTTATGTTTTCTTGGGATAATTTTTTAATAATTAAAAAAAAATTAAGATAAATTTTAGGTCCGATTTTGGTCCGATTGCTAAAATTTTTACACCAATAGAAAGCTGCTGTATTTCTGAGTGACATAGGCTATATTTTATGTACGCGGGCGAAGCTGCGGGCTAAAGAATATATGTAAATAGATTAACTTAACAATTTTGATGAAAAAATATTCCTTAAACACTCTCATAATAAAGAGATCTGTATTAAACATGGTGTAGAAGCTTTTATAACTACGGTGACAATCCGTCTCTAGATGATATTGTGAACATATCTGATTAAGTTTCAAGGAAAAGTTACATTCGTGAAATGTATAGGATTGACGGTAACTTTTTGATTCTAGTTCATACTTTGAATTGTATTTATTAGATACTGAACTCAAATACATTTTTGTCTTATAAGGCGACTAAGCAATAAAGCAACCATGTTGATTTCGTCAGTTCTCTCTCAATTTAAACACCACACAACCTATTAAAATATACTCAGTTCTTAAATAAATGATTCAGTTGCAGCCTCCTTGGACATTGCTCAGATCTAGGCCATCTTGTTGAAATTTAGACCTTCACGCGCTGAGGCCTTGGCCATCCTTTCACAGTTATTAGTCATTAGTTATTGTTATAGTTGATATCCAAATAGAGAGTAAGAAACTGGACTCTATAAAAAGTTGCGAAACTATTATCTTTCATGCAATTTTTGTTTTATTCACATTACTTCGTACCTATTTCGTTTCGCTATGTTAGCGTAGTTGATATGCGATTGATTCTTCGATTTTGTTGTAACTGTGTATTTCTTGTGTTGTGCTATAGGAACACTTTGTCAACTGCCTATAATCCAAGAAAACATGATCATCTCAGCCAAAAGACGACTACTGGACATATGCTTCCCCAAAGCGTCGCCCGAACGACCGGTCTTCCGTTCACCAACATGATTCCCACCCAATTGAAAATTTCTCAGATGTTTGACTATTCATTCCTTCTTATTCGTAATCGACACTAAATAAATATTAGTATGTTCGTACATCAAATCTTTAATCTTGTACAGCTGATCAAATCTCCATCCAAAGCGAGTAGTTATCAAACATTCGGTTTTTATTCGTTGACTATTTTTTGTGTTTCCATCGGAACCTGCTTATACGGTTGCGTCATATTCGTCGCTTCTTATATCAAATGAATTTTAACGATACCTCCTTTTTGGTTCCGTTGTTCAATACTTTGAATGTTATAAATTGTGTTGCTTGGAAACTGCTTCATTTCAAGTAGAATTTCATAAATGTCGTCAATCGTATTCCGATGGCATATTGCATAATGTGGTATTTATGATTTCAAGTTTTATAACCAGACTTTCTGGTTCACATCTGAATTTTTATCGTTCTATTTTACTTCCTTGATCTTCGGAATAAGTATTATTATCTATTAATTTAAAATTAAACGTGTTAAATCCACTTACAAAATAATTTCTAATTTGATTGAAATCATTTTTTATATTATTTAAGTCTCTTCCTAAGAAATTTGTGGAATGTAGGCTGTAGATCGTTCTTTTAAGTTTTGTCCTGCTCGTTTTTCCATCTATCTCACCTGCTTCAGTGTTAATGATGTCCATTCAGTAATCCATCGGTCCAACGGTGCCTGTAAACTCTATTTTTTACTAAATAAAAGCTACTTACACTTGTTTTTCTGTGAAACATGTTCAATGGATCTCCAATTTCAAATAAATCTGCCCGTCTTTTCCTATTCGGTTCAAATAAATATACGGTAGTTTTTTGCGTACTTTATTATCTTGTACAAGATATTAGCCTCTTAAAAACTTGTTGCCTGGCAATGTTATAATAATTACTATCGATCGCTTCAATAGAGAAAAAATAGACTTTGTACTTTTATGCGTAATATATAAAAGTATATTCACTTAAGTTTCTAATAATAGTCGGCCACGATAAAACAATATAGCTAAAAGTCGGGACAAAAGCAGCACCGACTATAGTGTCCTTACTGGTATCTCTTACTCATGCTTATTTCTTTATTGTATTCCATATGTACATAGATTGTTTAAAAATAATCTAAAGTCGATTGGGTACAACATACTTTGGAGAGAGGAAGAGGGCTAAGTAGCAATTAAATGAAATAAATACGATTGTAGATTTAATAGATGTTTTTAATAATTATTTAGGTGTGTCTGTTATGATATATAGTTGGAAACTATGCGAGAAAATTTTAAAAAAATCTTTGTTTCTTATGTTACTAATTTTGTACTTAATTCATGAATCCCCGACCGGTTTCATTGGACCGCGCTGTTATTGTTTTACTATTGTGTCTCGTTTGGCGGGTATTGATAGGTTAAAAGTACTCTTATACAATACATGTCTAAATATACTTAATTAAAATTCTGAGTCTACGCCATACACATTTTTTAATATTTGTATTTGAATGTAAAATTTGGGTAAATTTTTCCGAAAACACAAAAATGTCGTTGATAAAAATCCACAGGGCAAGGGTAGTGTTTGGGGGCCTGAAAGGATAAGCAGATGACCCGTACAGTCGACCATATCAATTTGGCACACGATGCACCAAACACCCTGTATACTCGTATATACCCACATGGGTATTCACATTTTATTTGATTTTCTATATTCGATATTATGTTAAGTATATATATTCCATAACCTTTCATAACCTCGATGTACAAGGGGTAACTTTAACTTTATCCCACGAAATAATGCCTTCACAGTATAAATCTCATACGTCTGCCGTCTTAGAGCTGTCATAACAGCCTCTGACAGCACGATAAAGTAAATACAGGTTAACGTTGCCTTGAACTTTGAATAATTACTACAACCACGCCATCGACGTCACATCACTCGTAATTATCTTGACTATTCCACGTCCTCTCACATCATCTAACATATTATAACGTACTTACTGTTCATTTATTGGTCTTTGCACTGAGATATTGGCTCATAATATGTCTGTTGTATGTGCCATATGAATGTAACATAAGTATATTTCTATTGGTTGTTTCTTCTTTGATTCTTTATTGTACATAGTCATTTATTCATTAGCAATAATTGTATCTAATATAAAATGAATGTAATATTAGAATTACCTCATACATCGTCAATTGACACCATGAAAAGTTACAATGTTTGTGGATAACAGTTCATGTATAAAGGCGAGCTTAATTCGAAAGTTGAGTTTTGTTAGAGTAAAGAATTGAGTGATAGAGATCACAATAGACGGTAAGATATAATATAGGATTGTTGTGACAAAATAGGTAGCTGGTTATTTTATCACTATCCACTGGAAGCCATGTGATTTTAGTCATTAGGGTATATCGTAGTGTAGCGATCAACGCAACATCAAAATGAGAGCTAAGTAATACAAAATCGCATACGTTAAATAGTTTTATGAAGGCCTGTTAAAGAAATAACTAGCTTTTCGTACTAGAAACTCTGTGAGCCGTTGATGGTATAATAATCAATTCCCAAGACATTTGGAAGAGGCATTAGCAGACACAAAAAAATATAACTTACGTCATTATTCAACACAACTCAAGGCTCCAAAGAAACAAACTTTTTTTCAAGATTAATACAAAAACAAAATATACAGTTGGCTCTGTATTCTTTCATACATAATTCCTGTGTCCAGTAACTAGGCCGAATATTTTGGACGACGGTATCACGTGTCACAATTCTAGGAACATCCGTAGGCAGTCGCAGCTTGTTGAATGCCTAAGTATTTCGGGAAGCCATTGCCAGACAGAAAAGGAAGGCTATATACGTTTTTGCTAAAACAGAATAGGACAGAGCTATAGCGGTACAACAAAGCCAGCGGCTCCAAAAGTGGTGGTTATTAAAATAAATTATTTCGTTATCATTTTTAATGTTGCTACTATTTTAATTAGAGCGAGCAAGTTGAGTGTTTTAATGAGCGAAAGAAGTGAGACTCGCTTTTATTTTTAAATTAATGACACATACTAATGATCTAGATAAAAATGGCTCTTAAAATAGAAACCTGGGGCCTTACTATTTAAAATATCAAGCGTGCGAACGAGACAGAGGGGTAGAGTTGTAGACTCTATATTGCTCCCACCCTTTAATAGTGTTTAAGTCGACAAATGGATCGCGTGAAGAATTCGTGTTAGGGCCGCTGTTTTATATACTAATTTAAAATTCCAGTAAAAAATAAGTTCAGAATAGTAAAACGGCGATCAAAAATACGATGCAGAAAACTGAAAGTGACAACCGACCATTGATTTACTTGAGTTACAGTACAACGAATTCCTTTAAGAAATAATCTCAAATCAAAGAAGAATTTCATCTATACTAATTTTACCTCTTATCAGAAACTATTAACCGATTCTAAAAATTCTTTCACCGTAGAATGCTTCTATATCAGTGAATTGCATACATTACTTTCAATCCGTCCGTGGGTAGAACCGTTGGCAGAAGCTAGTAGTTTTACAGACGAACTCAAAATCGATTAGCATGTTTGTGTAGTTTATTCTTCAGATTATTGGCCCGAACGCCAGTTTCAACGTCTAACTTCGTATTCTTAGAAACAAAATTCTGAGTATGCGCATACTATAATAACAAGCAACTCTTGACGCTACGTCCGGCCCGTATTCGTGCCTCTATCTAGCCTGCATATCAATTTTAAGTTATTTTTGACTTTGTGGTTTTCCTTGTCAAACAATATAACTATAAATAATTTTGGATGATTTGTGTTAGATCGCTTTGTATGGTTTCAATGCCAGATTTAAACGCAGTTACTTCGATTCCATTTATTAGTTCTGAAATCTCAGTTACGGTTTTCGTCTCTGTAATAAGATATTATAATACATACGTTCGAAGTAACGATACGGTATCCACCAGCCCAACTTATGCGTCAACTCATGTATCCAAAGTGTAGATCTCTCTCTCTCCTCAAATGAAGAACGCCTAAGAAAGTCCATAGACACTCTTTTAAATGTGTGTTACCAAAATCCTGGTTACATAATTATTTCTTAAAGCTGTTTTTGATAACATACATTCATAAAATAAAACAATTAAAAAAATAGAATTTAAAATACACGTGATAAGTCTCATTCAGCTATCATCACTGAATGATCTAGCACTCGCCACAATCAACGAGACATTTGAGTGCGCATGACATATACATACGAGTATAGCGTTTGAATCCCCAACCGGTCCTATGAGACCGCGCTGTTATTGTTTTACTATTGTGTCTCGTTTCGCGGGTATCTGAGTAACTACGGATGTTGTATAGGTCGTACGCTAGTCATTAACTAACAAACAAACGTTTCATAAACTTAACCTTGTAGTTAATAGCTTTAGCAAATGATGAATTGAAGATTTCGGTATCCATTTTGATGATTTATGATAATTGTACAATAAGATAAAGATCAGCAGTCAATTAAAATTCAGCACAATCCCGTTGAAGGTCCAAGTCTTTTGTAGCGTAAAAAATATCATATACGGTGGTCTTGTAACTCAAATCTTCTCTAGTTTTATTAGGAAGAAAAACCTTTTTAGAAATCCCATCACGGGGGTCCAGAATCATTTACTGGATTCATGGTATTCGTTTGTGCGTCGATGTCTGACACACCCTAAAGATAATCTCATCTGAAAGACGTCCACTGTCAGACATAGGCCTCACCGAGTGTTGCCATAACGACCGGTTCTGTGCGTCTCGCATCCATCGGATTCCCGCGACCGTCACCAGGACATCGGTTCAACTTGTGGGAAGTTTTCCAATGCTTTCTGTTTTAAAAATATTAAAAAGAAATTACCAATACTCATACAAACCTTCCTTTCTTCCAGGTAAATACGAGACCTTACTAGACGACTCGCAACTAGCCTTACACACGATCAACGCCTCCCACATACAGTTCCCACACCTGGACCACACCTCAGGAACTGCCGAGAAGCTTCACAGGTACTTCTCCCAACTGGACCTGCCCCTCATCAGACGGCTGTACAAATTGTACAAACACGACTACAGGCTTTTCAACTACGGTTTAGACAACATTGTAGGTTTCGATCTAGGTTAAAACTATATTTTTAAGTAGTTACAGAATGTGCCTAAGCTTTCGGAGTTAAATCAGACACGGGGTGATAGCGTAGGATTGACTTGCGAAACTTCTTTGATTTTTCTCTTTTAGAATTCAATTTATAAGGCGCTATCTCTTGTGTCAACGCGGAACTAACATGATATGTCATGATATGACAACAGAGATGACGCTAGTGGTCCACACAATCATGATTGATTTAGCAATGTCACAGTACTTAGTTTGACTAGTCTACTTTATTGAGAGGTCGAACTTCATTTTCGTGCGTTGTAATTAAAGTTAGATATTGATAGGTTTGTATCAAGTTAAATTTCAATTTCAATTTCAACATCATATTAGCGGTAGTTTTCAGCAGGTCTGGTCAGACTTATTTCCTTCAACCTTATTGCAATCTTTTAGTACAAGAATTAGATTACCATAGATAAAAATAAGGTTTTTACATTTTTTTTAATGTATTTTTAAAAGCTTACTTAGTTACATTATTGCTCTGTTCTAGAAAAATGGAAAATATTTTTTATTGTATCTTTTTGACTAATTAACCTAGAGTCAGATTTGGAGAAAGTACATTACTTAGCTCTTAGATTTAAAGTAAGTTTTGCGTGTTGGAGTCAAAAGTGGCGAGCCGTGGAAACGTTTACCTCTTTCTTTTAAGCTCAGTTAAATGTGTGTCACTCAGTTATTTGAATACCCAGTTAATCCGTCACGCTTTTGCCCCGGTCGATAAAACACACCCGAATATTATAAACTAGATGTTGTAAGTAGGATATGAAATTTACTAAAATATGTAAGCGCACATTTAGGGTACTGTATCGCCATGATAGAAAAAAAATATATCAATGTGTTCCACATAAGATCTGATTTCTTAAGCTAACCTAGTTACTAACGGTTAAATAGTTGTCGTCTTTAAGAAATAATATTTTACGATAGTAAATTATTATTAAAAATGACTCGCATATATCGTCAGTCGGTAGATTTCGAAAGTCAGATACGGATATTATCTACAATACTTATCTAGAGTAATAAAATCAATGTCTTCGATGAAACCGACTGTTTCGATTTTAATATTTCTTTCAGAACAGTTAATACGCATAAAGTTTATATAAATATGTATCATAAATATATAAATATCTTCTAATATTTAGCAAGGCCTAAGAGGTCGATATTTTTTACCGATTTTGTCTGCACCTTAGTTTTAAGATATTTGTTAGAATGTTGCATACTTTTATAACTTAAAAAGTACAAGATTAAAGTAGCAATATTATAACGAATTGTTGGAGGTAAGAAATCAAGCATAATTTAAAATCTAGTCCCTATATTAGGACTTAGAATTATAAGTGGCCTCACTAAATGGTTCCAATAGTAAGGGACTACAACACATCGGGGCGTTGTGTTCCACGCAAGCCTCAAAGAGATGTTAGCATAATTAAAGAGGCCTGCTAAGGCCCAAGCCTGCTAGGTATTGTTCGAAAGAGTCCTGGAAGGCAAAAGGGTTACTAAAGAAACGTAAGTTTTTTTACCTTTTTTTTTATTCAAGTGGGGAATCATCAGAATGACTTCTCCCGTTCTTGGGCGGAGCCGGAGGGCGTGTCAGACTTTTACTGACTAAACCCGTTCCTGTTCCTGCGTCGCCTTCAATCTGGGGTCACGAGCTTCCTTTCGAATTCCGATCCATGGCTCCAGAAAGAAACATGGGTGGGATATTCTTCAGTAAAAGTCTGACACCCCCTCTCTCCGCTCGGGAGAAGTTATTTAAAGGTTCCTATTAAAAAACGGAACTACAACATAATATTATTTTAGTTAAAGTACATAATATTTGTTCTGGTTCTCGAATAATTTTTGTCACGGACTTTTTAGTGAGCGTAAGCGTAACAGTTAATTTAGAAAGTTATAATTAGTTGTGTTTATAGTTGCATGCTTCTTGGTATGTAGTCTTTACAATAACAAATATTATTCTACGAAGTGTTATATTTGTATTTGTTATGAATTGTTTTAAATGGATACTGGCTCCTGTAGTGAGAGTGTAGTGAAGTAACATGACAATTAGTACTGTAGTGTCATTGTCCCTTTGGGTAACCATATAGCCTTCAGAATTTGTATTCTGAGGCACTAGTTACATATTAGAAATATTCTGTTAGTTGAATGCAGGAAAATGTTGTGTAAAATAGATATAAGAAAAATATTATTAGGAGCTGACAGGTTCGATTTTCGTGTTAAATATCAGGCGTGCGAGCGAAAAAGAGTGATGGTGCTATACACTTCATATAGCCCCATCCCTTTCAAAAATTAGTTTAGCAAGCTATTAAAATTGTTTCTCATTTAATTTTGTTTAAAAAAGGTTGTGTTTCAATACTTTTCTAAAAGTCTTATCCTTAATTTTATTTGATATAGGTATCTTTAAACTGAATTCATAAAGGTGCATTTCAACATAATTTTAGTTTTAATTATTGCAACTGTTGTGGTCAGTAGAGATTTTTAATGTTTGAATGAACAACATTTTTTTTATACCGAGTTAACCCTGTGAACGCTACTACATAATGTAATTCTTTTCTTGATTTTTTTAAATCGTCCAAAATTTCTCTACATTTAATCTAATAAGTAATACCTGGACATATCGATCACCTAGCAATACGTTTTTCATTAGCACATCTACATGTTTCATATTTTACAGATAGGTAATTATGGTCTGTCGGTTTAGGTAGTTAACTAAAGGTAAACAATCTTGGTAACTATGTCTTTTTATATTAAAGAGGTCGTATAAAATATAGGTATAATATAGGTAAATTTAGTTTATTAGCTAACATCGATTTAGGTAAATACCTAGTTGCCAAGATTTTGACGTACAATTTTTAGACAACTTTTAGATAAAAAGACATGCCAAGATTGTTGTTTACCTTAAGTTAACTGCCGAAACCATACCTTACCGAAACCATATACAAATATGTTACTAGGTGAGCAATATTTAGGATCGTAGGTAATGTAAAAGTCAAGTCGTATTTTTTTTGTATTTTCCTGTAATTAACTCTCCGATTCGATATCAATAGTTTTAATTAATAATTTCGGCGTTCATACGGTTATAGGGCGATATTATTAACTAAAATGTAGTTGATTACATTCCATAATGATATTCCAAAGCTCCCTGTGATAAGCTCTGATACAGTAGGCTTAATTAATGTTTGATAACAATTTGTTTTAATGACGTAGATATTATTTTTGATAAGGATTGTTTTATCACGCTTATCACTTCGCTTTCGAATTTTAATAATTATTAATTTGTTTAATGAGAATAGCTGCCGATATTGTAACTATTTTTGTATGTGCAATTTTTATGTATGGTCAAAGTTTCGTAAGCTCACCTTAAGGATGATAATCGCATAGCAACATAGCAAGGCTCACGGCTCGGGGCCCTAATGAAAGAGAATTCGGGAACTTGGAATGAAGGCAAAGAAGGAACAGGTTGGGGTTAATTAAGTAGAAGTCTGACACGCCCTCCCGCTCCACCAACAGTGGGAGAAGTCATATCGATGATTTCCCGCCTTAAAAAAAAGGGCTCACGGCTCGATCGCTCGATTCGTGTTATGCCACTAGCTGTGGCTGCGCAGGAATATTATCTTAATTGAGCATGCGTAAATTTTTGGCGACCGTACGATTTAATTTTCAATCATTGTATTATCTTGTATACTTTTATTTTAAGTTAATCATTCTCCAATTTTATTTATTAATTATTTATTTTGGTATACGAATCTTGGATATTTGTTAACTTTTTCACACTTGTGTTTTGTCGTATAATTTTATTTCACATAATTCATAATTTCCTAAAGTTTTGTTCAACTATGTTGGAGTCAGCTTCCAGTCTAACCAGATGTGGCAAAATACCAGTATTTTTTACATGGAACGATTCGCCTATCAGACCTCCAAAAACCAGTAACTGGGAAATTTGTAACGACTGTCCCAAGATCTACGAATGACAACCGGTACTGTTTACTTGCATTCCGAGGCACGGGGTGTTAGTAATGTCCTAGATTAACTTAGAAAGTATATCTAAACTGAAAATATACTTTATTACTTGCCCTGTTTAAAACCTGCAACCTCACGAATGAGAGACATGTGTCTTCACCACTAGGTCATCACGACATACCTCATAAGCAGTCATAAGGTTGCCTATATTTTTTTAATAAAAGATATTGCATCAGCTGTGCCCAATAAAATCAAATTCGTCATTTTTTAATTCACTTGTTTTTCTGTGTTCATTTTGCATACTTTGCAGTTTCGAGTTGGTACCTCACCTACTTTTTATGAATGTGTCAATCTTCAATAATTCTCTGATATGAGTAACTAGCTTCTGCCAGCGGTTTCGCCCGCGTTAAAGTACCTATGTTTCTCCACACAAACTTTGCAAACCCCGTTTCATCTCCTTAGGAGATGAAAATTCCTTGAAATTTCTTTCTTATTCTTTGTATACTCAATAAAAAGTGTGCAAGATTTCAGCATTCTAGGTCCAAGGGTTTAGGCTGGGCTTTGATCAGTCAGTGAGCGAGTCAGTCAGTTACAATAGGTTCATTTTTATATTGACAATGCATGCACCAGAATTTGTATAAATTTCTTATCATTTCTTAGCATTTGTTCTGTTTTATTATCATATTTTTCGGTTCAAAGGTAGTGCATTTAAATGATAACAGTTGATAAGTGGTGTGAAGATATAACTACATAAGAAAATAAAGTAAATATATTAAAAGAACCCGTATACCTCTTGTTTTTCTCGTAATATTGTATGCTTACCTATTGTCGACAAACTTCGGCTTCAAGTCTTAAAGAATGGAACTGAAAACTAGAATTTTACATGGAATAATTCTTTATCTGATCTCCACAAGACAGTAAGAAGGAAATTGTGATCATTCAAAGCAGCGGTATTGTTTGAAAGAGACCCCCTGGCCCTGGAAAGGCAGGGACAACTGAAGGAGCAGTGTTGGGTTTTAGTCAGTAAAAGTCTGCCATTCCCTCCTGCTCTACCCAGAGCGGAAGAAGTTATTTTTTTATTCCTGTATGGATATACATTATGTAGGTATGGCTGTCTTGAACAAATGAATTAAATGACTGCCGGGCTCAACTGTTTAAAGTGCTTTGCGAAGATTTGAAAAATATTGAGATAAAGAAAATAGAGTTATTTTTTATCACGAGCCCCATTTGTTTCTTCATTTTTCACGTCATTCAATAACGGTTACAGCGATCAACAATAAATATACCTAATAGATATTATTATTTTTGTTATGGTTATCATCTACAACATGTAATATAATAAACCCACATTCTGGAAGTATAGACTAATAAATCGATTTAAGCTATAATATTATAATATCTTAATATAAAAAATTACCTATTTCGATAAATTCTTGATAAATCTTGATTGCGTTACTAGCATGTTTGTGTGTACGTAGATATTTATAAGTACCGATGCGCTACCAATGTAGAGCGTTGATACCAATATTATTTGCCTACTACTACTACTACTTTTAGGTAATTAACTAAATGTAAACAATCTTGGCATGTCTTTTTATCTAAAAGTTGTCTAAAAATTTTATGTAAAAATCTTTGTACGAGTATTTACCTAAATCGATGTTACTCGTAGCTAATAAACTGAATTTAAATAATCTTTGTGTATATTACCTATATACGACCTCTTTAATATAAAAAGACATACCAAGATTGTTGACCTTTAGTTAACCACCTAAACCGATAGACCATAGTTAACTAATTTCATAAAAAAAACATTGCATACCTAATTGCATTTTAAGCAAAATGAAGTTACTCGTACAACCATATTCAAATATGATTGAAAATTAAGTTACAATCGTAATCAAATATGATTGTTACTTAATTTTCTAATTCGGGTGTATAGGAATGTGCATTATACCAGTTGCAAGTTGTATAATAAATATGTAACATATTATAAGTATATAAGTCTCTTTTCTTCCATCATTTTGATACTCAATAAACGGTGCTAATAAAAATGCCATGGTAAGCATTATTTGTATTGTAATAAAGTCTATAATGGCATACATTAAATATTAACTATTTTAATAAAAATGTGTATAATTATTAAGTAGTTATTTGTACAAGTGTGTAAAGTATTAATTTCTGCATTATGGATTAAATAAAACAAGGTCATCGTTCAAAAGTGGTGATTATTTTATTGAATTATTGTGGTCCTTCACAATAAATTTTGTTTAGATTAGAATGCAATACCTATTTGAAAATATATTTTTTGAGTTTGAAACTTTTTGTTTCATTTTTAACTTGGTTTCCTAAAGTTAAATTATTTTGACTAATAACATTCATTCTAAAAGGGCTTTCAGCAAATAAAAAGTTAAATAAAATTATTTCTTTGGTTTATGTTATGGCTAAATAGTTCTTGGCAGCGGATTCGACCGCGTAAATGTAGAAAAACATCCTAAGACCATACTTCCGGGAGAAAAGTAGGTATCCTGTGTCCTATCTCAGGACACGTGTGCGAGATTTCATTGAAATCTGTTCAGCTGTTTCAGCGTAAAGGTGTAACAAACAGACACACACACGTGATTAGAATTGTTAATATTTATTATTTACACTTGTTTCAAACAAACCGAATGGTAAGTGATTGTATCATTGTATTATAAACATTAATGAATGGTAACTATGAGATTGATAGGTACTCCACCCACCAACAATATCACCACCACCACTGCTGCTCATCAGAAGTACATAATTGTCGAGGCCGTTGCCGCTGCTGCCGACTAACGAGTGTAATGGTAACATCTTAAGGAAACCGGTTGGTTAAACCAAAAGCTAAAGATATGTGACATACCATAAATAAACCTGCACTTGGTGGATCACCCCTTCTCTCTCCTAGAGAGGAAGCAGAAGTCCCAGCAGTGGGTGGAGTTCCAATAAATGGTTGGTACTGTTATCTTGCTTATCATGGTAACAAAACTTTCAATTATATGGCAAGCATGTTGTATCTGAAGGGTTTGCCTTTCAAAAACTAGCCGTAAGGCCTACTATCCAAGGATGTGTAGCTTCTCAGACGCGTATTGGAGCTGTGACGACTCAACGGCACGATATTGCCGTTTCATCAACACAGTTTCATAGTTTTGTATGCAAGTTTCACGCTGGCGTACACCGATCGTAAAATGACGAATACGCGTCTATGAACCTACGCGTCCGTAGATAATAGGCCTTAATATGTTTGGTGTACTTCGAATTTTAATTTCGTTTCGTATACACTAAGAGATCCTAAGGAATTATATTTATTAAAAAACTAAGTGTTGATTGGCCTGAGATAGTTCTGTCCGATAATGTCAGCTGGCAGCTTGCAATCTTTCCAGGGCTCTGAATATACTGTGAAAGGACCTGATCCCGGCAGTAACACTGGAAGAAGAAAAAGTACAACTTAAGTTTTTTGGAGACATTGAAGCATGTGCGTGTCGTGCATTGCATATTTCGATGGTCCCTACGTAAAGTATCGAATCAAAAAAATAGCAATTTTTTATTATTACTGTTTTGAGCTCTTTTTAAAGGATATTTTTTAATACAACTTCGTTTCCCGATAGTTAGAGACCTAATTTTTATAAAGATTTAATCACCCGTGACAAAATTATGCAAAAAATAAACTTTAAATCGCTCTCTTGCAAAGTAGCGATTTTCACTTTCGATACTTTACCTAGGGACCATCGATTTGCCCTTATCTCTAGGGCCTCGTTGGTCTAGTGGTTGCAACATAGAGAATATAACCACTAGAGAGCGCATAGCCCGATTTCTTCTAAGTAAACAACTCACCACGGCGGGCCGGGGGACGAAGAAAAATGCGCGGCTGCTATTGGTCCGTTCAAGGTCAAGTCGTGTACCTTTAATTTGATTCGCTTAAAAATCGGGAACACGTGACGTGCATACTGCATTTGCTACTGCCGCTTCTACTAGTTTTAGCATATGTTTGGTGAGCGCAATAGCATCGTACGCGCACTCCACCGGTTATTTGCTTCATGGGTTGCAAGAGCGACTGCTGAGCAAGGGGTCTTGGGTTCGATTCCCGGGTTGGGCAAAAAGTGCTATTGGGTTTTTTCATTAGGAATTTACTCTGTAGCTGCCCGGAGTTTGGAAGTTGGTGGTGTGATACTCCCGACTCCCGTACTATAATATCGCTGTGTTGAGATGGGCCACCGTGATCGAATTTCGGTCGGGGGAGTATTATTATTAATACTTTAGGGATCAAAATGTCCCCTAAAATGACGCGCAACACTGTCAAATTGTCCAACAACATGTCCTGTTGTTGGGCAAAGTTGTAGCAGTAGCGTCACGTAGATTGAGCGTTGAGCGTCATGATTATGAATGCTGGAAGACATTTTGTCCTCTAGTGTAACAATATAAAGTCTACGCATTCGAATATTTGATTTTAACCATATTATTCGTCAAGTCTTCGACCAACTTCTGGAACTGTAATCAGTTCACATAGCACATCTCGTCCTCGAGTAAATGAGCTTTAATAGAAACTCATTCTTGCTTAAAAATTAAATGTTTATTGCGCAGGAAACATTACCTGTTCTTATAAGCATCAGATAACCTTTGATCATCAATCTAATGACTAATATAATGACTTTGACCTCACCTGTAATACCAGGCGCTAACGTAATGTTGTATTTGCCATCGTTCAGCACTAATCGCCAGTTATCGTCCAAAGAGGTCACGCTCAGTTTTGTGTAGTTTGCTGTTATTTCTAACGTTAGATTTGCTCCGAGGTATTTGATACCTGTAAGAAATAAATTATTTGATGTAAGAAAGAGCTAGAATCAATCATCTGTTAGCAGTATTCTGCTAACAGATGATTGATTCTAGTTTTATTATTGATTGATTTTAGTTAGTATTGAAGTCGCAATCAACCGTCCTTTAGTATTCTAAAGGACGGTTGATTGCGACTTCGTCAGTTGTTATTACGACTGTCGAAGCTTTTCAGTTATTAATTACAAATAAGAGTGCAAATCTTTGCTCTATATAGTACCAATAAATTAATACAGGAACAGATAAGCAATAGCTTTCGATATAACTAAAATGTAGCACATTATTTGGCTTCGAAGATAAAGCAGTACCTACCTAGCATATTATATGTCCTTTCTTGGTATTCAAGCTTAGGAACTCCGAAACTTATCAAATTCGGTTCAATAGTTTAACTCTTATAGCGTGACAGACCGAGTTACTTTCACTATTTATAATATTAGTATGGATTATATAGGGTGACTGGTAATTAGTGACCGATACTTAAACACGTGATTGTACTCGTGATAACAAACAACTTTTACCAAACCTGAAATCGCGAAAAAAATCAGCAGTATTCATGTTCGCCTAACTGGTCAAATTTTATCTACTACTAGTGTACCTAGTGGTACTAATTTTTTCGAATATCTTCATGTCTAATGTGGTCATGTAAAGAAACTCCGAGCCTTTTTCATTGGCCTTTGGGAGGCATGTTTCGGAGCCATATGTCATCACTGGCAACTCGCACTGGTTTGAGGAAGACTTTTGTCTTGAGACACTGCCGTAGGTAAATTGTACGAGAAGACACCCTGCAGCTTCTCGAACGCCGCCTAGTCGTTCTCGACGACTACCACTACTACTAACTATTCTTTTTTCCAATGTTAAAAATGCTACTTTATCACTGAATGACAAAGGCTAGGTACCTACATTACATTCTTCTTTCACACAGGGAAAGCCGCTGGCTGGTACAAGTTAGTATATTTCAGGATTTGTTTAGCCTACCTCTGATGGTAAACTTTGTAGCATGAGGCGGCAGTCGAGGTTTGTTGATCTGTAGTTTGTCCAGGTGTATGCTGACGCCTGCGTATCCGAAGACGATCGTTTGAAGGAAGCCTCCCATACCAGTGAAGAAGTTGACCGCCCCTGAATCTGGACGACGGAGCTCACTCCACACCTGGAAAATGCAGTAAGTAATAGAAGCATCATGCGCGTAGCAACGGAGCATGTCTTTTTGTTGGAAGTTAAAAACTGCATATAAATGGTGTAAATAAATGAATTGCTTTGAATTTGAGTGTAGTACGTTATGAGTGTTTTTTTCTTGGGTTAAATAATTCATTGATTGGTAACATCAAACAGGTTTATTGACTTTAGTAATGCAGATGTGAGTAGTGTTTACACTGCCGGAAAATTACTTAAAACAAGCTTAAAACTAACTAACCTAACCTAACCTAAAGGTAGGTTCCAGAAAGAGGAAATAATAAAAAACAAAAAATATTCATAAACTTTTTCTTTTAATTAAAATGTGTTGTTAGCTTAGTCGCAAAACGTCTCTTTGTCGTGTTGCTTTCGCAGATTGATATTAACGTTTGAATCCCCGACCGGTCCTATGAGACCGCGCTGTTATTGTTTTACTATTGTGTCTCGTTTCGCGGGTATCTGAGTAATTAATATAGTACCAAGTATTTTTGATAATCACAACGCAAAAATCAATGAATTTTGTGCAAAATGCGGTACGTACCTACCTACTGCTTCTTTAAAACAAGAGTAATAAAGAGTCTTCTATTCCTTACCTTGAAGGGTTCTCTAACGAATCCTTCATAGCTCATATTGAATATGGCATCCGCCTTACTGGCGTCGTCCACCTGCAGATGGCCGATGGTGTGCATGCTCCACGTCATGGCTGGCCCATTCTCCCGCGTCATTGACTCGTAGTATGTCAGGTCGTTGAGTCGTGTGGAGCTGGAATTAAATGGTGTTATGATTTAAGTGGAATGTAATCAAACCGTGAAAAATTAACAAGCAATAATCTCAAGTCACTAACTGATGCCAAAGGCTTCGCCCGCGTGATAGTAGAAAATTATTCCAGTTTCAGAGTTTTTACTAAAAAAAATAAGATAATGTAAATATCCAATGTGCCAAAACTTGGTCTAGACGTGTACCAAGTTTGGTTCGGGCCTGACCAACAAACATACCACTTTAGTTGTCGTCATATTTATATATGCTTGCATCTATTTTAAATTGTCGTGTTTGAAATCTTATTATCCCAGGATTTTTATTTGAATCGGTAAAGCATTTGTGTTTAAAAACTTACACATTCATAGCATACTGCAGCGGAAAGCCTAGTAACACAGCATCAGCCTGTTTGATCTTATCTCCTCGTTCGTAGCCTGAGAACTGCGGGTGATAGTCAAACTCCTCGCTGTAAGGCAGGGCCAGACTCCAGGCTATGTCAGCCCAGTGGTCCGGGTCCTTGGGCATGTAGTAGGCCTTGCAGAGGCAGGATACGTACCTGGTATTGGAATAAAAAGTGTATTATAATATTATTTAATATTTTATACTGTAGCGACATCTACGAGTATAAGGTATTGCCCGGGCCCTAAGCCCCATATATATTAATGGGGCAAGGGCAGGAAAAAGAAGACATTGTAGCGACATCTAATTTTCCACATAAGAACTATCCTGCATCGGGGGATAAGAGTTCTAACAACAAACAGTCCGAACAACTATCAAACAGTGACCCGGGCCAACCACATCGCCTAACTGGACGGAGGTTCCGTCTTTTGCAATGGAGGTTTATAGAACTTTACACCTCTTTTTTAGAAGAACAAGCGTGTTATGTAGCTCCTTCTATTTGTGATACACTTATTCAAATATTTGTTTTTTATGAGGAGGATTTCATGTGTTAGCTCTCAATGCGATCCTTTGGACCACCTGAACGGAACTGTTAAAGGTATGGGGAGCCATATTGGTTGTTTAGCTCCATCCTTCCCTCTCGCTTGCACAAGTGCTGACATTTTAAAATGTTATGGTAAGGCCCCTTTTGTTGTTCTGTGAATAGTTCAGACGATCAGAAGGAAAAGACACCGCAAAACTTACAAAGTCCAAAGGCTAAGTGTAACTGTTCAACTCACTGTGCCAAATATAGCGAATATCCAGCGACTACGTTGGTGAAAACTGAGTTGTTGACATTCCTGTGATCTTCATCAGGACCCATTACATCTGTAATTGAAATAATATCAAATTAATTTTCAAAATCTTTGTACCTCACCAGATCGGTAACCACTAGGCACATACTCAACACATAGAATTGTATGATCACCCCTCTTGATAAACCTCTTATTCCATTTGCAAATCGAGCCCATGATACCTACGCGACGTAGCAACCCATCGCTCAAAAACTGCGCCAACCGTGTCGTAAAAAAATCAAACAATGAATGTTGGTGCCAAGTTTGTTATACGCAAAGTAAAAACGGCCGTAGCAACCGGCCACGGGATCTTTAATAAGCACCTCTCTGTGTTATAAGCCGCACACTCTGCATTGCCTGCATAAAGGAGGACAAGACAGCAGCTCATCAGCTAAGCTGCCTAGTGGTCGATACAGGGAAAGTACTTCGGAAACTTAGGTACCCTATGTAAAGTGGTATGTAACACCAAGGCACTGGTGGCCTTCCTTGAGGAGCTTCTTCTTCTTGTCGTGTCGATTAACTCAAATCTTGTCTGACCAATATTTAGAAACCTGGACAGCTCTGTCGTTGGCCTCGCATAGGTCGTTGAAGGTGCAGGTAGTTGGGCATGCTGGGCAGGAAAGGAGATGACGCATATCCTGTGAGGGGGCTCCACACTGGCATGATACTTGCGATGGGTCGAGGTAACCCCATTTGGCCAGATTATCTCTGCAGCGACCAACCTGAGCCCGCAGTCGGTTCAAAGATTTCCAGGTTGGCCACTGCAGTGCGTGTCCCGGTGGCAGATGTTCTACCGGGGAGATGAAGTTAGGAGGAGTGGGGTGTCTTTCCCTCCACAGTTCACGTCTTTGGTCCGAAGCGCTGTTCTTTAAGGAGGTCGTAAATCTTAAAAAACTTTTACGACTCTTTAGGCGCGCATGTGGTACTTGGTGCCCGTATAAGGGGTGGCGGCTGTCTCGCTCCTGCTTGGATTTTTCAATTTGGCTGGCTACTTCTCGGCGAACTTCCGGTGGGGCTATACCCGCCAGTGGATACAACATCGCAAGTGGGGTTGGTTTTAGGCAACCTGTTATAATCCGGCAGGTATCGTTAAGCGCTGTGTCAATCTCTCTAGCGTGGGCAGAACGATGCCACACTGGGCATGCAAACTCCCCCGCAGAGAATGAAAGACACAGACCGGTAGTGCGCAGAACCTGTGGCGATGCTCCCCAGTCAGTGGATGTCAGGCGACGGAGAACGTTGTTTCTTGTCCCGATTTTCTTTTTGGTTTTCACGCAGTGGGACTTATAGGTTAGAGCCCGATCTAAGGTGATGCCCAGGTAGCGAGGTTGAGGGCAGTGCTCTATATCTACACCTTGCCACGAGATGCGCCTTGCCCTTGAGGAGCTGAAGTGGATTGACACATTTGTCCTGTAGGTACGCAAAATACGCACTTTAGTTGTTTGCGGATACCAGCCCGAAATACAATACACATACACACACATACATACATATACATTTTGAAACTTACTTGATATATCGTAGTAGCCAGTGTTGTAGTTGATAACAGCACGAGACTCCCAGAAGTCGGCTATATTTGTCACAATGTCACAACCGCCGTGCTGGAAAAGTTAGAGATAGAGATAATTCCTTTAATGTATCTACCAATTACTTAGCCCTTTGCCAGGGACACATTTGCGAAAAGTTTCATAGAAACCACCTTTTAAACTACACTTTGAAGGTAGTTTTGAATAACGAATAGTTAATTAGATTTTGTGTCAAGTTTCAAAATTTAGGAATGAGATCCTATCGCAGTATAGTGGTCTCTCTCGCCAGCACACCACAGCATTTTCTATGTGATGGAACTTGATGTCAAAGTCCATGTTGGACTCCTCTTTCTTGTTAGTAACTTCGAAGCTTCACAACTTTGTTGTTGATGAAGATGTTTTAAAAAGCAATTAAAAAAATATTTCATGCATATTACCTTCAGCCATTCCTCGTCCCTGGTGGTAGCAAGATACTGCCGAATGGCGAAGGAGATACAACCACTGATATGCTGCTCGAAGATCGCCACATCAGGGCAGCATGGTTGCGTCACCTCTACTCCTGTGTAAGCACTCTCCCAAGGGAACCTGGAAATTTTCAAGACAATGTTCTATGTTTCTAGTTTTCAGATTGACTTTAGTGATCGTCAGCGTTATTTTAAACTTGATATTATACAGTTTTCGTTAGTTTTGTATCTTTGGTGAGGTTTAAAGTTAACCATTTGGATTAATTCAAAAATAAAATTCTAAGGAATCTTCAAATTAGTTTTAGGAAGGAAATTGAAGTCATAGCTGAATTAAAGAATTCAACAGAGAATAGAGATAGATCGAAAAAGGGAAGAAAGAAAGCGGAAAGAAGAAATAAAGAGTTTTTTGACGTTGGATTCAGTGCCAACAGTTGCTTGTTCTTGTGGACTTAAGTATGTATTGCTTTATAAGAACAAGTAAGTGCAGTCGGTAATGACCTTACCTGTAACCTTTATTCCCCGTATATTTTGCCAGTTTAGCAGCCACGTGTGCCGTGTCCAGCCTGTACTGCAGGAGTTTGTTGGCATATTTAGGATAAAGCAGCAAGATTGAAGGAAACATCCAGGTTTCCGTGTCCCAGAAATTGTGACCTGAAATGATATACATAATATTACCAACGGCAATGCACTCCTAACCCGCATAAAAACATGTATCCTTTTTCAGGACGTGGTCTACCCATATTTCAAGGTGCATCTAAACCCGTTCAGATATTAATACATGAAGAAGTAACAGCATCAGCAGGGGTATAGCCTTATAATGTTCCCAATGCTGAAACTTGGGCCTCCTCACTAGGAGAGGGAATAGGCCATAATCCATCACGCAGGCTCCATAGGGATTAGTGGATGTCACGTGCTGTCGAATTTTCGGTTCTAGGACATGCGGTTTCCTCACGCTGTTTTTGAGTAAAATCCATACAGAGTCACTTTTGCAAGCAGGCTGTCACTGTGGTCTCATCATCGTACACAATGATTACATTTTTTATTTCATTATTCTAGATTCTAATTGATAGAGCTGACGATGAACTAGTTAGCTGGATTGGTCTTATAATTTAAACAGAACAGCGTCTACCACTTTTCCAGCACTATAAAACCTTGTAAAGCAAAAATCTTTTACCCTCGTAATCTTCAAAGGTCCCTCCTCTAGCCAATCCGGTGGGGCTGAGTCCGTAGAAACGGTCCAGAGGATGAAACGACTTCTCTGAAGGCAGTGAGCTCAGGAAGTAGTACCATATGCCCTTCACTATCTTATCCTGAAACACAGTAAAGCGGAAACTGTGTTAGATCACGGGCCACGCCTGATTTGTACGTAGAATGACGTCGCGTGGCGTTGTGTGGCGTGTGTCTAATGCAGCTCTACAAGTCTAGATTCAAATCCGGCTGAATCCAGATTCGCCGGTCTGGGTCCACACTTGTAGAGCTGCATTAGACACGTGGTACGTGGTGGTACGTGGCCCACATTTGTGTAATGTAGTTCTACCTTAATCCATCTCGTTCATCGCATTCAGATTGTCATACCTATTTCAGTTGATTGCTATGCTATTAGGTAAACCAATGGAGACTGCTTGTAGCAATAATAATGTGATGGGACGGATTATCGCCTAACAGAAAAAGTAATCAAATGGTGAGTCTGTGTTTCCTGACAGCTAAAACCTAGAGGTCGTTAAGTCAAGAGTGAATAGGTTACTTACGAACAAACTCCATCGTGGGCCACATCATCGCTTTCCATCAGGTGATAGTGGTCTAAAGCAAGCTTATCAAAACAAAAACAGAAGAACTTACTAGTTCCAGGTTCCCTTCAATATCGATACTGCCCTGATGGTATAGCTTCTGCCATTCTTCCACGTGTTTCTGGTATAAGTTCTCGCCGTCCTCCTGCAAAACTATGAAAGCGTGTAACTTTACCATACAAGGACACCAGCTCTTAATTCTAAATTATTGTAAGGCTTCTAAAAATATTGTGACGCGAGGTCAAAGTTTAGATCTAGAAATACAACTGTACCTGGTTTATTACAGTAAGTCCTGTATATACTGGACATAACATCGTCAAGACTAAGTATCATTTACATGAATTGCGCCGCTCTCAATTGCAGCTGCAAATTTAAGTGTGTCGGATCCACAGTCGGATCATTGAGGTCAATTAAATACAACATGAGGAGCTCGTGGCTAGATAATAACAGCCGCACAGGTCGATCTTCAAGGTTAAGCTGCGCTTGCCTAGGTTGGTCTGTGGATGGGTGACCATCTTAACATAACGAGTTTCCTCCGTGCCTCGGAAAGCACGTTAAGCCGTTGGTCCCGGCTGTCATTTGTAGATCTTTGGCAGTCGTTACGGATAGTCAGAAGCCAGTAAATCTGACTCCAGTCTTGCCATGAAGTACCGTGTTATCCCAGTTAATGGGTTGTGGAGGTCTGGTAGGCAGCCGCTCCTCGTAAAATACTGGTATTCAGCTAAATCCAGCTTGACTGGAAGCCGACCCCAATATAGTTGGGAAAAGGCTAGGCAGATGATGAATCGAACTTTAGTGACTTCACAATTAACACCGACCACAAATGCCATGTCAATTACCTGAGAATCTAGACACATAAACTAATACGTCTCGACGCTATAATTCTTAACAAGATGAGGTCACAAAATAAATTAAGTCACAAAAATAACCTTTGACCAGCTCCTGTCTCGCGATCGTCTTATTTTTATCAGCTGTCATCACGAACGTGAAGACCCTGGACCCATGTTGAGGGACCACCAGATAATCTGGCACCGACGTCCAGTAGGCACACACGTCCACCGGTAAGGGCTGCTGTTCTAGGTCTTCAGATTCCTTTGTCTGCCCACAAGTACCCCAAATTGTTCTTCCGTCAACAATTTCTGGCACAGGATCTGGGAAGGTTATATCCTTGCTTGCTTCTCCTGGCATCAGTTTAATAGGTATCCATATTTCTTGATAAACGAAGTTCGGATCTGAAATACGACACATAAAATTTACTACTTTCTTATGCGCCTGATAATATTGTAATAGCAATATCCAAACTTGTCTACAATGCGCCTTAACAAAGTTTCATAGCAAATCGCGTTTAGACATACCATAATGCGTTTTAGCTTCAACTTGAATCTGATTCACAATAGCTCTTGTGTAGAATCTATGTGCGTAAATTCTTTGCGTCACCACCGATCTTTCTCTATCCACCCTCACTTTGAACACTCCTTCTTTTGTATCCAAGCTGTATATTGGGCTGTAGGGGGCGTGGGTCAGGGTGGAATTGAGCCTGATGTTGGCCCATGCTGGTATCCTGGCGCGATGACTGTAACCAGCCTGGCCGTTGTACAGGCCGTTCATGTAGACTGTATCACTAAAGATGTTGGTAGCTATGTGGCCGTTCCCAATCGATGGCATGAATTTGTCATTTGATGGCAGGCTGGAATAAAATTAAGGGAGATCAGAAGAAATACTTTATTATGAAGCTGAAATTAAAACACTGTCGCCTAAATAATTTTTGATATTGGGTGGAATTCTCTGCCGGAGTGTGTTTCCTGATAGTTACAACCTAGCGATCATAGGTTACTTCTAGGCAAGCGCGCTCAATTCTCGACCGTACTCGTATTGTCGCTTTCCGTCGGGTGGGATGGGATAGTGGTCAAACGCTAGCTAACAATAAAAAAAATTGGGTAGGTTATGTCCTTACTTGCTGTTACTTTTTCTGGTCTGTTGGGTTTTATTGGGGTAAAATATTAAAAGCTAGCCTTTGGCCCTCTACTTAGTCCGTGTGCACGTTGGTTGTCGTTACTGTAGACGTGAAGTCGAAGACAGATAAAGAATAGATACGCCTAAGTAAGGTTCTTGGGGTTCAAGTCTATGGACTTTTATCAAAAACAGTTTAGTAGTTTAACCGTGAAAGCGACGGATAGTTACTTTTACATTGAATTTTAGTATCAATGGTTCAATGTCCGTGGTTCAATGAAATCAACAGCGCCTATTCAATTGGTAGTGTTACATGTTTTTAAAACATTTCAATAGGCGCTTTGAAAGTGGTTTAAGATCATTGCAATCAATAATATTTTAGGCGTTCTTAAACATGGTGCGTGTTGATGGAAAACTTAAGACTATTTCTGTGTAACCCACGGATCAGATGTAACCGTTATTTTGTTAAAATGGTGTAATCATAATTACATAAAATCACTCTGCTTTACAAAGACACATTACTATTCCGTATTCCACTGTAATTCTTCAAGAATTAAACAGGATTTCTTTTATCTAACATACTATTGATGACTTAAAATTCTGCCCGATACCTGTGCACTGAGCGCGAGTTTGAAACATTTTAACACGATTGAAACATTTACCCTTTTAGCTCTCTGATTGGTTAAGAGCTTGGAGCGTGCCAGTTGGAACTCTGTCCGTCATAAACGCGTCGAACGCGTTAACGTCAAACAAACTGACACTAGGCACAAAACACAAGTTATAGAGGTTTATATGTTCGTAGTCTTATCAACTGGCCTTGGCGAATACTAGTTAGTGTAGGTACCTAATTGAACTGACACACAGCATAACAAGTAACAATGCACTAGTAAACAATTATAAAGATAACTCACTTATGCGTCGAGAAGACATGGCTAGCCGGGCTGATGTCCTCAGTCTCTTCCAACCCGATGTTTTCGGCGGCACTACTCCCTCCCTTGGTAGTTAAGACGATAGCCACCACTGCCGCCACTACCATCAACCCCAACATCGCAGCCACCTGCTTGTTATGCGCCAAAAAGTTCCACATCCACACAAAAGTTTTAAACCTCTTTAAAAAGAACTTATCAGGTTTAACACCTTAGTACTTTAAAATAAATATAAACGTCAAATTTAAAAATGGAATTGCCTGTTTGAATGATTCGAATAACTATCAACTTTTTGAAATTAGAATAAGAAATGTGACAGATGCGCAGACGTTCGTTGGTCAGCGCGGGAGACTCCCGTGCGCTCCGGTCAACGACAATGTGTAGATTACGCGACCTACGACCTAACATGACACACATTATTGTTCTATTAACAGAGATAATAATAATGAGGGTCATGTCTTTGTTCTAAATCGCTGTAACTACGATTTTATCGGGCATCATAATTTATTTGTTTTGCAAAATTATAATCATTTTTGCTCCATTGTTTTTCTGTTCACTGACGTAAATTTTTGTTATGTTACTGATGGCCATTTGAGTACCTAACTATGAACGCTAGTGACTTTTCAATTGAAACTTGGAACTCACGAGGCCAAAAATATTTTTTAACATAAATAGGTAGAAGTAGGCACTCTATTTTGGTTATGTGACAACCCTAGACATAGACCGGTCACTTTGTCTCTAATTCAATTGTCGCTTCCTTATTACCGGGCTAGATATGCTTAGCATAAGACAAGTCATCTTAAGATTGGATTAATTATCCCAATGCCGATTAAATAATGAAAAGTAGGTCTTTTGTTCTTTAGCTGTTATGTATTTTTATTATATTTATCATTCAAACAGGTGAGAGAGTCAATTTCAAGATACAATATTTAGAGATAGTACAGTAGTATGGTACAACCCTAGTGTGTTTTTCACAAAATCGAGGAAACACTTGTATTGGATTCCGTCATCACTCCCACTAGGCACAATTGCAGATCATAATCTACCCTATTTATCTATTCAAAATAAATTAATATGCTCTTACAGTTTTCATATGACCTCTGAGCTACCACGAGCTCTAAACATGATCGATTTGACGACCTAAACTCAACTGTTAAAGGAATAGAGCCATACAATGTTTTTCAGACGTTGACGCACAAACGAAAACCATGGATCCTTGGACGTCTACTCTCTTTCTCAGAAACAGTGATTTTCTACACTTTAAATGTAAAAAATACAGATTTTGAAAACAAAAATTTGGGAATACGACGAAAATTTCCACCACTACAGGGGTCTAGAAAGCCGACGTAAAATTCCACCACTAGAGGGTCGAGAATCATGTAAAAGAATGGATCCATGGTATTCGTTTGCAGTCGCGAAGCCTTCATATAACCCCATTCCTTCCGAGTTCACTTTGAAACAGAAATCTATAGGTCAACAACCCTTCTATTGTTCAATTACTTCGATTTTTTTAAATGTATACAACATTTGTCGTCAATGCCAAAATCATAAGCCGAAAAATACCGGATTACCTTTTCAAACAACTAAAACCCATAATACGCATCTATCTCTTTCTTTCCTATAAACTAACGCCTATTACTCCAACTCTTGCCGTCTCGTTTTCGCACGTAGAAAATTGAACTCAATATAACTCGATCCGGACCGAGTTATGAGGAAGAAGACAGTAAACATTGCATAGGTGCAAGCGAGAAAGAAAAATTCATTCATTGTGCAATTATAATGATTCCAAAATAAGAATGAATTTCACTGCATAATAACTGATATTGGCGAGTAATACATCTTATTTGGTAGGGTTTTTTATACAACCGAATTATCATGGCGGTTATCTTTCATTTTCTGTTTTGTAAGTAGTTGATTTTTTTTTTGTTTTTAACGTTACTGTACATATATTTCGTGCTATTTAGTAATGGCATTAATTCATGGTAGAGATATAATATTGTTAATAGATTCTTTGTATTGCAACGAAATCCTGTTCCCAAAATTAAGTTACGTGTGTTACGACAATTAATAAAAACGCCGGTTTGGATTTATTGCATCATTGAGCGAACGGCATTTGGTGAGTGAACTTTAATAATATATTTTACATACTATTTTTAAAATTGCGTTTACATAAATATTGGTTCACTGCGTCATCTTTTGAGGAAATTGTGAATTTGTGAAAAAAGTTGGGAACGCGGTCACTAGATGGCGTTGTTAGTTGAGCGACGGTTTCTGAATCTCGCAGTTAAGATTCGCCGTCGCTTAATTAGGTCAGGTTTATAATATTTTTTGGAATAAGTAGCGGATTAACTCGCACGCAAGTCTACCCCTCGCCACTGTTCGTTTGTGCGTCGATATCTGACACACAGTGTACAGCGCCATACACGCTGTATGCCGTGGGGATGAAACGCATTTTATTAAAGGAGTTATGAATTTAAATGTGGAGGGATGGAGAGGAAGAGGGAGACCAAAGAAAAGATGGATGGATTGTGTGATGACTGATATGAAAGAAAAGGGAGTTGATGATAGCGTGAAGGGTGACAGGACAGAATGGAAGAAAAAAACGGGAACTATATTTTCTGTCATCAAACTTTATATGTCTTTGTCATCAAGTTGTATTACCTAATTAATAGACTATCGCCACGAAATATTTTCGTTCTCAGATAAACAAAAAGTGTATCCAGGTATGAATTATCAAAAAATAAGAGATGGATCACCAATAAAATAAAATTTCGTTCTTATAATAATAGTTTTATTACAAAATTAATAGCTTTGTGCTCAGAATGGTAGATCTGTCACCAAAATGGTAGATCTGTCGCCAAAATGGTAGATCTGTCGCCAAATAAATCGATTAATTTATCAATCCCTGACTGCAACTTTTTTATTTGTTATTTTGTTACCAATAAAGTAGTTACATTTTATTTCGTTCGGTTAATTATATAATAGTATTCCTTACCAATTGAATACATCAATTTATAATTTTGTTGAAAATATGTTCAAAGAGGCGGAGACAAATTGGCGCGCTTTCCATCCTCAACGATGTGTCGTAGGTACTCGTAACTACCTACGATGATCATACGATGCCACGAGATTTCAGCAAACTGTAGGGGCCCGGTAAGTAGGACCGAATAGCCTCTGGAGAACTCGGAAAATCCAAAAGGTTGTCACTGTGTCCCCCAGATCGAAGGCAACGAAGGAACAGGGTAGGTAGGGATTTAGTCAGTAAGAGTCTGACACGCCTTCCCGCTCCGCCCTAGAGTGGGAGAAGTCATTCTGATGATTCCCCTAACGAAAAAAAAACTATAACGACCGGCGCCCGGTCTAGTAGGTAACACAATATATGGTTTATTGGTGATCTCTTTCAATTAGTTTGCTTAAATGCTTATTAGGACAAACCTATTATAATATGTACAAAAACAATTATTTGGTACTAGATCCCATATCTCCATGATTTTAGATGATTTATTGGAGAATTGATTTTACATTTTTTCGTGACTACATTTTGGCGACATAACTACTATTTTGAGGACAAAGCTATTATTTAGGAAACACAAAACGAATTAAATTGGCGACAGCTTAAATGATACCATGATAAAACATGTTGCGCCGACCCCAAATAATATGGGATAAGGGCAGGAAGAAGGTGTACAACGTGTATACCTTCATCCCTCTTTCTCACTCTCAAGCCTGACATTTTAACGTCATAATAAGACCCCAGAACATGAATCTCAGTACAACAACCGAGCACGTTATTTTTAATTACATTATCATAAATGTCATTCATAGAGTGTTGTTTGATGGCCGGATTGCCGTAGCCGGCGCGTGCGCAACAGACCGTGTACCCTCTAGTTACGCTCTGGTACTTTCGATGGCCTGCTGAACAGTTTTGGAGCCGATTCGCTTGAAACTCCTGGGTACAGGTGTCATAGCCCAATTGACTAAGTATCGAGGTCCCTTCACAGCGGTTGGGCAATTTTCGTAATAGATTTGTAATTTGACAGGTAATCGATTTATTGGAAAAAAAGGAAAGGTGTGATGTAATTGGGGTTAGCTGTTAACAAGGCTTGTTACAATAGATGGTTGGTTGGTTGGTTGGATGGATGGTTATTGAGAAATAATAAGGTTTTTCCTGCTTATGTTTTTTTTATGAGTTGGGAAATAATCGAATGAGGTTAGAGGTTGGAAATGAGATTGGGGTTAGAGTTGAGCAGGAGTGTATATCAGGCTTTTAAGGACTACCACCGCACTTGCGGTTTGGGACCACGGGTTTCCTGTTCAGACATTCCTCGTGGCCCTAGTAGGCTTCGGCCCAACTGGGGTCTTTGAGATGCTCGTGGAAAACTATACATCGTTAACGAAATGAGTTTGGTGTGGACGGTTGCCGGACAACCGGACGGTGAGCCACCCTATGCTCGTCCTTAGTAAGCAAGCGCATAACATGGTTCTTGTATATGATGACAGTGCAAGAAAGTATGACAATCTGGGTGTGGATGTGCCTGTCAGAAACGCGAGATTGGTTATGCTAGGGGTGGGTAACCAGATCTTCCAATGTGACTAACGCGGAAACTAAACTTAAGACGAGGGTGCTGACCAAAATTAATTACAAAGTTCCAAAAGTCAATTGTGATTTTACTAGTTTACTACCTTCTGCTTGCGGCTTCGCCCGCATTAAAGTAGGTTTCTCCATATAAACTTTGGACCTCCGTTTGATGAACCGTGGGTCGAAAGGGATGCCTTTAGGGAGCGAATTTTGGAAAATCCTTTCTTAGTGCTCTCCAACGTTATAAAAAGAAGCCTTGTGCAAAATTTCTTTGTAAAAACACTTTCTTAGTCACAGTAGTTTCGGCTGTGTGTGATATGTCAGTCAGTCAATTTTTTCTGTTATTTACAGATAATAATATATTAGATGGATGGAGAGGGAGAGGGTGGCCAAAGAACAAATGGATGGATTGTGTGAGGAGTGATATGAAAGAAAAGGGAGTTAGTGATAGTGTGACGGATGACAGGACAGAATGGAAGGACAAAAAACGTGTTGCGCCGACCCCAAGTAATATGGGATAAGGGCAGGAAGAAGACGAAGAATAATATTGTAGAGGAAGGCATCTACAAAGTAATAAGACTTGAAAGAGGTTACCTGAATATACTTGTAATACTTCACAAATTGTCCCAATTAATTTGCGCGCCAGGCCTGCGTCTATCCTCACTGATACTTGTTCAATGAGCAGACGCAACGATCATTGGCCTGCAATTATTATCGGAATCCATACGAATACGATACTGGGTTACATTGTGACAATAAGCATTCTGTTTAGTGCACGATTATTTTAATTAATTATTGATTTATAGGTAATATGAATTTACCAGCTACTGCCAGCGGATTTGCCCGCCTCATCATCGTCATCTCAGCCGAAAGACGTCCACTGCTGGACATAGGCCTCCCCCAAGCTTCGCCACACCGACTGGTCCTGTGCGACTCACATCCTTTGCATTCCCGTGACCCTCACCAGACCACGTGATAAAAACTTATCCCAAGAGCTTATAAAAAAAATTACAGACATATTCCCGGGATAAAATCCAATAGGCTATTCGAAGACATTTTTTTAGACGGGAAATTGTCTAATGGCTTCTCTCGCTCTAGGGCGGTCTGTGTGTTACAAAATGCATGTTGAACTGTTACTGACTAAAATCACACCTATGTTCCTTCTTTGCCTTGCCTTTCAGGACCCCGGGTTTTCCTTTCAGAAGCCAATCCTTGCCCCCCTTGACTTTGGTCCTGCTGTGCCCCTGCGGTTTTGCAGACATCTGTTTGAAGCGCGCATGTAAGAAGTCAGAGAGAATCAGTTTTATGGACTAGAACCCGCTTGTTTTTCTTCAGTTGCCCTTTGCGTTCAAGGATCGTGGTAACTCTTTGGAACAATCTCGCTGCACTAGCAGGTCCCCAATGGGCCTCAATTGTTTTGCTGACATTTCTTTCAGGTGCAAGTAAAACACAAGGTTCCTGGTCTTTATCGGAAAGCAAGTTCTCCCTAGATAGAGCGAGATGGAATGTCAGACTGACTAAAACCCACTCAAGGACCTCATACAACTCATTTTGAACAACTTAGTTACTACTAGAAGTTTTTATTAGCTTTTTTCTTTTGAAGGGGAATCATTAGAATGACTTCTCCCGCTCTTGGGCGGAGCGTGTCAAATTCTTACTGAGTAAACCCCACCCCGTTCCTTCGTTGCCTTCGATGGGGGACATGGACTTACCTTTCAGAATTTCAGTGTTCCCCAGAGGCTTCAGCCCTGCCGGAGCCCTAAAGTTTGCTGACATCTCCTTGAGGCACGCGTGGATCAGAACGCGCCAGACTGCGGACGGCGAGCTACCCAGTGCTCGCCGTCCTCGAGCCCGTAAGTTTTGATTAGCTGTCTTTCGCCATTTCAACTGTAGATACACAAAGAACCACGATGACTTCGGGAAAAACAAATTAATGGTTGATTGATTTAATGGTTAAAAGAGTCTTTTAACCATTAAACTCTAAAACAGATAATGGATTAAGTTTGATTGTGGTCAGTTTCAACATGTCATCATGGCGGCACTTAGTCATTTTACGCAGAATTTGAACAGAAACCATTGTTGTATTGTTACTGAACTGCGATCGTGTCAACTTATTCACAAGTTTATTTTTTGTTCTTTGAATTGGAATTTTAATTTGTTGTCAAGTGTATTGAAAGACATTTTCTGTTGCGAAATTTTGATTGTTGAATGATTTGCTCATAGTCTACTGTACCGGTTTAGAACAGTGGTTTCTAATTTGTTTAAGGGTTCCGTGCCCAAGTCGACAAAAATGGAACCCATATAGGATCACTTTGTTGTTCGTCTGCCAAACCCTTTTTCTCGGGAACACGCGGAGGTATTAAGTTGAAATTAATAATATCAAATTAATAAATTAAAAATCACTCAGGGGTAGCGGCCCCTGAGTAGTGAAAAATTCAAACTTCTACGAGTATGTCAATGCAATCCAAAGATACGGCCGTTTAGGCGCAAATTTTGATGCGACTTGCAAGGAAATCTAAATCTATAATGTACTTTCCGTTGATCTAGAATCCTGTGACAATACGCAAGGTCTTGAGATAAGTAGCGAATTCGATCAACTTATAAACCAAAATTAAAAATTATCAGTTCCAAAAAGTTTTCCAGTAGCTATAACAGGAAAGGTATAAATCCGCGTTACCTCATCTCAAAACCCCCACTTTAAATGACGACCTGTGTACCAAGACTAGAGCTACTTTGATCGACCGTCACAAAGTCTAAGTCAAAAACATACAAATAAAACAATACAGGCACTTATGTAAGGTCCCGAGGTCGAGAGTTTGTCCGAAAAAATGATGCTTATTGCACATCCCAAAGCGTATATATCTCTATGGAGAAGAACACAGAACAGTTGTGTGGAGAAGAATGTGCAAGAGCCTCCATGGACACTCATTACAATCTTACTCCCTTTTCACACTTACCAAAACCCCATCCCATTAAAAACCGTACAGGTGTCCAGCACAATAATCACAGAAAACTTTCCGTCCAACCTGCTTGAATTAATAACCTGAGTCGTGAGATATGATTGGCTCAAGATCCAGTGTCATTACCGCGGCGGGCGCAGCGGAGCGTGTCGCCCTCCGCTCCGCTCCGCTTGCCAGGCCATCCACCTCGTCCAAGACGCCATTCAGTGATTCTTATGAGATACCGAACTATGTAGCTGTTGGAGCAGGTAGCTTTATGATGGTCGGATGAATGAAGACTTTTCTTTGCTTTTTAGGGAGATGCTCTAAGGTCCAGGAATCCAAATTTTCTTATGTTTTTGGATTTACAGATCTGTGTTAAGTTGTATGTTAGTACGGATAGTCAGAAGCCAGTAAATCTGACTCCAGTCTTGCCATAAAGTACCGTGTTACCCCAGTTAATGGGTTGTGGAGGTCTGGTAGGCAGCCGCTCCTCGTAAAATACTGGTATTCAGCTAAATCCGGCTTGACTGAAAGCCGACCCCAATATAGTTGGGAAAAGGCTAGGTACATGATGTTAAGTTGTATGTTAATTAGGCTATGATTGGTGGCTGTAGGACGCTATTCAGTGATTCTTATGAGATACCGAACTATGTAGCTGTTGAAACAGGTAGCTTTATGATAGAGTATTCCCGTGTCGGAACCCAGATTTACGGCACCTAAGTTGGATTGGGATTTTGTATGGGTTACTACCATCCAAAATACCTATTGGTATTCGGGAATAGACTCCAAAATTTTCGGCATCCAAATTATTCCCAATTCGGTACCAATAGGTATCACGTTGGATGGTAGTAACCCATACAAAATCCCAATCCAAATTACCTATTGGTGAATCGGGAATAACTTCGGTACCGAAAATCTAGGTGCCGACATGGGAATACTCCTTATGGGGACGATTAGCTTTTTTTCAATTCTTTCGCAATAAATAACAGTAAAATCAACATTGCTACTTCGAACTTTAGATACAGCCTGTATTGTTTAAATTCTTGAAGATTCATAAAATCACTGACGATCAATGACGATTTATCGTCAGCACAATATCCTGCTATCTTGGTAATATTCATAAATACTAGGTAAACGACCGCTATAATTGCATACACGTACAATTGTCGGGCTCTATAAATGTGAGTAAGACTATCATACAAGTTTTTGTTTATCATTTAGGAATATTCAACTTAATTAACAGATTTCTGGGATTTCCAGTAATAAATCTTTAAAATTAATCTTTTATAGTAGGTATTTTGTTTTTGTAATATTAAGTCATTATTAGATTTTCATTACTATGTATTTCACACTAAGTTCAAGACCCGTCAAGATTAATTGCATCAAGGAAGAATAGAGTCAAAAAGTTGGTTAAATACCGATATGAAATTAATTCCTCTCCTTGTAAAAGACATTTTACACCGCCTGATCGACACGTATCACGTTGCGTGATTTTTTGGGCAAAGAACGAGCCAGAGCTCGCTTGAGCCTCAGCAATGCTGACTGTCTTCTGGGCACATTTCTGTTGACAGCGATGTGGAGGAACTGACATGACTACGCGGCGTCGACTACTTGGGCTTGTCCTGACAGTTAACGGACGACTGGACGACAAGCTACCCATTGCTCATCGTCCGCAAGCGTCTACATTACTATTAGCGTTAATGTTCCCTTGACTGCTGGGAATTGCTGCCAAGTGCCTACGGTGGCTGAAATCAGGTTTTGGGTTCCGGAGGTTGTAGCGTGAGGACGTCCGTTCCTGTGGTCCGTTCCCTCACGTTTGTAGAGCTTCCCACCAGCTTCCCATTACTCAATAATAATTTGCAATTTTTAAACGAAGATATTATCAGTTTGAAGTAAAAAATACATGGCAGACTTCTAAAATAAATGCACTTTTAATGATACCATCAATAAATTAATATCAGTACCATCAGTTACTTAAGTTTTACTAAACGAGTATTATTTCCTGTTGTTTTATGGTTCAAATTTATTTATTTTTTATAAGCTTACGAACAATTAAGGATTTTAATCAGGCCTTTATGAATCAAGGTATAAAACCTCATTTATTGCTTTCGGTAGCGAAAATCATAATTTATGATTCGTGTTGATTTATTTTCTGGTTTATGTTTTACTGTCCGTTTTAATACAGAAGAAACTAATTTCATTTCAGAGTAAGAAAATGATTTTGTTTTAACAGTTTCCTTTATAAGTAATGTGGGCAGCACTTTCCTTTAGTCGTTTGTACAAAACTTGTAAAATAATGTAACTCTTTCTCTCATTTCAGCTGAAAGAAATCCACTGCTGGGCATAGGCCTCCTCCA
The DNA here is from genome assembly GCA_030763345.1 of Mythimna separata. NCBI lineage: Eukaryota > Metazoa > Arthropoda > Insecta > Lepidoptera > Noctuidae > Mythimna > Mythimna separata. The sequence continues at coordinate 18,408,622 of CM061176.1, read as the reverse complement.
AGATCCTCTACAATGAACGGTCTTTTGCATCTCCTATCCCTCGAATTCTCGCAACCCTCACCAGGTAGTCGATCCACCTTGTGGTAGGCCTTCCAATTCCACGATGCTTCCTATCGATCATCTGTACCTACTTAATTTATACAGGTGAAAGTTTAAATGTGTGTGCAGGTTTATAATTGTTTCACGCTCAAAGGCTGAACGGATTTGAGACTATACCCTATTGAATTGATATTATTTAAGCCAGGAGTATATTCCTTTGGGATAATTTTCTACTTCCACGCGCGCACACTGTTACTGTTGGCAGGAAAGCAGTCACGCTTATTGTCATACCTAACATAACATCATCATATTATCTTCCATATTCCAACTAAAATAATCACTTAAACAACACACAAGTTTAAACTAAAGAACAAAACACATAATTTTACCCAACTTTCTACGAAACCAGCAGACCAACATAACAAAATAGCATCAGAATCAAAACAGCAATTTAGTATCTATTTAATGTTAGCTCCTTCTCTTGGTCTCGGGTGGGTGACCGTCACGCTCCGGCGTCCGTCCCGGCTGGCAAGCAGGTGCAATACTCCTTCATAATTGACTATTAAGTTTATATCATGCTTACGCCCTTTAAGCCCTCGTTTCTGATGGCTACAATTGTTTTATGACACTTTTATGGGGCAGTCAAGTGGGGCTGTGGCTGCTATTTTTGTGGTGTTGTGAATCAACGGTATAATTTAATTTAATCTATTTATATAAAAGGAGAAATTTTAGATCTTTGGCAGTCGTTACGTATAGTCAGAAGCCAGTAAATCTGACTCCAGTTTGCCATGAAGTACCGTGTTACCCCAGTTAATGGGTTGTGGAGGTCTGGTAGTGTATATTGGGGTCAGCTTCCAGTTAAGCCGGATTTAGCTGGATACCAGTATTTTACGAGGAGCGGCTGCCTTCCAGACATCCAAAACCCATCTATCTCAACATACGCAGCGATATCTATACATATAATAAAATCGTAGGAAAGTCAAAACTGTACATTGAATATTTTTTTTAAAGAATACTTGGGGCGTGATCTACAATCGATACCGAAGCCAAAAATATAGTTTTTAGAATTCATGTCTGTTTGTCTGTTTGTCTGTTTGTCTGTTTATCTGTATGTCCGGGCTAAACTCAAAAAGCACTGCATGGATTTACTTCAAATTTTGCATGAATATTACTGAGAGGTCGGGAAAACAAATAGGCTACATATTATCACGCTATCACCTACGGGGGAGGAGCTGTGAATCTTTATTTTTCTTACGCATTATGTGGCAGCGTGTAATCTAACGACGCATATATAAATGTTGTTTTTGAGTAAGCCATGCTATTATTTAGCTTTACAATATAAAAACTACGCCATTTAAGTAACTTGGGCAGAAAAACATAATTTAATGAATGTTAGTAGTATAAAGGAAATTTTAAAGCATCGCCATCTATGACATTTCATAAAAATCAAATCAAGTTACATATTAACACTTTTTGGAAATTTATAATTAAAATTTTATCATGTTGGCGAGGTTAGTAGTTAGTTATTCTTAAAATTCATAGATGGCATTTTGCATTTTCTTCATAACAGTTGTATCGTATAGTTCGTTTGACAAATACAAGTTCCAACAAAACCCTCAAAATCTTGAGCAGAGTTGAGGAAGACAATTTAAAAAAAATGCGGTGTTAAGTATTACAAAAAAGTGATGATCATTGATGATGAAGTGACATAGCTCATTTATCGCAAGAACGTGACAGAATCCAAGAGAACAGCGTGCGGCACAAATAGAATAAGATCGCCTGTGTCGTGATATAAATCAACTTTCGACATCTGATGATGAATCCACGGTTTACGATATCGAAGAGCAAACGGCTAAATAAAGAAGGAAGTGGATTTATTTACAATATCCAGATTAACTAAGCCGCCCATGGAGATATGGTTGCTTTAGAAGAAGTTTGTACCCACTGCCAAGTCCTAAATGGCGAGCATTCGAAGTCCAGCCATTTTTTGAAATACATTCGAGCTTATAACAGCGCCTTCCAGATGACTTCGTTTGGTGAACAACAAGCAAGTGTTGAAGTAGACACATCCTCAATTTGGTCTGGTCTGTTCAAAGGATTGCAAAGTATGTTGCATAACGTTAATCCGCAAATTAGCAACTTCAAAGCAGCCCTCGCGTCGGTGCCTGAGAACGAGCGCAACCACTTTAAGTTTGTCATCAGAGCAGAAGAGTAGGCCGATCACAGCCCATCCAGGGTGGTATAATGCTCTAACGACGAATGAGGTAGCTGTTGTGTTAGTCGATCAGGAGTGTGATAAAAGAGACATCATCATTTCACGCACGCATGATGACCGGCTTCGAAGAATCAGCGAGACTCACCGTGCGTACGATTCTCTTCAATATCCTCTCATTTCAGTTCTGTCGCGGAGAGGTTGGCTACCATTTTGCCCACTATAATGTAGACCCCCAGACAGGCACTCCAAATCATAAAAAAACCATCCACCATGCATTTCTACAGCTTCTTGATCCAGCTGAGGGTAAACAATGGTTCTTATCTCCGCCATTATCGTACGCTCTTTACTCAGTTTCTTAGGACATGTACGCCAAAATTGAGACAGAGCGTTTGGTATTTATAAGGTCCAACCAAAGAAAGCTCAAAGCTAAGAACTACGTCTATCTCTATGCAGAATAATACAAATGCTTATTCATGGTCATTCTCCTCTCCATCTTTACAAAAGGTCCGTGGTACATGCACGAGAGGACCCAAGATGCATTTTGTTACGTGCGAAAGTTTGGTCGCCCGGACCTCTTCACTATCATCACCACCAACCCAAAGTATCCTGAAATAACAGCTCAACTCCTTGCAGGATAGGCTTCGTACGACAGGCACGACTTGATCTCTCGCGTATTCTACCTGAAGTTAAGTTCAATTAGAAATGCTAATTTTTAATGCTCAGCTTGGAGACAATGCACGTGTTCAGGAATTTTACGATGTCCTTCTAAGTCATGACAAACGCACACAAGAAGACAGAGGTGGACAGGTGGTGCTGCTAGAGTCTCTCGGTAGAGTGGTACACTCTCTTGGTAGAAGTACAGAAGCGGACTTAATGCCTTAGGCATTTACTACCAGTCAACCTTTGGGTGATACAAAAAAATAGTATCCAGCTTAGAAGAACTCATTCGCTGTGTGTACGGGGATGTCAGTCGTATACTGCACCAGTAGAATTCTTGGGTGTGTGAGTAGGCCATTTAGATGCCCATAAATGATCAGGCTGCAGCAATTAACGAATGCATTATCTGGGAAATTGAGGGGAATGATGTGGTCTACACCTCGATAAACACTGTTGTCGAGCAAGATAACGCTACGCGTTATCCCGTGGAATTTCTGAACACCCTGTCAGCAAGTGAATTTTCAGTGCATATCATCCAGCTGAAGGTCAGTGTCCCAAATGTGCTTCTTCGGAACCTATCTCCTCCAGAGCTGTGTAACGAGGCTCGCCTTAAAGTCGTCTCACTCCACAGACACACCATTGGAGCAGAAATTCTTATGGTTGTGGCATCGGCGAGGCAGCATTTATACCACGCATTTCCCCGCTACCTTACAACTTCCCGTTCCAGTTCAAGAGCGTACAGTTCTCAGGACGAGTTGCTTCTCACAAAGGCAACTGTACGGTGCTTGCTACCGCTTCACCAGTCCTGATTCTCTTTACATTTTGACACCTGGCAACGTAATTTATAGGGAAGTGTTGTAAGGTACGATATCTTTGTACGTATTTTTACACTTTTGTGTCCTGGAATGGAATACATTCCACACATACATCACCATCATCATCTGCCTAGCCTTTTCTCAACTATATTGGGGTCGGCTTCCAGTCAAGCCGGATTTAGCTGAATACCAGTATTTTACGAGGAGCGGCTGCCTACCAGACCTCTACAACTCATTAACTGGGATAACACGGTACTTCATGGCAAGACTGATATTCCACACATACATCATTTTCTCTATTTCCTTCAGTCACAACTTATGACTGAACTCAGCAGGATTCCCATATAATTCTCTAAACTTGCTTCGCTTGCAAAAAAAACATGTATTTTAATGCTATTTTAAAAGTTGTTTACTTATAATGCTATAGCGACATCTTAAGTATTTTTGGTGCAGTAAAGCCTTCACGCAGACGACGTCGCGGGCAGCAGCTAGTAAAAAATAAAACGCAACTTTACTAGTATTCTAATAGAATATTCTGTATGTAATCTACTCCCTTCTTCCTTCCTCAAAGATTACCATCACACTCATCAAAAGTAACCTGACACTCCGTAAAACGGTCCAAGTGACGCACATAAAATTGAACTAAATGGTAGTCAGTGGGTGGCCAGTGACTAACGGCTATTAGTGGCCAGTGAGTAATGGCCAATAGTGGCCAGTGGCTGCCCACTGCGCTGGTGATGGCAACACTGTCATACCCTCGTTATGATGCGAGTAGGTGGTCATTTACCTAATGAACTCATTGGCGTATTATGTGTTTTAGAGGTAAAGTGGTGGGATGAGGGCAATTTTTTTTTGGAGTTCGATATCGATTGCATTACATGTAGAGGACGATGTAGTTAGTAAATCTTCATCTTTATGATATGCTATCGATATAATACTTAATAATGTTTCGCGCACTTTTCGCACTAGTGTGTAACATAATAAATGGCGTATCTTTTAGATATATCGCATCGTTAGAGATAAGTGTGGATTTTTGAGTAGGTAAGTGCATTGAAAAATAAATTTGGATGAGCACAATTCTTTATTTCTACGTAAGTTTATGGATAAGGATTCGTGCATCGAGGGTTGTACGATGAACGAATCTGATTCGCACTTGACTAGTTTTTTTTAATATTAGTAAAGGGGCCATTACTTTCACCATTCGAATACATGCGTGTATGTTTAGCTATGAAACGATCTAAACTCACAGATCTAGATAAATATGACCACATAATGACGTAGGTTTGAAGGCGATGACTTATTTAACCACAGTGACAAGAATACTCGATTAAGATATTTAGTTACATGGTTATAAAGCGATGACGTACTTCAAATAAGATAGGCCTTGCCACATGGTCTCGTCACAACTCGTATTAAAATATTTTGTGGCATTGTAAACTCGTCACTCATGTTTTTTATGTACAGACTGCTGAAAAATCAAACATAGGTTTAAAGAGTTATTATAAACTTGCCACATTGTCAATTCGTCACAAAAAAAATTGTGTGTAAACTCGTCACATTTGTTTCGACACTGCAGAAAAATCATGCACATGCACAGTATACTATGGTCTGTTTTTTATACCCGGATACTAAATTGACACAAGGGTATGTCAAATTTACTATAGGAATGACGCCAGTTCTTTTGTGTTGAAATGTCATTTTAGTCTCAGGGTTTAAAAAACAGATCATATGTGCTAATCCAGGATCTGGTCTATCCGTGTACCAAGTTTCATCGAAATCCGATCAGCTGCTAGCTCGTGAAGAAGTACTTAATAAATATGCACACACTGGCAAACTTTCGCCTTTCTAACATTAGTTCGATTACCAATACAATATCCTAAAGTACCAAAGTACAAGTACATACTTACGCTGCCTACTTGTAACAGGAAACGTCACATCATAAACAATCATTAAACTATTTAATGGAGCCAACTATATCGGAATAGGCTGGCAACACCAGCCTACCAGACATTTCCCCTATTACTATGAGAATGTTGCCCAGAAGAAAATCAATAATTACCGGTGCTAACCACAATTGCGTGTGTACTCGTTCAATGCAGGGTGCGCTTAAATAGGCCGCGTGTTACACCGAAGTGTAACAAGAAAAATGTGATTTAAATAACCTAGGAACGAAGTTCGTAATCTTCATCTTAAGAAAATAATTACTTGGAAGCATTTGGCCAGCAGTGGTACAGTGAAGCCTAAATAAAAACATGTAATAGGTACTTTTTCTAATAAAATTTTCAAACTAAACAATTCTCCTCCTCCTCCTTGAGTCGAGACCTCGACGGATAACTTTCTTGTGGACTATAATGTCGTCATGTCGTCCTATTTTCGGTGATTGAATGGTGTCGCAGACTGTGGTCTCCAGTGTGGCACGGATTTGGTCTGACCAACGTATCGGACTCCAGCTTCTGGGTCTTTTTCCATCTTTCCCAGGTTATCACCTCTCTTTCTGGCAATGTGGCCAAAAAATTAAAGATCCGTCTTTGGCATATAGTGGTGAGTCTAATGGATGATTTGAGTTCTGCTATTACGGAGTCGATGCTATCCAGTGGATTGCGAGCATTTTATTCCAACATCACATCTCAAAAGCGTCAATCCGGCAACGGTCAGCTGTTTTAATCCATACATCCCTCTATCTTCAGGAGATGAGGGTGGTGACGAGCTTTCTATTGGTATTAAGCGAGATGTTCCTGTCAAACGATGCTGTTACCTACCAAAATATTTCTGCACCACACAAAGAACCATGCCACCGGGTTATTTTAAAGTGATACCGTGATCTTGAAACGCAAACGGTAGTTTAAGGACTTTGGTGAAATTCTGACACGAGAGAGAGTGTCAATCTGTTATTGACTCGTGATCCTTTGTGTTTCATGCCTGCATCAACTCTTTCAAACGATCCCGCGTCCATTACACTTCGGTGTGAGCACCGGCCATGTTAATATATCGTAGCACGTGCGGTCTAGCTGCTCGTTAAGGCCACATAATGAGCGGCCATATTTACGAGGGCACCTATACCGCGCGTCTTGTCCTGCATTGCGTACCTAGCTATTGAATCGATCCTCGCGAGATATCGATTATTTTGCCGATCTTTAATGTTTTAGCATTAAATTGTGTTGTGTTTTGTTTTTATTTTGGATATTTTGGTAGTAGGTGGGAAATCATTCAATGACTTCTCCCACTTTAGGGTGGAGTGGGAGAGCATGTCGAACTTTTCAACCAAAGTCCGTTCCGTTCGCTCACGCGTGCGGCCCGTTCTAGTGTTACTGCTTCGCAGAAGAAGGCGATCTCCTGCCATTCATTTTGAGCGATGACGTAACTGTATTTGCAAAGTACTGTAGGTATATCAATTTATCGTAATCAGTGTCTTTTGAAGATGAACACAAAATAACAAGCAATTTTTTTAATTGTTCATTTTAGGATTCCGTAGCCAAATGGCAAAAAACGTAACTCTTATAGATTCGTCATGTCTGTCTGTTCGTCCGTATGGCACAGCCACTTTTTCCGAATCTATAAGAGCTATACTGTTGAAACATGGTAAGTAGACGTATTCTGTGAATCGCATTAAGATTTTCATACAAAAATAGAAAAAAGCCACAAATTTACCATATGTGTGGAGTATTTATGGAAAGGTCTTCAAAGTTGATATTGAGGTTTCAAATAAAAAAATATGATATTTTTATCAACTGAGTAGTTTGCGCGAGAGACACTTCCAAAGTGGTAAAATGTGTCCCCCCATGTAACTTCTAAAATAAGAGACTGAAAAAACTAAAAAAATATATGATGTACATTGCTATGCAAACTTCCACCAAAAATTGTTTTGAACGAGATCTAGTAAGTGGTTTTTTTTTTAAGCGCGAGTCTGACTCGCACTTGCCCGGTTTTTAAATTACTCAAATCAGGACCAAACTTCTCATAAATACGAACTTGTGACAGCGCTAGAAATCAATCTCTCAACCATAGAATTAATCCAACTCTGCCATTTCCAACTCAAACGCTATATGATCCTCATTCACTTTTTACCGTTCATCGATTACTTTGCTCAATCGATGTTGCTTTGAATTGATATTCATTTAGTCGAGTACTGGAAGAAATTATACTCGTAGTGTCGCGGCGACTAGTTTAATGGAGGTATTTATCTTAACTAGGGCTGAAGAATGTTGGCGCACCTGGAGACAGTTCTAGTCTGATCACTTGTGGTTAAATGCCATTTCTTTGGTGTAGAATGTGTGTTTTAGAAGCGGATCATGCTATTAGGGCTGGTTGGATGAAGCTTAGACTAGTTTTATCGCACTGTCTTACATCTAAATATTATCTGCATATATAAAATGAGAAACCGACTGACTGACCAACGCACAACCGAAACTACAGGGCTTAGGAGTGTGAAATTGGGACAAGGTTTCCTTTTATGACGTACAGGGTACTAAAAGAGGATTTTCTAAAATTCACCCCTTGAGTGGATGAAACTGTGTCGAAATTTGATCACAGAAACCTACTTCGGTGCGGTGCGAATCCGCTAACAGAAGCTGGTGCCTCAATAAATGCGCAGTTTTTGCATGATTTAATAATGTTAGTATCGTATATACTAACAGTGTTGTTCACACAATAAATTTTGGTTCTTGGTATAGACAATTGCGTTCTTCTAGTACTTAAATAAACAGGTGACTAATAAGAAAGAAACCTAAGAATCTCTCTGGCTTCAACAAAATCACACATGTTTTTCTGTGGATGATCAATCCAATAAAGACATTGTTAGACGGTTTTGAGTGTGCTTGAGCTCCGCTCCCACCTTAGCCTTTATGGTTATTTTTTTTATAACCTCCCAGAAATAGGAGCTTTACTTTCGTTACTATTTTAATATTACTATGACCAGCCACAGTTAAGCATTATTTATTGATATAACAACATGTATGCCAAAAGACGATTCTAACTATGATTTTTGCACATATACAAACCAAACGTTTTTATGCGAAATGAAGTTACTGTTAAGTTATTCGCTGCTATGCAAAATAATGTTATGACGTAAAAAGTTCTGCTATAAAAGGTGAACCCAGCACGTGTTACCTACAATCCAAAGTTCACCGATGACTAACCACAAAGTATAATTATTAAGTAATTTGCGCATCATCAATAAAATGTGGGTCGAAAATGTGCTAACGTTAGAATAACGTGGAATAACACATTAGTAAAATGTATGAATATTTCATTTAGAACAGGTTGTAAGCTAGTGGTAATGGCCCCGACTTTCCAGTTGTAGGTCGCAGGTTCAAATCCAGCCAGGCACATTAGTTTGAGCAATTTATTTTATTACACAACTCTCAAAATAGTGAAGGGAAACGTCGGGAGAAAACGTCATGTCGTAGAATCAATAATCCGAAGACATCCACCAATCCGCACTGGAACCGCGTGGTAGATTATTCCACTCCTAGAGAGAAAGCCTGAGTTCCAGTAGAGGGTACATTTAAATATAGATTGAATCCAGAAAGAAACGATGATCACATTATTTAAAAAAATGTAATCTAATCAAGACAGCCTAACCGTGTGGGAGAATTCCCGTTTCGCCACCAAAAGTTTCGGCACCCAAGCTATTCCCGATTCGGCACCAATAGGTATTTTGGATGGTAGTACACTCTGTTACTTATTTCGCGTAGCACCCCCACACTAACGTAATAAATGTGTGTGTTTAAACGCAAGCGCGTGAAACACAACAGGTATTATCGTTGTGTGCTACAAATTAACTCGTCTGCGCATCGTCATCCCAGCGAGCGGCTACGATTGGTCGGCCCAGAGGAGAAGTGCGGGGCTTAGTTCCGTTTTCTTACGCGCGCGCCGCCACTGTCATTCCGCCGTGGCGCAATGCGTATGATACATGTCTGACGAGTAAGAGGTCCCAAGTTCGATTCCTATCGTCTGATGTAATAGAAAGATTGCTTGTTTTTGTTTTCTATTTGATTTACCCGTTTTTTAATAGTAATGTTATGGTTACTCTCTTGTAATAATTAAAATATTCGAAATATAATTTTGTAATTTTATACATATAAACTATGTATATTTACGAAATTAACTAACGAAATTTTTGTATATAACTTGTAATATAAATAATTTTATAATATATATATAATACATATATTATTTACGTAATATAATAATAGATACGTTATTATTATAATTATTGTTAGTTGACAATACTTTCATTGTCAACTTTTTTTTTATTTTCGCAAACATTCACTTATGAAAGTATTATAGTTATTTAAAATAACATCAAACACTTACACTTAATCTTTGGAAAGTATATTTTTATGATATGGGTAGGTAATCAGTAATAATGTTCACAATAATCAAGTAGCTGTGGGTATAAATCAAAAATAAAGTAAAACCATACCACCAACCAATTCACCTATTCAAGTAATATTATGTAGCCAGCTCAACTCGTAAACAAAATAAAACTCGTTTACTACTCGATATACACTCACACATATATATGTGTTTGCTACGAATCAGATAAACAAATTCGCTTCATTCATTAGATGGTAATTTAGCACTGATTATTAAGTGCTTGCTTGCCGTTAAAGGTGTATCGAGTTCGATCCTAGCCATTGACAGAACATTTTTTTTCTACTTTATTGTAGTATAATGATAACGAAGTTTAATAAAACTAAAACTTAGAATATTTGCTTTAGCGTTTGAATCCCCAACCGGTCCTATGAGACCGCGCTGTTATTGTTATACTATCGTGTCTCGTTTCGCGGGTATCTGAGTAATTAAAAACTAAGTGTATGAATATTATCATCTACCCACTTTATCAGTTATTTACTAAGAAATGAGTCGGATAATAAGTTAACCTGGCATAACGCTTTTGCCTATCACGATCGTGTGTTCTACAACTTACTCCGAGACAAAAAATAATTAATCGTTGTGGAAAGTGATACTTTTTACAAATAATAAACAACATGTCTCATTATTTTGTCTACACTTTTGAGGGCTGAGATAATAGTATTACATAAACAAAATGTATCCATAAGTGAAATTTCGAGGAGATTAATGCTACCGGTAAGTAACAAATCCAAACTTAAAATAGGTAATGCAAAATAATTTAACATTGTTGATATTTGTAAGGTTTTAACGTAATTTTGTGATTGTTTACAGAGGAAAACTGTGCAGTTTTGGGTGCAAATATTGTTGCTACGTATAACGCTGACGGCTTTGCTACAACAAGAAACACTGCAATTATGCACGACGAGTCTATGACAATTGTTCGGCGCCACTTACTTAAAATTAAATGTCGCAAGCCCGCGAAAAAAATTTTACTGACGGCGTTGCATAAGGAAGAAAGGATGCGGTTTGCAAGAAAATTTATAGATTTCGATTGGTGCAATAACATAGTTATATTTAGTGATGAAAAGTGTTTTAAGTCAGATAAGGATGGGCGTAAAATATTATGCAGAAAAAATGGAGAACGTTACCATCACAAAAATATTCTCCCATGCAGGTCTAGTGGTCGCATTACGTTAGGGGGGATGCTTCAGGTCAGCCCGCGGGCTTGCAAAATGCAAAAAACGTAAGAAAATTTGAATTTCGCGGGCTGACCTGAAGCATTCACCTTAGTTATTGGGGCTGGATGTCATCGATGGGTCCCGGTGAGTTAGTGGAGGTAGGGGGTCGCAATACCAGTCAAGGTTACTTGGACATCAAGAGTTACGATACCTATCATAGTTCATTTTTTAAAACATGTTGATTGATAACTTTGATAAGTAAAAAAAAAGACTAAGAAGTAAGCTGTAGGTAATTATACTGTTGTTGTATTATGTGACATGATGTTATTGTTATTGAGATCAAGAGTTGCGATATCTATCATAATTCATTCTTGATAACATGTTGATTTATGTCACTAATAAAAAACTTAAAAAAAAGTGACGTCCATCCTTGTCTGACTTAGAATATTTTCACTTTATATATTGTATTAACGTTTGAATCCCCAACCGGTCCTATGAGACCGCGCTGTTATTGTTTTACTATTGTGTCTCGTTTCGCGGGTATCTGAGTAATTAAGGATAATCATGAACAGATTCGTTAATTGTGACCATTCCGTTTAATGTATGTAATTAATAAGTTGTAATAAATATAATTGGATCGTTATCGCAGTTTTCTTTGTCACAATATTTTCAAAATATTTTAATTATTATGAGAGTAACTATAACATTACTATTAAAAAAAAGGTCAAATAGAAAATAAAAACAAGCAAACTTTCTGTTACACCAGACGATTGGAATCGAACTTGGGACCTCTTACTCGTCAGTCACGTATCATACGCATTGCGCCAGGGCGCCGATAACAACAGTAGCCAATTCTTGCTGTAGGTACTTTCATAGTGGTATACGGCTACTAATTGCTTTTTGCAAGAGTGTGAGTGTAGAAACGACGAGTTACTTTGTAGCACACAACGATAATACCTGTTGTGTTTCACGCGGTACACGGCGCACACATTTATAACCTGCTACGCAATCTCCGCCGCCGTGTGTACCTACCCATACAAAATTCCAATCGAAACGGGAATACTGATAACAGTGGACTGCCACTACTACTCTGGGTTTTCTTCATTTACTGCATAACGCTTCATTTTTCGCACGTTCATTTATCTTGGAATTGTCTTAAACGTTTCTAAATTAAAAATAATAAATTGGGTCTATCTTAAGTTTTTTCAATGGGTTTGGAAATCGGCAAATAACTTTTCTCGCACTGAGTGGAGTAAAACGGACTGTCAGACTTTAACTTGTGACCTTAGAAGCCAAAGGATAACTCAAGGACACAGGTCACATCGGTCAGGTCGGTATCAGGTGGGATCGCAGACAAGCATAAGTTCGGGAAGCTCGTGACCCCAGAACGACTGGGGCCATGGATTGGAATCCGAAAGGGGAAGCTCGTGACCCCAGAACGACTGGGGCCATGGATTGGTATCCGAAAGGGAAGCTCGTGACCCCAGAACGACTGGAGCCATGGATTGGTATCCGAAAGGGAAGCTCGTGACCCCAGAACGACTGGGGCCATGGATTGGTATCCGAAAGGGAAGCTCGTGACCCCAGAACGACTGGGGCCATGGATTGGTATCCGAAAGGGAAGCTCGTGACCCCAGAACGACTGGGGCCATGGATTGGTATCCGAAAGGGAAGCTCGTGACCCCAGAACGACTGGGGCCATGGATTGGTATCCGAAAGGGAAGCTCGTGACCCCAGAACGACTGGGGCCATGGATTGGTATCCGAAAGGGAAGCTCGTGACCCCAAAACGACTGGAGCCATGGATTGGGTTCCGAAAGGGGAAGCTCGTGACCCCAGAACGACTGGGGCCATGGATTGGTATCCGAAAGGGGAAGCTCGTGACTCCAGAACAAAGGCAACGAAGGAATGGGGTGGGGTTTAGTCAGTAAAAGTCTGATAAGCTAAGCCCAAAAGCGGGAGAAGTCATTCTGATGATTCCCCACTTGAAAAAAAAAAGACAAGCATTGGTTTATATGAACTAAAAAGAAAACACCCACACAGTCCATTCCCTAGAAACCCACTTACTTACATTATGAATTACCCCCTTTCAATATCAGGTATATTTTCAATAAGTAAGCTGGCAATGGCTGGCATATGAGTCATGCAGCTTGAACGGTAATGGGTACTGGTTTCATTTGGCATTTGAAACTACGAGAGAAAACGTCAATTTAACTGTACAAAGATTGACTTTGATTTTATATTATTAAACCACAATCGTGTTGAACGCAGTTATGAACCGAATAAAGTGTTTCAAATCAAATATTCTGATAAAAGATATTTGAGTTGGAACAATTGTTTGTAATGCAGAAAATAATTGGACAACTGATAAATCTGCTTTTTGTTTACGCTGGCTGTTTGGAACTTTTGCTATTAGAACACAAGTTTTTGAGTAAGGTGTAGTAACCGTAAAAGGTACTTAAAAGATACTTTGTGTGTTTGCAGATTTTGAAGAAACTTGCCCAGCGGGCAATGTGACCCATGTAGCACGCGTGTATAGAACTAAACCATTCACTACTGTCTTAAAAACCCCTAAGTTGTAGCAAGCAGCATCAGAAAACACAAAGTTCGGTCATTAATTTTATACTATAGCTGTACGCAAGATGAAAGTATTCCTATGTATATATGCGTGGGTTGTTTATCTTGTACCGGCGGCGGATTGCCATACGTTTAGTGGTCCAATCTTGGAACTGACTTGACAAATCTTGTAATGCCGACGCGCTTTTTCCGAATTGTAAACAATAGAATAGCGACAGACTAGCAACTCGACGTCGATCGTCAAGGTTTTGGAGCAATTAATTGGTAGTGAAAATATGTTTTTTTTCAGTAAGTGTTTTTTTAATATGTAGGCGAGCACTAAGAGAGGATTGTCCAAAATTCACCTCTTAAAGGGATGAAAAGAGTTCAAACTTATACGTATGGAGAAACCTACTTTAACGTGGGTGAAGCCCCTGACATAAGCTTTTAGACTAATACATTTTCCTTTTATTACTAAAACAATTTACGAAAATGAACAATAGGTACCATTTGACCATTACCATCTACCTCTACCATTTTAACGCCGACTACCTATAACATTGTCTATTAAAGGGTCCATGTTTCTCTCTAACCATAAGGCAAGACCACCATGATAATAGCCCTCTCCTATGAGAACTTATTACTAGTTAATTACAATGTGTACTCTGGTAATGTAATCCGATCTTGGAGGATCTGGAGCAGTCATTACAGGTTTAATTAATAAGGATTAAGTATGAAAACAGTACACTTTGATACAAGTGGAAAAAGTTTAATTGAGACCGAGGCGGAATTTTCCCGAGCCGCAGGCGAGGGTTTTATGGAGCCGAGTGCTGTAGTGACAAACTTCCACGTGTTTCAAACGTTGTTTCCAAGTCAATACACTTACGAAAATAAATAAACGGGTTACTAGTCTATTAAAGAAACTGAAGGAACGCAAGTGGGTTGGCATATATTGATTTAAATTAGATCTGGTACTTACATATTTTTTAATATAGCCTAGCGATTTAATGTGAGTTGATATATATTTCTCAATGACAATTTACAATTACCTACCTGGAAAAGAAAATAATTCAGTAGAAAGATTAAAATGAAAATACTGAACTAAAAAGTTCTTATAGTTTTTGTAGAAGGTTGAAAGCGTAACATTAAAACTAAATGGAAATTCAACTCTGCCTGTACCTCCGTACAGTTAGGGGTCAAAAGTGAAATTGTACTTAGAGTACAATTTCACTATTGACCGTTAAAATGTCTAAAATTTATTTGTAGTAGAAGTTCAATGATCCGCGACTACTTTAGATTCTACTTTAGATACTTATTCAATACTTTAGATTCTATGCCACAAATGAAATGAGTCATGTACGATTGACCAATTTCTACAAAGAAATTTTAAACACTTCTATTTTAAATTGATTACAACGTTTAGATTACCAACTGCACAGCAACTAAACAAAAACAATTGAAATTACAAACAACTTTTACTTCAATCACTCTCACAGTACTCCTGACATGATTGAGATTATATGTATAATCATCTTCCATTCATCCGCAAACAGACTGATCGTTTATTGAATTAGAATCCAAGAGACCATTTAGTGCAGCCAAAGTGCGACACAGAGTTATTTTACCAATTTTGCATTGGTAAAATGTAGAGCCTTTACAAAACCAACACCGTTGGTGTGAATTTTCGGTCGACGAACACTGGGCAGATCGCCATCTGTCCGCTCAGTAAGCGTCCGGAACTAGCCCGAGTTTTCAACTGCGCGTGATGTTTCACGCGCGCCTCAAAGAGATGTCATCAAAACCGTAGAAGCCCGGCAGGGCCGAACCATGCTATGGGTTAGCTTACGAAAGAGAAACCGGGGTCCTGGAATGCAAGGCAAAGAAGAAACATAGGAGAGGATTTTAACCAGCAAAAGTCTGACACGCCCTCCCTCTGTCGCCCTAGAGCAGGAGAAGTCGATAGATAGAGAAGATGATTTAAAACGGTTCGAAACGAAAATATAAAACGGTAATCCAATTAATAACGGAACAAAATAAATTAATAATAAATACCACTGAATGGCTAATTGATTGCGGCGACCACTCGTCAAAGCTCCGCATCCACATACATTTGCTCAAATACCGCGGATTCCGAAACATGTGCTTTAGTAAGCCGCCAATTATAAGGGGAGTATTCACACCTCGCGGGAATTTGTACGCGTTTCATTTATCAATGTGTCAATGTGCATATCAAATAAGATTTACATATTTTTTTGCAGCATATTTGGTACTCAGCGCAGTGCCGTAACTAGGGCGGTGGTCAGAGGTGCCCCGGTACAGGGCGTAGACCCTGATTTTTTTTAGGTTATCCAGCAACTCATCCGACAACTTCTCCCTCCCGCTCTAGGGCGACAGCGACAGTGGGACTAAAACCACACCTGTACTCTTACTTTGCCTTCAGCGTTGAATGTTGTTATGAATCTTGTAGTAAGTTTCTTCTTGACTATGAAAACTAAATTTACTTAATTTCCAAAATCATATATCCAATATAGACTAAACTATTATATAACAGTTCCACAAAGTCTATCTCTGCGCTGTGGGCAATATGAAAAGCGGGCTCAGATCGGCGCCCGCGCAGTTGCGCACTTATCACCTATCTGCAAATCCATACATAATGGCAGCAGTTCTGTCGGGGTCAGATACCGCCACAATGCTAAGGCTATTAAATTTAATGAATTAGAAAACTAAAGATTGGTTTTGTAACTGAAGATCAATATCATCATTTTTACCACTGCACTTTAGGCTTCATCATCATCATTTCGGCCAAAAACGTCCACTGTTGGATATAGGTCTCTCCCAAGGGTCTTCACAACGAATGATCCTGTGCGTCTTGGATCCATTGTATTCCTGCGTCTCCCACCAGGTCATTGGTCCACTTTGTGGGAAGCCTTCCAACGCTGCTTCTTCCGCGGAATTGTCTACTTACATCTCCCGCTCTGAGTGGAGCAAGAGGAAATGTCAGACTTTTTATTGACCAACCCACCTGTGTTACTTCAGACCTCCACAAACCAGTTACTGGGCAACACGATACTCCTTGGATAGACTGATGATCAAACTTTCTGGCGTTAACTGCCTGAAACCAATTTTAAAGATCAAGGTGTTATGATAAAGATGATTGATAAAGATGTTATCTAAATACTTAAGTATGATTTTGAAACTATCATATTATATTCTAAACAAGGTCTTAACGTAATTTATCCTATATGATATTTTTATTACTCCTAGATACAGCTAAAGTAGATAAACGTGTTATAATATCTACACCTAAATATTACATAACGCTCTGTCTCGTGCAATTCGCGACAGGCGCCTAACTGTCTTGTACTGAGCATACAAATGATTTAATATGTTTATGAAGCAAATGTTTGACTTTCGCAAAGTGTCTTTCTACTGCTCTAATTCACTCTGAGATAAAGACAAGTGTGTTACTGTCACAAAGCAATAAAAAATGTAGCAGCAGTTTTTTCAACTATCGTTTGTAGGTAGCCCAAAGACATTGATGTATTGTAGTAGGTAGGCAAACCTATTGCAAAGGTTCTGCAGTGTGACTACGTACGGTAGAAGCAGTATAGAAATTCCTTCAAAAAGTTGGACCGATGACCTGGTTCACCATATTTGGTGATTTTGATTTTATATTAGAATATAAGTTCAAGTCGTCAACGGCGAGTTGAGTTCCACGCGCACCTCATAGAGCTGTCAGCAAAACCGCAGGGGTCCAGCAGGGGCGGAGCCCACTGAAGTCATATAGATCGTCCCAAAGGGCTCTTGGGACTTAAGGCGAAAAAGAAACATAGAAGTGGGTTTCAGTCAGTAAAAGTCGGACACACCCTGAAGTTATTGGAAGATTTTCACTTAAAAAAAAATCATCCAGGCCAGCCAACTTCCAAAGCTTTTCTAAAACCATCCGATGAAATCTTTAAAACGTTAACCTGCAAGACTTGCTCTATAGTTTTACACCATTACTATGATGTAGTGCTAAATAAGGGGCATTGCGCCAGATATAAATCTGTCGCAACACGGCGCCCGGCGGTCTTGCTGCGTCTGCGCACACCTTGTTACGTCACCCGGTACATATCAAGAAAATTCCCCGTATTTACGCACAAAACTGGAATTGTAAACTAGCGATTTATACGATGGTGTAAACACTGAATATTCTACGGGGATTTGGGCAGCTGTTGTACGAAAACAAGATTTGTAAGGAAATATAGATCTTTATAGTTATATTTGTAACTAGGTTTTTGAGTGGGAAAATGAACAAATAATTGCATGATTTGATGTTAATTTGAATATATGACTATTTCAAAATATTCTTACTGTCTACTATTAATTTGTAGCTTTATTGACTCATATTTAACTTTGGCTGAACGTAAATCAACTTACTCTACAGGAAATTATTACTCTCCTTTTATGTCGCTCTTGTTCCATTTATTTTCTCAAAATATTTCCTAACTAAAACTTTAATAATACTGTTAGTTTCCTGTAAGCACTAAAATAACCAATTAAACAAAACCATAATAATTAAAACTGACTCATTCGTTATTAAAACTGAGTCACTTTTAACATCGCTAGAAATTGCAGTGACAGGGACATTAAAGTTCCGTTTCATCTACCTTTCTAGCTCTTAATACGAAGATATTAGAAAACCGCTTTATTATCACAACAAACACAAGTTTCTAGGCAATAATCTAATAATTGTAATAAACACCGCGGCTTGTTGTTGGGCTCGTAAGTCCCGCTGACAAGATCGGTGTGTGTTCGCGAAAGCAGGATCGGCCGCGGGACACAAATCATGCCGGCCACGCCCCGTTCTTACACAACCGACTAAGGAAACTGGCCTGTTGTGGACTAAAAAATTGTTAGGACTAGCTTTGCTCGAGTTTTTGTTGTTAGTAAAGGAGAGAGAGGTATAATAGTCTATTTATCATCTGTGTTTGTGCTTTCTTTGGCGTTTCCTCGGCGCTTTGGTGTTGTAGTGTAGTGTCGTACTTGGCCAGCTCTTTTGTTTTAGTGTCAAGTTGGTCCTCACTCCGTGGTTTAACATTATGTGAAAAAGACAATTTCCAATGATCTATTAATTGGATTTAACCCTTTTTTCTGTTCGTGGACGCGTAGCTTCATAGATGCGTATTCGTCGTACACTTGGTGAACAGACGCCTAAATATATTCATTTGATTTAGGTCTATAGTCCACGGAAGCGTAGCTTCATAGAGTGTTCGACATTCTAAGCTTGGTGTAGTACGCTTACGTGAAGCTTATATACAAAACTATGAATCACAATTTTTGCCAATTTTGTGCCGTCGTGTCGCCGCTGCTTCGTCGACAGAGTTTTATACATGTTTACTACTAACAGACGTACATATTATCCTCCTCATCTTCGTGTTATATTCCCCATTAATTAGGGTAGGGTCGTGAATTTCCCGTTGGATCAGCCTCTATCTAATATCTAGCCATTTTCATCGATCTATGGCGTTATGTAGTGCGACGTGCAATTATGTATGTGTCCAGGGTGGATCTGACTTGCCCATACTAAGACATATTTATTTATTATTTATTTATTTATTAAACTTCATGAACAGTGGTGGTACATAGGCGGACTTTATGCAACAAGGCCTTATCTACCAGTCAACCTTTGGGTTTAACATATTATACATATAATTATGGTATCTTCTATCTGGTGTTCCTCAACCATTCCTCACGATTTGTACCGATTGCGTCTTAATCCGAGGACAAAACCAAATAGTATCTACAAATCAAGCCTTTCCATTTATTATTTTCAACAGAATTCCCAGATTGAGCTTTCATTTCATCATTATTCAAATGAAACATCCTTGTTTCTTTACCATATTCAGCGTCTTCCTACATCGCAGCTTCCCTCCAAATATGGACATGGATGGATCCTCACAATTTGTGTGAGGCAACAGTTCGAAAGTGAGTGGCGTCGATAAGTTACTCGTTGAAACTTAGAAGGATTTACGAGAACAACATGCTATTATTACTGTGAACTAATTCCGAAGAGTTATAGTACTTGGGATTGTAATTGAAAGATGTAATGTAGTACTTGTATATGAGGATGTTATGAAACATGGAAAGATGTGTGAACAGAAAGTTGTAGGGAAAATAATTGAAGTAACACAATTTAAGCCTGCGAAGCCAATTTCGGTAGCAGTTTCTTAACCCTAGAAAGATAATCATATTGAATTAAGCGTTAAAGATAATCATACGTAAAATTGACTCCTCCTTTTTGAGTAGCTGTTATTAAAAAGGTTTGTACAAATGCAAGTAATACAATAAATATTTTTTATCTACAACATAATATAATGAAATAAAAATACTTATATTTATTTATTTATATTTATTTATTATTAAAAAAAAATAGAAAGTTAAAACTTCTCAAAAATTTACAAAACATAGGAACTTCTCCTTTCTTCTAAAGTTTTATCATATTATCATCTTGAATCAGTACTTTTTTTATATTTGGCCTCGCCTTGAAGACTAGAGGTTGACCAGCAAGGTCTATTCTTTGATCTGATGGTTCTTTGAGGCAACATTATTAGATGACGAGAAGTCGTTGAAAGAGTCGCTTGTCCAGAGTCTTCTTCTTCCAGACAGTCCATTTCACAGGCAGTTGCTGACACTTCTTCCCCCACTCCATCCGCAAGACCTTTTTACTCATCGCTCTGGACGTCATCCTCGCTCTCATGATCTTCGATTTCACTGTCGGTGTCAGGACAGGGTGGCTCCTCATCACTCTCTAAAAGAGCAAACAGGATGGTCTTTATCCAATTCTCTAGTCCCCATTATGTTGTGACAGTATCTGAATACCTATAAATATCAAAAATTCAAATAAAAAGACAATCAGACAATAAAAATAATTAAAATAATTTTTTTACCAAATATCGTAAAAGTCACGCAAAAAATAATCATACGTAATTTTGACTCCTATGATATTTATATTTCAAAATGGCGGGCACTTACCTCCTTGACGTGGTCGCCTCTCGCTAGCTCCCAACGGTCAGTGAAATGTCTGAAACGCACGACTCCGGATTCGCGCTAATTAAAAAGAGGCAGCAATATTTCATTTGCGCGGGAGTCATTTTGACGTAGATTATCTTTCTAGGGTTAAACGTAATTTATAAATCATCGTAGTTTAGGTAACAGACAAGTTCGCTCCTGATTCGATAGATATAAAATAAGAAACCTCGAGGATCAGAATGCTGGCGACAGCCTTTACCTTATTAGTAGAGAAAATATAAGTTTGACAGCGCATAGTTCCAATTGGTTGTTTCCTATGGAGAAGAAACTACAAGAAAATCCAAGGTTACACTTTAAAAAACAATTACTGAACTCATCAGGACAATTTGCCTGATCTTTTTTGCCCAAATAATTGGCATTGCCAAGTCGCAACGATGGCAAAGTTCTGTGCTGGTTTCCCTAGAAAACCTAAAATACATATATTATATTATAATTATACGTACTCTCAATCCAATACTATTTATCTACGAAATCGTGAATACTATACGAATCGTACCGCCAGCGAATCCAACAATGGACAATCGAAGCTAATTTCCAAAATGTCTAAACAAATTATTATGATGTAATCACAGAAAAAACAAGTACTTGTAATATAATTTTTAATACCGTATGTCCGTAGTTGATCATTCAAGATTTGATACTAACTGTTCTAATAACATTTCTCGTGACTAATCTCATAATTATATCCTGTCATCAGTTTGAATGAAATAATGCATTTGATGTTTCTTTAGAAAAGTTCTGGAGTGGTGACCACGTCCCAGAAGACGCAGCATTGGAAGGCTTCTCGCAAGGTGGACCGATGTCCTGATGAGAGTCGTGGGAATCTGATGGATGCGAGACGCACAAGACCGGTCGTTGTGACGACGCTTGGGGTAGGCCTATGTCCAGTAGTGCACGTCTTTCGGCTGAAATAATGATAGTTTACTATTTATGAATACTGCTATGGTATGAACCAGGTAAATTTACGATAAAGTACATTGACCTTTCTCTAATATCTCTTTGTAGGTAAGTACTCGAACAATAACAGCGAATCGTTTTCGATTACTAGAAAATGTAAACGATCACGACAGATGTCCATTAAGGACGGCTTTATGTCTTTATTTCCATCTTTAGGGTTCTGTACTTAAGTTGGCAAAACGGATTCCTTATAGTACGAGTATCACTATGTTGTCTGTCCATCTGTT
Source organism: Mythimna separata (assembly GCA_030763345.1). Taxonomy (NCBI): domain Eukaryota; kingdom Metazoa; phylum Arthropoda; class Insecta; order Lepidoptera; family Noctuidae; genus Mythimna; species Mythimna separata. The sequence goes on along the minus strand of CM061176.1, from coordinate 18,386,551 downwards.
GATCTCTCTACCTGTGAAGATCTTTTTCCTCAGCTAAGTCAACGCAATCCAAATATAAAATAAGGCCGCATAATATATGCTCCGTTTAAGTCGTACATTTAGATAGGAAAATGATTTACTAGGAAATCAAAACCTATAGGGTACTTTCCGTTTAAATAAAATCCCGAGATTTGGTATGCAGCAAGGTTTCATGATCTATTGAGGGTTGCGGGAATGCGAGACGCACAGGACCGGTCATTATGGCAACGTTTTGGGTAGGCCTATGTCCAGCAGTGGACGTCTTTCGACTGAAATGATGATGATGAAGGTCTCATAGCAATCATTAGATGACTTCCTACCTAAAAAACATTATTATACTCGTAGTAATGATATCTGCGAGAGACCTTTTTGAATAATGCAACTTAGCGTATCATTTGATTGATGGGTTTGAAAAGAATCTACAACATGTTTTCTCCAATCAATCTACAACTACACTAGTAGTGCACAGATTTACAAAAAAATCGCTAGTGACAGTTTAATCTATTAAATTTTAGACTTTACTAGTCTAGTTTAGACTACTAATGCACATAGTTATATGATCGTGTGTGTATGTGTTGTGGAAACTCGTATCATACGACTCGTATGGCTTCCCTGGTTGCCCATTAACTGGATTATCGTCTAAACATCTTTTACCTTTAATCTAATCATTTATATTGTTTTTTCTTTTTATGATATTACTTTTGCAGTGTTTTCACATTATTTAGACCACATCCATCTTAATTTCATTTCAGGTTTAACATTTGTATTAGAAAATGTTAATGTAAAAACATTGTAGACTCCGCGGATTCCTAGTTTATTTGCTATTCCGATTTTCGATCTACTTATTATTATTATGTTTTGGGGTATAACGTTGGTCGAAATACACAATCCTCTGAAAGTTCTTCTCCATAGAAAACGACTATTTGGAATTGTGCACTAGCTTCTGACGTTTTATAAGTGCCCATGTAGGCCTAAAAATCTGATCACTAATAAAACGGCACAGTTGACCGTCTCTGCTTTATCCGTAAAAACATACACAACTAACCATTAAACTACTAAATGAAAGTCCACCTAAATACTGCAAAACAGTCTCTCTTATACCGAGCATTCGTGACTAGAACTATCTTAAAACAGTTCCATTCAGGTCAGAGATCAAACTGCAGAATAAAAATTCTAAACTGTTTGATATTCTACATGAAATATTCAAATCTAGGCAATTATTCGGCCATTAATACCGAGATAATAATAATAATAAAAACGTTTATTTATCTCGAACAAATTAAAACACAGTTCTGTTGTTGTTGGTGTTTAATTGGTGGGAGATCTGGAGTCTAAACTAAGTCTAGGCCTGTATTTTAAAGCTCCAGGCTCCCTCATTACATGACAAATTAAAATAGATACCTATCGTATTGAAGCGGGTGAGCAATAAACGGCCCTACAATGACGTATTAAAATTAGGAGTTAGAAAGGGATGTATTATAGGGCCGGTGTTACTGCGTCTCTTTCTGACGCCGGAATTATAATGATTTTAAGATATCATGGTAAGGTTTCTGAGTGTTTTGTGGTTGAAAACAATAGCTCTTAAACCTCGAGTTGGAAGCAAGGCGAGGCAATCAAAGCTTGCAATAGAGCGCTAGGAACCGGAACGTGACAGTTATTCCGCTCTTCTTTCAAGTAACGGTCCCCCCATTTGCAGTACTTTTTCTTTGTGCTCAGCTACTAACAGTGCAACTACGTTACAACTCGAATCTTTATCGTTTTAAACTGTATCTTCATGTTTATTAGTCATACATCTTCAAAAATTTTAGACTTTGTTTTTCAAGTATACGCACAATAGACGCTAAGGAACTTAGTTCAGATATCATACTCCAAAGATAAAAATTCATTCTTTAATGTTATAAAAAAATCTATCATTACTTTTAACTGTAAAGTCTATAAAAAATGTTAATTTAAAACACAGTTAGTTGTTTATTTGTATTAAATCTTGCTATTTTGAATATCTGCCATATGATATGGGTGTCTTCAAAGCCAACCAATAGATTCCGGAACCTGATCAAAAGCATAAAGAGCCTACGATTAGGTATTTTTCAACCAATTTCATTTGAGAAAGAGTGGACTGTTATCCACCACATGAATCCTATGAGAGCTGTAGATTATTATAGAAGGTTAAATTATTCACAATAAAAATGTAATTTTGTGCCTTCATTATAATTTTATTTGTTAGTACCTATCTCACTCAGTGATAAAGTAGATTAAAATAAAAAAATTAAAAAATTAAATAGTGATAAAGTAGATTGGCGAGAGAATATTTGAAATCGGATTAGAAGTTTTTTCGTTAAAAAAAAATACAAGTTTTTTCCTTGTATAATATTAGTACAGATAGATAATTTGAATTATTTCTCGAATTGTCAAGGCTTTGCTTTTGTGTTATTTACTAGAATCGTGCTTGAAACCGATGGTAGCGCAGCAGCGGGTGGAGCTAGATGTACATTCACCACGCTTTGTCGTTCGCTAGCAGTTTCGTTATTTTGGATTATTTTCTACTAAATCGTGTTTAGACGCTTTCTGATGACAATGTCGTTGTTTTTGCTCGTTTTGGTACAAAATGCTTTATTTGTGAGATTGTTAGAGATGCTAGTTTCGTTTTTGCAAGCTTTCATGTTGTGCCAACAATGCATCGGTGTTTGATTAGTTAGAAAGCAAACAGTTGGTGTGATTGAAATACTTGTAGCTTATCTGTAGGTAATCTTAACTCGATCCATAGAATTAGGTACCCCATTATACCTCTTTACACAATGTTAGTTTTATTTGTCTATTTTTGATCTTAAGTTGCTATATGTGTTTTCTACACTGTGTGTGCCGAATAATTTGTTTTTCGCTTTTTTCTTCTTTCTTCTCTGAAGACTAACCATTTTACTAAGAATTGCAGATTGATTAGGTACTTTTAAACGCTTTATATCAGTTCCTTTATACTAAATAAAACAATTATGAACTACGGTTCCTTTTCTTTACGTGCGGAATCTTCTGTTATTTTGTATTGCTTTAGATGGAGCATAAATATCACACATTTACGGATTAAAAATTTACCTGTCTTCCTTTATTTGCCCTTGGCTTTCCATGACTGCGGTAACAACTAAATCCTCAGTACTATCACATACAAATAAAAGTACAACCTTTCCGTTTTATTTGCTAAAAAGAGATGCCTCTTTCTTAGTGCCACCATTAAACCAGATTTATTCTGGAGCATAAAGAGAACCCGCGTGCTCTAAGTAAAGCATGGTATTAAGTTATTAGAAGGGTGTTTACTTTAAGTATGGTACTTATAGGTTTGGCCTGGGGCCACTCGATACCCCGCGTTATAAATCTAAGCTATATCATAAAATCTACAATAACCACCGACTACCGACCACCGTTAGCTGCTGCCTAGATCTAGGATAATACTAAAAATAATTGCGGATTCTAAATTATGATGTTTTTAATTTTGAGCCACTTTGTTGACTTGGCTCTTAGCTTAGCAACATAGAGCCAATGGCTGGTTGTATTTTCAGGACAACCAAACATTTGTGTCTGTCGATCTTTTTTTAAGGTTTTTAATCATCCTATGACTTCTCCCTCGCTCTAGGGTAGGATATGTTGTGTCAGTCCTTTTACTACTAAAACCAAATCTGTGTGTTCAGTTGCCCTTTAAGTTCTAGGACCACGGGTTTCGTTTTCAGAAAATTCTCGCTGAATTGGCGGGCTTTGGCCCTGCTGGTCTCTCTATAGGATCTCTTTCAAGAGCACGTCGGACACTTCACGCTGTCGATGACTTGGCTTCTCTTCGAACGATAAACGGACGGCCGGATGGCGATCTACACTATGCTCGTCGTCGTTATCACGACCGCGCCTACCTGTAATGAATGAGGCAACCGCCTGGTTGCGTTTCGGATGATGACCAGGGCCCGACGTGATAGATCGCCGCCACCGACTACATCGCGGGCGGACACCATCAATATATTTACGATCATGCGAGCTAAAACGTAATCCATATCGGCTCAATGCCATTTGAGCCTTCTATTGCTACAATTGAAATCACAGCAACTACTGAAATTTTAATAGTCTGAACACCATGATTAGAGTAACTATCGAACATATCGTTTAATTAGTTGATAACAGAATGCAGTCCGAGCGACTGAGCCTCAGAAAAGCAGTCAGAATTATTGAAGTACGATTCCTTGGCATCATGTGTTTAATAAGTTGTGTTCAGTGCCAATTGGAGCCTTTTGTAGCTGGAGGGAACTTCGCTGCTATATCTAACTTTCCTCATGCTGCGTTTATGAGTTTTCATTGCTACGGTGATGACCAGATCATGATACAGTGGATCTGTGGTGCTTCGATTTTAAACCAAGAGTTAACGCTGACAGCAGGCCACTGTTTATCCGGATGTAACAGAAACAGTACCATCATTGTGTCCGTGGGCAGCTCTAACAGGAATCAGGGAGTGGAGGTCACGGTTCACAGTTTCTTCATGCACCCAGATTATAATGAGGTACTGTCGAGCAATGACATTGGTCTTGTGAGGCTCAACACCATGATTCATTTCAATGAGAATGTTAAGAGAGTGATGCTGATGCAGAACCCGCCGTACTTTGAAAAGGCGCAGGTGGCTGGATGGGGACTTATCAATGTAAGTATGTTTTAGATTTATAGTCAGGGGCCTTACCATAACGTGTTAAAATGTCAGTTGTGCTGGTGAGAGAGAGATAGAGCTATACAACCTATACAGCTCCGTCTCATAAACAGTTCAGCTTACATCGTAAAATGGATTGTGTTAAGAGCTCGTGGTAGAGCCTATGCTTACATCGAATCGAGACGCGAAAATAACATTATTTGGAATATACAGGACATTTAAACCTTAGCTTAAAGTAATAAAGCCTATATAAATGCATGTTCGAATTACGTACCTACTTCACTCAAAAATTTAATGGGGTCAATTATTTTATAAAAACGTATACGTTACGTTATTTAAACACCTGTAATGTAACAGTTTCATACACACTATTCATCATCATCATTATCTCAGGCGAAAGACGTATACTGCTGGACATAGGCCTCCCCAAGCGTCGCCACAACGAATACCAATAAAATCGCAAACAAACCCATGTTACCGACATAGCCCGAAGAATCGCCAAACTTAAGTGGCTGTGGGCATGGCACATTGCTCGTAGAACGGATGGTCGATGGGGACGGAAGGTTCTGGAGTGGCGGCCACGTACCGGAAGGTGCAGCGTTGGAAGGTCTCCCACACGGTGACCGACCACCTGGCGAGGGTCGCGGGAATCCGATACACTATTAAAACTCACATGAACCAGCAACAGGTTTTTTCAAGAGTCAAAATTGTAATGAAAACTAACTAAAATTTTACAGGAAATAGAACAGATATCGACGAATCAGTTGAAATACGCTGAACAAATCGTGATGTCCGGTGAAGACTGTCGAAAGTATTTACCGAACCCGCCCATGGGTACCATTTGTGGCGACAGTAGAAACGAGTCTGATTATTCTACACAGTAAGTTTGTATCATATCATCATCATCATTTATACCGAAAGGCATCCATCCTATGATACAACAGCACTGTTGTATCATAGGAATCCCCAAGCGTCGCAACAACAACCGGTCCTGTGCGTCTCTCATTCTCTCATTGTTCATCGGTCCACCTTGTGGGGGGCCTACCAACGCTGTGACTTCCGGTGCACGGTCGCCACTATAGAACCTTTGCCCTGCCCTTTACCCTTCTAGTTTGGCGATACTGCGGGCTATGTCAGCGTGTTCTCCTGATGCGATCACGCAAGGAAACTCCGAGTATAGCCCTTTCCGTTACCCTTTGGGGACTTTAAGCTTTCGGAAGGTTTTTTTTTGTTAAGGAATCAGAATCAGAATGACTTCTCCCGCTCTTGGGCAGAGCGGGAGGCGGTAGGGTGTGCTCTTACTGACTAAACCCCTACCCCCGTTCCTTCGTTACCTTCGATCTGGGGGACACGGTGATAACCTTTTGGATTTTCTGTATTCCCCAGAGGCTTCGGCCCTGCCGGGCCCCTACAGTTTGCTGACATCTCCTTGAGGCGCGCGTGGAACAGAACGGGCCCGGCAGAACGGACTGGGCTCGGTACAGATTATTACCAGACTGCCGGACGGCGAGCTACCCAGTGCTCGCGCAAGCTTTCTGATGTTGGACTCCCTTTATAAGCGACCACGTTTCAGTGCCATATCCATCATATACTTTTATGGTATTGGCAAGAAATCAGCAGGGCACTAACGATAAAATGAATTTATTTATTTATTGCAAAATTCACACACCCTGACACTACTCACTGATCTTCAGATATACTCGTCGAATCCGTTCTATTTTGTCCCCAACATCTTGACTACGATTCAAGATTCTTGTCCAAGAAAACGTTGAGCAAAGAGAGAATTTGAGGAACAGGTGCATCAGTTTCCCATGAAGGATTTTACACGTGGTGGTCGTGGGGTTCTTTGGACTCTTTTTGGGACCACAACGAAAAAGGCATCAAAGTATTGTACCAAATTACTGTATTTTTTGTGGTCCAAATATAGGTGAGAACACAGAAACAAAAAAAATATTTTTATAGATGGAACCGCGATCACGGTCCAAGAAGCTTCCCGACCCACTCATAGTTTGTCAATAATTGCTATTTTCTTTTCCTGACCTCAAGAATAGCAATCTAAAAGAATCGAAGGTAATAATGGAAGGCTTTATTTCTAAGCTAAGAGTACTTACAATAATTTAAATGTATTGACCCCCAATCGTACACTATTTACCGTGACAATACACTACACAGATTACACACCCTAACTCCCTACACACGCTGCATTATTGCTATTATTAATTTGCTGCATTATTAATTTATTATTATATTGCATGCATATTATTGTTTTTGGAGCATTCTCGTTTTGGCACCCTGATTTTTGGCACCAAAATTTTTGGCACCCAAGCTATTCCCGATTCGGTACCAATAGGTATTTTGGACTGGTATTTTGTTTGGTTACTACCTTTTCAAAATATTTATTGATGCCGAATCGGGAATAGCTTGGGTGCCAAAAAACCTGGGTGCCGAAACGGAAATACTCCTTTTTTGCCTTTGCATAGTGAGAAGTGAGGCAAGAAATGATCCCTGCATGTGATACAAGATGTCCTAGTACAAGAGTCAGGGCAACACTGATGTTTGTTGTTAAAGGAATTTCAGTAAAATATTGTTATTTATTTATTGTACACCAAGATTACAATATTATAACAGGAAACCTTACAGTTACAAAAAAAATAGAATTGGCGGCCTTATCGTACAGGGCGATAGACCTCACCTCACTCCTAACAAAACTGATTTACATTCGTAGAGTCATAGTAAAGAGCCTATTACATTACTCGATATTTCAAATCGATACGTCGACTCGTTACGTGAACTCGATACGTCGAGCCCCGTAGAAGACCGTCTTACCCTTATTACACTATACGACGCTAAGACCGTTCGTAAAATCAGTGTTGTAATAGGCCTTTAAGGTTAAATTGAAAACCAGCGTCAGGCAGCTACAAGGTTACGTAAGGCCTGGCAAGTTTTTTTTAATTGTTATAAACTAGTGCTTGACTGCGATCCCACCTGATGGTAAGCAGTGATGCTGATGCTGAACTGGACCTATTTGGCGCAGCTGTGAAACACAGAAAGGTGATGTATATAATATTCTATATAATTGTTACTTTATTGTGTCTATCTGTGTGCTTAATAAACGTGGTTTTCTTTCTTTTCTTAAGATATCCAAGGGGAACCACCAACAAAATAAGAACATTTTTTCATTTTTTTTTATTTGATCCTGATGGCATTAAAACTCCGGGAAATGCATTTAGCAAAATAAAATCCAAACCATTAAAGTATAGTATATTTTATTGAGTATGCAAGTCATCCCCTGCCTTTTTATCAATAGATAGAAATAAAGGAAACCTTGCGCAAAATTGTACGTTTCTAATCCCAGCAGTTTCGGCTATGCGTTGATATGTCAGTCAGGCCAGTTTCTCCTTTTATTTAATTAGATAGATTACATCGAGCTACAGAACCGTTTCCTCCGTGCCTCGGAAAGCACGTTAAGCCGTAGGTCCCGGCTGTCATTTGGAGATCTTTGGCAGTCGTTACGGATAGTCAGAAGCCAGTAAATCTGACTCCAGTCTTGCCTGGAAGTACCGTGTTACCCCAGTTAATGGGTTGTGGAGGTCTGGTTGGCAGCCGCTCCTCGTAAAATACTGGTATTCAGCTAAATCCGGCTTGACTGGAAGCCGACCCCAATATATAGTTGGGAAAAGGCTAGGCAGATGATGATGATGAGATTTTATAATAAAAAGATGAACCTAAATACTCTCTCTTTCAACATAAAACTCACGACAAAATATTAAAATCTTGTTTGATTTTTTGCACTGTACTGTTACACCGTGTGTCCAGCCATCGACGTGCCAACGAATACCATGGAGCCAGTATATTATATTTCTGTTCTAGACCCTCCAGTGGTAGAATTTTTCGTGAGCTTTTTATTATTAAAAAATCGATACTTTTTTTATTTAAACTGTATAAAATCGTTATTCTAACATTTTTAATAATAAAAATGAATTAATTACTTTTAATTTTAACTATGTAGTTATAATAATTAAATAATAAATAAATAAATAATAATTAAGTCGAATCATTTAAATACCATATATGTATATTTAGCGTATTTGTTTGTCAAAATTTTAACCCTGAAAATTATTTTGAAATAAAAGATTACCGACGATTGAAAGACAGCCGGCTATTACTGACGATCGCCCGAGACGCGCGTTCAGTTCCTACGCAGCCTTTTTGATAATACTGTGTACAGTACCCGGCATGTAAGTTGGCAAGATTTTGACGTGGTGGGGATAAATTCGCGCATGTGGTACAAAAAGCGAATGAGTGGACGGGGCGTAACGCAGTGCGGGAGCAAAAGTTGACTAACGTACCAATCATAGACTACTATTATAATACTACACCAATCCCGTGCCGGATCGGCGCTACCTCATACCCCTGTCCCGTTTGACCACCAAATACTTCGATCTAAAAAATCGATTTCTGCGCAACTATCGACTCTTGCCGACTTACGTGCCGAACTGTACAGACTGCTGTAAAGTAACATGCAATGTAACAGAATTCCCATAGTGTGGACGCCTTGCGCAGGCGCACGATGCACTCTGTAAATGCTCCTTTCATGATACCTTGCATATTACCTACGTTACAGCAGTCTGTACGCTGCTTAAGATTTTGCAAGTTTGTAAGTATATACAGGTTGAATGAAACACATTGAGGGTCAGTTCACACCGAGATGCGACGCGACGTGACGATGCTGGAAGAGGCCAGTAATTGCGCCGCGCGACGCCGCGAATGCGTCTCGCGGCATCGCGCGGCGCATAGTAAAATCGTTGGCAACACGACGTCGTGAATGTAAAAACGTTCCGCTTCGCAGCGAGACGCCGCGCGGCGTCACGAGGCGCAGCGCTGCATGAAACAACGTATTCTAAATTCTCACAATGAAATGTCTATCTTTTCGTGTAGTAAATAAAGTTCTATTTTGAGTCACTCTATTAGAATGTGCATGCAGCATCACATCGCGTAGCGTCTCGGTGTGAGCTAACCCTTAGGTTGAATTCGTATTTACCGTTATCAAAATCGAAAAACCACCCAAGTACGATAAGAACCATCCGTAGCAAAAAACGGAAAAAAATCACGTTTATTGTTTGGGAGTCCTTTGTCCTCTTTTTAGTATTTGTTGGTATAGAAGCAACAGAAATACATCATCAGTAAAAATTTCAGCTATCTAATTATACGGACAGCGTAGCCGTTACCGCAATATGATCCTGTTTTTATCCTTTGAGCACTGGACCCTAAAAACGAATGTTTTTATGTTTGGCAAATTTTATTAATTCATTAAACAATAACGACTCAATACGCTAGCTAATTAAGTGATAAGAACAAATTACACACAGGCAGTTGATTTTCTCTACGTCAGAACTTGCACCAATAGAAAATGCTCCAACTAAGATATGTCATCTTGGTTGTCACGAGTTGGATAACCATCACCGAATGCAAGATGGAACCGTTCATAGTTGGTGGACAAAATGCTGAAATTAACCATTTCCCTCATTCTGTGTTTTTACAAATTAAATGTTATAAAAAAGATGTTGCAACTTATAAATCCTGGCTTTGTGGTGGGTCCATTTTAAATGGAGATATTGCACTGACTGCGGCACATTGCTTGTATGGATGCAAAGTTCCCGAATCCATATTCACAGCCGGAGTGGGGCACAGGAGCAAAGATAAAGTTGTAACTAATCTAATCCGGAGTCACCGTATACATGAAAAATATAACTTTTTTTCGACTTCCAACGACATAGCGCTAATGAGGTTTAAATGGACTTTATCTTTAGGAGATAACGTGAAAAGAGTGGCTTTAATGAGAAAACCGCCTTACGAAGAAGAAGCATATGTTGCTGGATGGGGATTAACTAACGTAAGTACATGTTGCATACATTCTTTAAATGGATTCAGTATTATATTCTAGAGTCTGTGTTTCCCTAGCTGCTCTACAACTTAGAGGTTAAGTCAAGAGTGAACAGGTTACTTCTAGGCAAGCGTGCTCTATCGTCGGCCACATCATCGCTTACCATCAGGTGAAATAGCCCACTTTGCAGAGTCTGTATGGAGGAGCACGAGACAGCAGCCTATCTGCTCCGAAGCTGCCCAGTGATTGCAGGGCAAAGTTCGGAGACCCTCCGTGATGGCCAGTAACACCAAAGCCCTGCTGGCCTTTCTTAAGGAGCGGGGGTGTATCGAGAGGCACATTTGTCCTACTCGTACGCAAAATACGTGCTTTAGTCGTGGAGTTGCAGATACCAGTCCGATATACCATACCGCCAGGTGAGATAGTGGCCAAAACCGAGCCTATCCATAATTAGAAGAAAATCTAGATGGCTAACGTTTTAGTCAAGAGTGAATTTACTTCTAAGCAGGTTTGGGGTTACTTCTAAGCAGGTTTGGGGTTACTTCTAAGCAAGCGTGCTCCGTCAATGTTCACATCATCGCTTTCTATCAGGTAAGATAGGTTATAACGTGAACCAGTCAATGTTTGTGGTCCTGAAAATAGTGTCATCATGTGTGCAAACCTTTCTTCTAAGGGGTGAGTCGTTCTAACCTATTTTTATCACTGGACTGTGCTGCAAGCATATAAAAGAGGCCACCATTTTTTATATTATACGGACTAAGGGAGGAGGTCCCCCCTGAGGGACTAGCTACGCCCTTTACTTTGTATCACTACATAGTATAAAACAAAGTCGCTTTCTCTGTCCCTATATCCCTATGTATGCCTAAATCTTTAAAACTAAGCAACGGATTTAGATGCGGTTTAATTTAATAGATAGAGTAATTCAAGAGGAAGGTTTATATGTATAATACATGCATAATTTAGTAGAGTAACATTGACAAAATGGCACCCGTGCGAAGCCGGGGCGGGTCGCTAGTAAAATATATATAATAATTATTTCATACCTGCAGGAAATTAATCCTACATTGGAAAAAAACTTGAAGTACTTAGAACAATACGTGTGGGACATTAGAGCTTGTAGAGTATTGATGAACTCTTTGCCTGATGGAACTCTCTGCGCCAGCAGTGGAGATACAGAATCCTTCTCTAGCAGGTAAGAAGCATAATCTATACAACTTGTAAACGCACATTTTGAAGGGTGTGTAATGTATGGCATAATAACAAATGCTCTAATTTTACTTGAACTAACGTTCATATGACATAATTTTCATATGACATAATATCAAATGACATAAATTCATATGACCTAATGTTTCATATCATATAATATTTATTTAACATAATAACATTTAATATAACATTCATTTTATATAATTTTCAATATGTATAATATTCTTTTAATATAACGTTCATTTGACCTAATATTCTTTTGACCTAAAAATGTTTAATGGGCACAGTTCTAGCCTAACTCAAATGGCACTTAACCAAACCTTAAAATATTCTATGCATAGTGGAGGGTGGGCTTGGTCGACGGAGCCCCGCTTCGCGGGGCTCCTACTTCTGGGTGGTTTATAAAAAAATAACCACGAAGGGGATGGCGGGGTCTATTCGCTCGCTACGCTCGCTCACACGACCCCGCCATCCCCTTCTAACCTAACCTATCCGAGTCGGGGTGCCCTAAAGTCCAGATTGCATCCAGTTTCTCCTGGTAACAATAGCTGAGGGTAGCAGGTGTGATTTTTTAAATGATATTAAAAGTTACTTAGAGATTATGAATATTATAGTAAATGAATAATATGCTAAATGAATATTATGTGAAATGTGCATTATAGGAAATGTTCATTATGTCATATGAAATTAGGTAAAATGAAATTATATCAATAATTCATTATGCCAACTGATCGTTATGTTAAACAAAATTATGTTAACTGAAATTATGTCAAGTGAACGTTAGATATTTTGTTATTATGTCAATCGTTACACACCCCATTTTGAACGTTCGATGTTCAGTATCGGTTAATGAACCGGTTTACAGCCGATCAAAATAACCTAAGTATCTATCACATACCGGAGATAGGAATACAAATGAAACAACAGAAAACATGTATAATTTTTGTATTGTATCATTTGTTTTACTATCTCCAGTATGCCAAAACGGAGATAGATAGGTTTTTGAGTTCGGCCGTAAAACAATTTTTAAGATAGGTAATTTTTATATACTTTTTTATTACCGGGTAAAACGGGGTGAATAGGAATGCAGGGGTGAATAGGAACGAAACTTTGATTTGGATTTTTACTTTGGTTACATATTTTGTACGGATTTCTATCTCAGCATTGACTTTTTATATAATTAATGAATAAATAAGAGTACTCAAATTCTGAGAAAACCGGTTAAATAACGAGAAAATCCACTTCAAATGTTTATATTCACCCTTGAGTTCCTATTCACCCCATTTTACGGTAATTAGTCTGTTATATCCCACCGCCGGGCGAAGGCCTCCTTCTTCCTTTTCCACACACGTTTATCCTCAACTATAGCGGGCCAGTCCCTCCGGTAATTGTCCAGCTCATCTCTCCACCTTCGCCTTGGTCTGCCGCGATGTTCCTTTGTTTAAATGGGGTCCGATAAGTGCGCATCTGGCTTTAAGTAACATTTTAGTGCTTAAATTATAATTTGTGATGAACATAGTGCTCTAATCGGGGTAAGTATGTATTATGCAAGTTACATGTTTTTTAACTAAGTATGTAGTCTAGGAAAATACGAAGGTTTTTTCTTAATTGGTATAAACTAGTGCTTGATGACGATCTCACCTGATGGTAAGCAGTGATGCAGTGGTTAATAGTGAGGCACACTAGTTTAGTAAAAGTAAATTATTAAAGGTAAAAAAGTAAGTACGATTTAAATAGAAATATACGAAAATAAAGGTCTGCGGATCTAACACCTAAATCTATAAACGTCACATTTAAGCGGTCGTTTGGTGAAATTTTTACAAGTGCAGTTCTGTGACTGTATTAATTATAACTTTATAGCTCAAGTGGAAGTATCGAAACGAGTGCGATCTCGATTTAATGGAGTTGTGAATTTTATTGAATATCGACTACCTCAACGAAGCTTGTCGGGAAGGCTGGCTCCGACCTATTTGCTGTAAAATCATTAGAATGTATCGTCTACATTCTAATGTAAAACAAAGTAAAATAAAAATAGAATAGTATAGATTTTTTAGAATATAATGTTTTTAGTGCAGTGTTTTCAAAGTGACTGTATTCTGTATGAAGAACTACATAATTTCTTTACTTGATACTGTTTGATTGGCTTAGATATCTAACACTTTCAAGTAGCCATAAAAAACCATTCCAAAAAAATACATATGTTATAAACGTAGTTTTTGTTTGATCTAAGAGAGCCCGACCGTTGCTTGACGCTGGTTTTCAACTGAACTTTATTAAGAGTGGACTTCGCTGCTTTGTGCTGACTTCTTCTGATTCAAAACAGATAAAGAGCGAGTTGAACTCGCTCTCCAAAACACAATTTAGACTAATCTACCTACTACCTAAGGATTTCTTTTTTAATACCTTTCCAAACATTGAACATACGGAACCGTCATTACATAGCCATTATAATCGTTACGTGCAACAAAAACTTAATAATTCATAAATCACTGACGACCTAATGAAATTACTAATTAAGTGATAAGGGTAATTTGCCAAAATGCAACCAAAGTTTGTTTAAAGCAAAACAAGTTTCGGTAATAACAATGACCGTAATGAGGCATATTTTAGTTTTCATGAGTTTGGCGGCCTTAGGCGAATGCTTTTTGGAGCCATTCGTAGTCGGTGGAGTAACGGCTAAGATCGCAAAGTTTCCTCATTCAATGTTCTTGGATATAAGGTGTCACGACTCACATAAGAATTTCCATCAAGACTGGATCTGTGGCGCTTCAATTATCAATGAGTGGATCGGATTGACGGCAGCCCATTGTGTCTACGAATGTTCAAAAAAGAGTGTCTTCACTGCCTCTGTAGGACACATTACTAAATACAAAGGCTTTGATACTACTGTTAGTAGTGTATTTATGCATGAGAAATATGAGTTAACTTCGTTAATCAATGATATAGCGCTAATGAAGGTGAAAACGCCTTTCCAATTTGGTCCTACCGTTAAAAGAATAGCTATAATGAAATCTCCACCATACAAGGAAGACGCAAAAGTAGCTGGCTGGGGATTGATTAATGTAAGTACATTATACCTATTTTATTGAAATAGTTTTATTTATAAAATAAAATTTAAAAAGTTTAATCTTTTGAATATTCGTGTCGTTTGTAGGCTATCACCGTTCCAATTTTAAATATTTGTGACCACGACTACCGTCTGTTTTTTATACCCTGAGACTAAAGAAGGTCTCAAACAAGGACTCCTGAAGGTCTTAAACTATCTATAGTAAAACCACTTTTTAAAAAAGGAGACAAAACAGATGTAACTAATTATCGCCCGATAACACTTATACCCATTCTTTCAAAGATATTTGAAAAATGCATGTATAAGAGATTGATTGACTACTGTAATAAATTCAGCATAATTAAAGCCGATCAATATGGATTTCAAAAAAATAAATCCACTACATTAGCTATATACACTCTTATGGACACTATTCTAACTAACGTAAACAAAAATAATTATACTACAGGTTTATTCTTTGATCTGTCCAAAGCCTTTGACCTAGTGTCTCATAAGCTTTTGTTGCAAAAATTAGAAAAAAATGGGGTAAGAGGGCCTGCTCTCCAATGGATTACATCATACCTCAACAATAGACAACAGCGTGTAACCATTACCAGAATAAATAAAAATAACGACATGACTAGTTACTCATCCGAATATAAACACAATAAATATGGCGTACCACAAGGAAGTGTTCTGGGGCCAATCCTGTTTCTACTGTATATAAATTCCATTACCAATATCACAAACCATAAATGTATACTGTTCGCAGATGATATATCCATTATTGCTACTTCAGATAGAAAGAATAACTCCGTTAATGATCATGAATCTGACATCAATAACACAATTGAAAAACTAATAGAATGGTTAAACATAAATAACTTGTCAATAAATCTAAATAAATCCGTATATATACAGTTTAATAAATCAAATAATCCTAAATATAACATAAAACTAAACATACATAAAATTGAAGAAGTAACACATACCAAATTTCTAGGTGTTACGATAGACCAAGATATTAATTGGAAAACCCATATCGAAGTAATATCTAAAAAAATTAATAAGTTCGTATATGCCCTCAAACAGGTTAGAAACGTAACGAATATCAAAACGGCGATAATATCGTATCGGGCTTATGTGGAATCACTATTGCGATACGGTCTTATAATGTGGGGAAATAGTACTGACCACAACAGAGCATTTGTTGCGCAAAAAAAGTGCATCAGGGCAATCTATGGCCTCCAACCTGATCAATCTTGTAGACCTTTATTTAAAAAACATTGTTTATTACCGCTACCGGCTCTTTACATCTACGAAACATGTATGTTAGTTAAGAAAAATGAGCATTTATTTGTTAAGGCAGATACTATTATTGTTCGCAACCGAAGAGACCCCTACAGGCTCGTACTAAGTAATATCCCTAGACTAACCAAGTACAACAAAAGCTGCGTCACAATGTGTGTGCGCCTATATAATAAGCTGCCAAGTGATTTTAAAAGTTTAAATGTTAGATCATTTAAAAAAAAGTTATATGATTGGTTGTCGTTTAATAATTTTTATTCTATTAAGGACTTCATTGAAAAAAAGTATTAATGTACTAAATTGTTACTACTTGCTAGTGTGTTAACTTAGTAAATATTTGCATGCTATTACATAGCGAAACATGTTTGCGCCTTTATGTACCTTTTTACCACCTTTTATACCATGTTTTTAAGCAAATAAATATATTATTATTATTATTATTATTATTATTATTATTAAATTGACACAAGTAATGTCAAATTTACTATAGGAATGCCGCCAGTTCTTTTGTGTTGAAATGACATTTTAGTCTCAGGGTTTAAAAAACCGACCATATTTACCACTACTTACAGTACAGCGCTTTTTGTTACGATTGCATATTTTGCGGAGATAGGAGTCTTTTTGTCCCCAAACAGATATTTTTACATTGTTATTTAATTATTGCTGTAAACATTTTTTTTTTGTTTTTGTTCTATGCCAGTCACAAATATATTTTTATTCTACTATCCTTATTTCCTTTCTGACAGACAGAAGGAACCAAAGCGGCAATTGACCTTCAGTTCGTAGGTCAAAAGGTATGGATGATTAAGGCTTGCCAGAAAATCCTTAGCGACGTGCCCCGTGGTGCTATCTGCGCCAGTAATCCAGATTCTAGTCGATACTCTAGCAAGTAAGAAGTATTCCTAATAAATTTACATTAAAGATAGTTAAGTTCTATACTTCATTCGCAATAAGATGAGACATTTAAATACACCTTTTTACTGTCCGTTCAACCGATTTTAAGTTTCGTTGGTGGCTGATAAATGGCGGTTACAGTTCACAGATGATGTTGTAAACACTTTTTCGCTTTTAATGTCATCCTTATACCTAAGGAATAGGAATCAAAATGTCTAATCTTATTGCGAAAAGAGAGTAAGTCATGCAAAAGAAGGTCTTATGGAAAGTTAAGAGTAGTATTTTCCTTCCCACATCCAAAGACCTTGAGGATGTCATTTGAGTCGAAGGCTTTTTGATTGGACATTAAAGTCTGTTTTTTATACCCTGAGACCAAATTGACACAACTAATGTCAAACTTACAATAGGAATGATGCCAGTTCCTTTATGTTGCAATGTCATTTTAGTCTCAGTTTATAAAAAACAGACTTTAAGTCTTTTCTTTTGTGGAAAACTTTAATGATTTATGCCCGTAATTGGATATTGTAACAATTTATGATCTTCTTTGAGTATAGTTTTCAATCAACATCATTTGTACCTTCGTAGAACGTGACGACTATAGTATAGTCATAAACAGACATTAAAATGAGTTTTTTGACATTATAATTCACAACTGCATTCACCATATAATGGGCATGCACCATAATAAAATAAAGCTCTTTGAATGCCCAAATTAAAGAGCTAAACGAAACCAAAAATGTAATCGATAATTAATTAATCGAGGTCACTTTGAAATGATTTTTTGTTAGAGAAGTAAAAACTAAAATTCTGAAAAAAACATCGCATATACAGGTTAAATTTTTCAATGGGACTCCATCGCCAAATCTAAAATTAAAAGGAATATAATATAAAAAACAAATCAGTTTAAAAATATATATTGAAAAATTTTAAATTACATCTTGTGTTGTTTGCATTAGGATCAAATTCTACTACTGTTTAGAATTTGATCCTAATTAACCTACGGCGAAGTCATTTTTTTTTTTGTTAAATTTCAATAAAAATGAGTCATAATTATTAACATTCACATGGTCTTCTTTAGCCATGCATACAATATATCTTTCTTTTTACTACACATCGGTCTACTATATAGTATTTTTTTTTCTTTTTTTATCCAGTGCCTTTTCACGCTCTAGGGCACACTCCAATGTTCCTTCTTTGCCTCCTATCCCTCTGGGTTTCCCTTTCGGAAGCGAACCCATAGCCGCAGTAAGCTTTGGCACTGTTGGGGCCCTACGCTTTTATTTATTTATATAACGGCATTATTATACTAGTATATATATATCGAACACGGCGTTTCGATAATTCAGTTGTACGATGTTTTATTCTATCGATACTATATGCGATATGTGTATATTCAATTTATGTAAGTTACTTCATCATCATCATCATCATCATCTCAGCCGAAAGACGTCCACTGCTGGACATAGGCCTCCCCCAAGCGTCGCCACAGCGACCGGTCCTGCGCGTCTCGCATCCATCGGCAGTTACTTATTTAGGTACAAATAAAGATTTTTTAAATATAATTCATGAATGTATCATCATCTGTCTAGCCTTTTCCCAACTATATTGGAGTCGGCTTCCAGTTAAGCCGGATATAGCTGAATACCAGTATTTTACGAGGAGCGGCTGCCTACCAGACCTCCACAACCCATTAACTTGGGTAACACGGTACTTCATGGCAAGACTGGAGTCAGATTTACTGGCTTCTGGCTATCCGGCTGCCAAAGCCAAGCTCTCCAAATGACAGCCGGGACCAACGGCTTAACGTGCTTTCCGAGGCACGGAGGAAACTCGTTATGTTAAGATGGTCACCCATCCACAGACCAACCTAGGCAAGCGTTGCTTAACCTAGGTTGGTCTGTGAATGGGAATGTGGATGGAATTCATAAATGTATCTTGATGTAAATTATAAAATAGGAATTGCATATTTAAAAAAATAAAAGAAATCTATTTCCTTAACGTCTATAATGGAAAATAAATAAATAATAAGAAATGTCAAGGAACATTAAGCATTAGGAACCAATATACTATTGAACTAATAAATTACTGAACTAATGAGCAATCGCTACGAGTATAAGGTTTTTCGCAGCATAATTTTTCGTACACACTTTATATCCCACCAATAAAGCATCTATATAATAAAACATCGTACAACTGAAGTATCAACACATCGTGTTCGATAAACTAAATAATATAATAATAATATAATATATTTTTTCAGAGTTAAATTTGGTTAAATAGTTACATAAGATCTAAAGAATAATTAAAAATGTATAAAAGCTATGCTATGTGCCTGTACTAGGATAAACCTAACAATATCCGAAATACAGTAGGTACGAAATGCATGTTGCTAAAAGAGTTCTGAATTTACATGTGGATGGATGGAGAGGGAGAGGGAGGCCAAAGAAAAAGATGGATGGATTGTGTAAGGACTGATATGAAAGAAAAGGGAGTTAGTGATAGTGTGACGGACGACAGGACAGAATGGAAGAAGAAAACGTGTTGCGCCGATCCCAAGTAATACGGGATAAGGGCAGGAAGAATAAGAGTCCGACAATACGAAATACAATAAAAAATATTACCTAGTTTACTTAACACTAAAAGTTACAATATGTTATTTCGTATTTTCAAACTGTTTCACTCTAGTTACATACCATCAAACCATCAAGTTTTGAAGACAAGTATAACCCCGGTATGCAATATTTGTAACGTACAGTACGGCCGTTATAAGTTGGCGAGTGTGAAGTTAGCCTATGCGAATTTTGGCGCTTGATATATCGTAAATGCTCCTATTACCACCAATTTTAGCTGATTTAGGATTCACTTGAAAAAAAAATAGATATAAGCTGTTATGTTAGGAAAGATGTTAAAATTTATTATTAATCTCGACGAAGTTTGAGAGCGATTTCTGTAAAAAAAATGTACTATACTCTCAGTGCCCATGAGTTATAAAATATGCCTACTAAATACCGATTCTAAAAAGGTATCATGATAGCAGATCCTATTGTTTAACAGAAAGATATTCAATTTTAATCTAAGAAAGGAAGATTTTCATTAAAATAATTTTTAAGTTCTAGTTACGTTATTATTTACGATTTTCATAAAAAAATACTACACTGCAATGCCAATAACATTTTTTCACTATTGTTGCAAAGTGGTACAATGCACCCGACCTATTTGGCCAAAGCAAAATAAAACAATTCATACTTGTCATCATTTATTGAAATCTTAAACATGGTTAAACAATATTAATTCATGAATCCCCGACCGGTTCTATGAGACCGCGGTGTTATTGTTGTACTATTGTGTCTCGTTTTGTGGGTATGTGATAGGTTAAAATTACACAAAATATTCAAAATGGCCCCCATTCGCAGCGATACACGCTCTGTAACGTCGAATAAATGAACGTTTAATCCTTCTAGCATACCCGCTTGCGCTGATTTCTCTAGCTGCTGTCTGGATTCTAGTCCTCAATTGCTCAATACTTGTAACTTGTTCTTTATAAACTTTTTCCTTTAGGCAACCCCAATAAGAAATCCAGAGGATTTAGGTCTGGCGAGCGCGGTGGCCACAATATTGGACCTAAGCGCCCTATCCACCTATTTGGATATACCATATTCAAGTGCTCTCGTACTGCACGAGCATAGTGAGCGGGACAGCCATCGTTTTGCAGCCACATGTCTTCTTGGACTTCAGGAGCGACATTTTCCAAAAGCGACGGCAAGTCGTTTCGCAAAAAACTCAAATACCTCTCCGCATTTAAATTGAGAACAAGAGAACAAGTTACAAGTATTGAGCAATTGAGGACTAGAATCTAGACAGCAGCTAGAGAAATCAGCGCGAGCGGGTATGCTCGAAGGATTAAACGTTCATTTATTCGACGTTGCAGAGCGTGTATCGCTGCGAATGGGGGCCATTTTGAATATTTTGTGTAATTTTAATATTGTTTAACCATGTTTAAGATTTCAATAAATGATGACAAGTATGGATTGTTTTATTTTGCTTTGGCCAAATAGGTTGGGTGCATTGTATTACTTTGCAACAATAGTGAAAAAATGTTATTGGCTTTGCAGTGTAGTAATTTTTTTATGAAAATCGTAAATAATAACGTACCTAGAACTTAAAATTTATTTTAAAGAAAATCTTCCTTTCTTAGATTAAAATTGAATATCTTTCTGTTAAACAATAGGATCTGCTATTATGATACCTTTTTAGAATCGGTATTTAGTAGGCATATTTTATAACTCATGGGCACTGACAGTAAAGTACATTTTTTTACAGAAATCGCTCTCAAACTTGCAGATAATGTAAAAAATTTGGATTAATAATAGAGAAGAATTGCTTTTGCTTCAAATGCTTGAAATATACTTAAAAAAGGACAATTATTTACGATAGCTCTAGTATTCAGCAGTTATTAACAGAAATCAGAACAAGAAAAAGATGTTTCTTTTTTTTAATACAACTAATTTTATAACAAAATGTAGAAATTTTATTAAAAATGGAAAAAAAAATTATATCGCCGGAACCCATGGGTAAAAATGGTTAAAATTTTAGTAGGTTATAGTAAATTATCTGGTAAATCGAATCCTTAACGGTGGACCACTATTTACGCCACACCCTGTATACGAGTACGTGGCAGGAGACGCGACACTATGAAAAGTGCGTCCGCTTCGGGCGCGTTTCACTCATTGTCAAATTATTTCTTTCACTGGCTATTTAAACACGCAAACTTTACTCTTTATGTTTTCCAACAAAAATACGTAACTAATTTTTAAGGTATGACTTTTCTGGAACCCTATATTATGTCTAATATAATATGAGTAATTTAAAAATTAGGTCGTTAATAGAATATACATTTTAGGGGGTCGTTATTAGGAGCTTTTACGTTATAGAACATAGAACTGATATTTTAAAACAGTATAAGTTTTGTTAGATTTCATACAAAAATGGTTATAATCATATTGCAGAACATTCGAAACACTTATAAATAACTAATTAACCCCTACGGTTTGCTAACATCACTGGAACAACGTGCCCCTCAAGTTGAAGGGTAAAATCTACAAGTCCGTGATAAGGCCTGTCATGCTGTATGGATCAGAATGTTGGGCTGTGAAAAAGACGGATGAAAAATGATTGCACGTTGCGGAGATGACAATGTTAAGATGGATGTATGGTGTGACAGGAATGGATAAAGTGAGAAATGAGTATATTAGGGGAAGTTTGAAAGTGGCGCCAGTGACTGAAAAGTTGAAAGGGAATCGTTTGTCTTGGTGTGGTCGTGTAAAGAGGAGGGATGAAACGCATGTTACTAAAAGAGTTATGAGTTTACATGTGGATGGATGGAGAGGGAGAGAGAGGCCAAAGAAAAGATGAATGAATTGTGTGAGAAGTGATATGGAAGAAAAGGAAGTGAGTGATAGCGTGATGAGTGACAGGACAGAAAAAACGTGTTGCGCCGACCCTAAATAAAACGGAACAAGGGCAGGAAGATGATGATGGTTTGCTAACATCGCTTTAAGGAACGCATGGATCACTACGCGCTGTCAAAAATTTGGGCTCAGTCCGATCGATTACCGGACGCCAGAGCGCGAGCCAGTACCAGTAGTAATAGTACCTATCGCTCAAAATACGCAAACCTGCGTCAACCGTAGCTGACAGTCAAGGTCAGGGTCTCGGCGGCTGGAGCGTGAGGATGTTCGTTCCTTCATGCGTGTAACCTTCTCCTTTGCTAGCATTACTGATTTGGAGAAGGAGAAGACCTTCGCCATTCTTTCTCGGCCTGGACCATAGCCTGAACCAAAGCCTGGCGTGAGAGATCACCACGAGGGCCACTGGTTGCCTCCACGGCACAGGAGAGGACGCTGGTGGTGCTCAGTCTACCCTCCTCGATAGAATAATATTTATTTTCCAAGTTGCTTTATTCAAACACTTTTACACGTCAATTTTTTTTCCGTTAGTTTATGTGTACTAGATGAGGCCGGTGTTTCCTAGCTGACTACCCTGAGAAGATACACCGAAACAAATCACATGAGAACCATGCAGATTAGTGTCTGAGATGGCGTTTTGAGGAAAACTCAACCAGAAGATTTGAGTGGACCTGTACAGTCAGTGCAAGCATTTGTCATTATTCGTACAGCTCAACTCAGGACTACTAAGTAGCTCAACGACTTAACGAACAATAACAAAGGAAAGGACATTTGGTTAGGTCGCAGAAAATTTAAATTGCCAAAGATAAGTTAAGATTAGTGAAAAGAAAAGAAAAAAAAAACAATCCATATAGTCCTTACAATCACAGCAAAAAAAAAACAAATTGCAAAATGTGATACTTAACAAATGGGAGGAGCTCGTGGCTAGATAATAAAAGCCACATGGGTCGATCTTCAAAGTTAAGCAACGCTTGCCAGGGTTTGTCTGTGGATGGGTGACCATCTTAACATACCGAGTTTCCTCCATACCTCGGAGAGCACGTTAAGCCGGAGGTCCCGGCTGTCATTTGTAGATCTTGTCAGTCGTTACGGATAGTCAGAAGCCAGTAAAGCTAACTCCAGTCTTGCCATGAAGTACCATGTTACACCAGTTAATGGGTTGTGGAGGTCTGGTAGGCCGCTCCTCGTAAAATATTGGTATTCAGCTAAATCCGGCTTGACTGGAAGCCGACCCCAATGTAATTGAAAAAAGGCTAGGTAGATGATGATTCCGTAAATAAATACGTAACTAAATCGCAAATGACTGGGCACGCCATAATCATGGCGGTCGTTGAGGAGTTGCTGGAGAGGCAATATGACGCATTCCACATGACGCCACCGGACATGGTAAGTATGGAAGATTCCTGCATTGATTCTCTGCTTAAAGAAAAAGTTAATTCGAACATGTTACTTGTGTAGATATTGTTTAGACCTTGTAACTACTTAAATGTAAAAAAGTTTTTTTGGACGTTGTTAACGCCCGTTTTCAATAACCTACCGCAGTTCATAGATAGATAGCTATCCCCTATAAACAGTAAGATTCTATCTATCAATCCACAACTTTTGGTAGGAAATGCTAACCGTCGGTAGGTTTTAAAACCTCCTTAATCTTTTACTCAGTATGTAACCTCATTTATTATTCTTTTTTTTGTTAGTGGCCAGTTTAATTTTTGAATGAATTTGTTTGATGCACATTCATTTTTAACACCCGACGCAAAAACGACGAGGTGAAAAAAAAATAGAGTATGTTGGTCGGAGATGCATGGATATGACTGTCCTAGGGCTGGGTCCCGTGGTCGCCCTCGCATGCGCTGGCTGGATATCGTGAAGTCCGACATAGGATCCAATGAAGTGACTGATATGGATGTTAAAGATCGAAGAAAATGGAAGAAGCTTAGCCGGAAGGCGGACCCTGGTAATAGCCGAAATTAACGCCAGATAGAAGAAGAGTATTTACAATATTCGTCTCAAAATGAAATCCTTCAGACAAAAATGTTAAAAATTTGATCGAATTTCTCGTAAGGTGTAAACTTTAACCTTGTCGTTAAATTCGTTAATTATTAATTACGAAATTTCATTTTTAAGTACCAGAATCGCGATAATGAGAATCAAATGAAATGTATTTATTAAACGAGACACATATGTCGACTACTCGCAGCCGATTAGTTCTTGTGTAAGTTCATTAAAAATGAAGTGTTATTTTGTAATATTGAGTTTGATACACGTGATCAAATGTGATAAAGAATATTTAATTATAAACGGCGATTTAGCGAAGATAGAGCAATTCCCACATTCTGCGTGGTTATTTGTTATGGTTAACAATAAAGAAGAGCAAATGTTTTCCTGCGGGTCGTCTATCATCAACCAGAGGATATTGCTGACGGCGGGGCATTGTTTGAAACGAGCCACTAAGAAAAGTGTCTTATCTGTAAGAGCGGGCAACTCCAATAAAAGGAATGGGCTAGTGTCTAGTGTTCACAAATTTATTAGACGTAAAGGGGACAAAAAGGGAATGCACGACTAAGACCGTTTTCACATTTTCCGATCCGATATCGGTATCGGACGCCGATACGATATCGGGGTAAGGTAAATGTATGAGATATGTACCTGTCTTTCATATTGTCCGACCCGATATCGGATATCGGAGCACAGCATTTCATACATTTTACTTACCCCGATATCGTATCGGCGTCCGATACCGATATCGGATCGGATAATGTGGAAACGGTCTTAGGTCTAATGCTACTAACTACAGACCTAAAATTTTATGATCGCCTTCAACGTGTGGCGTTGATGAAAGATCCACCTTATAATGAGACGGCACAAGTAGCAGGCTGGGGGGTAAGTCAGTAAGTTTTATTTTATTTTACTCGCCTGTTCTGTTCTACTCCTGAGCAAAGGTTTGCTCTTAGGTACTCCTTCCATTTTAAAAATAACCTTAGCATTAATGGCTTCAAATCAATGTATGTAATTTATATTACTGTAAATATTTATTTCATACAATATTTTAGTCCACCGAGCCGGGAAAAAAAACGAATGAGCTTTATTTCATCGACCAATATTTATTGGAGCCAAGAGTATGTAAGAAACTTTTAAAGCTCGGGAGGCGTGGCAAACTTTGTGCCGACAACGTAAACCATTCAATGGCCTATACGTAAGCAAAAATCAGATTTATTATTATTATTTAGCTATTTATTTATTTATCTTTATTATAAAAGGGGTACCTAAGTAAAGCCCCACAAAACCGTTGCAATGGTTTGACTGTGGGGTCAATGAGTCTCTAGACATTCTTAAATGTACATACTAATTAAATAATTATTAAACTTACATTTCTAAGTAATATGACTTTAACATACGTCTAAATCTGTTTGTGTTTGTTTCACTCGGGGAATCTTTGTCAAACGCAAAAATTAAATGTAACCTACCGCTAACCTACGATTGGTCTAATAACAAATTTCTTTTCTTTTTCTGGGTGGCACATTCTTACTGACTAAAACCACCACGGTGTTCAACAGTACACTTGTGTTGGGAGCTGCGGGTGCAGTTTGACTTCCTCTGCCCAAGACTAGTGGTGAACCGATCCCCGTGGGTCTTCTCCTGAACTGGAGACTGGCTGCCCTATACGCCTTAGAAACGCGAGTGTGGAACATTACGCGTCATGATGGGCTGAGGGCTGCCAGGGCTGGCGGATGAGGATGTCCCTTAATCCGTCAGCCCTAGTCCTTTTTCGGGGGTTGGAAGAGATCGTTGACTGCTCTTCCTCGACGCCTGAGTCGGAGAGAGCTTTTCTCCCTTTTTCTTTTCGCAACCTCGTTCTGCGAAATGACATTCTCGCAGAAGATCACCGCTCCCGACATGACAGAAACAAGGGTGCGGCGCCCTGGTCTAATCTCATCTAAACTAAGCGGTGTCATGTGGTACGAGTATGTAAGAGCTTTTATTTGCTTTTAAAGAACTTTTCAAATGACTACTTGTTGCTTGCGATTTTTGATATTTTTGGAAAAAATAATCAGAAATAATTTAGATTATTATGTTTTTCATTAGAAGCTTGCTTTATAACAATAAAAACTCGTCTGCTACTGTACAGTAGTACGTTCAAGAAAGTGTAGTGCGACATTCAAGTGCATTGTAAAAATGGTGGAAGTGTATCTAGAACTACTGCTTCCTGAATCAAGCCCTTGTTCCAGCCACCTAACGAAATCTTTCTAAGATGTAGGTCATTGCGTGCTCTTTCTCGCTCGCGCAGCCGATCGGCTCCGATTGCGTGCGTACCGCCCCATGCCGACAACAAAACTTGGACAGCCTGGAATACTGGTACTGCCTTTGTAATGTATCCACCCGGCTCCGAGCGCATCTGACCAGCTGCGAGAGCATTCGACTGGCTGCAAGCGCATCCGACCGGCTTTGAGCGCATCCGCTTTCATATTGCTTCCAGCCGGTTTATGTGAAATTGTTGGCGGCTCCGCTCCGACCACAAACTCACAGACCGGATCGTATACGCTTGTAACTACGGTAAGTGTGTAAAGAAAAATGTGCGCCGATGCTCGCCGAGCCGGTCCATGTGAACGGACCATTAATGGGGCCCTACGCTTTGCTGACATCACTTTGAGGAGCACGTGGATCGACGACTGGGCTCCGTGGCTGGTAGTCGGGGTTGAAATTTCGGCCGCTGAGGAGTGAAGACGTTCGCTCCACGCATACGGCCTCCTCCTTCGCTAATCTTTATTTTTCTACTAACTTCCGCCAGCAGCTTCGCCCGCGTAAGTAGGTTTTTCCTAAAGATCGGGATAAAAGGTAGCCAACGTTCATCTCTACACCGACAGTAACACAGACCGCGGTACCACCGGCTACTAACGCAGTCCCACCGCGGTCTAATCTTGTTGATAATGAGGTGGCAGATGATAGGGTTGTCACAGTAAGTAGTCAGTGCAACGACCAACTGAGGAGCGCTCTGGAGGATGCGCTTCGTGAGTATCGGTCGACTCCGACCGAGCTTAGACCCCGTTTACCTAGGTTACCAATGCACAAACAAAATAGGGCGCTAGTGTGTGCTCTAGACTCGCTGCTTAAGAATGTCTTCGAAAGCAGCGAGGACCTCATTGATACGCACTCGATCCTCTACTGTGGGGCTGTTGCGGCATGTCGAGTTGCTAACGTAAAGTTTCAAAACGAAGCTACTCGACCGAACCTGCCGTCCCAGCCTGGCAGAGCAGGATCGAGAAGCGTATTGATGGGGCCAGAGTACTCAATGGCAAACTATACTGCTTCAGGGAGGGCAATACACGACCGCGAGTGATGCGCTCTGTAAGGCGGGCATTCTCGGGAACTGGAATCAGTCCCCGAGAATACATGTCCTGTCTCACGGAGCGCATCGACTTCCTGAAGCAGAAAGTTTGTGCATGGGCCAACCGTATTCGGCGGTATAAGCGGCGAGTCAATCGGTATACACAGAATTGCATGTTCCGGAGCGATGAGAGGTGACGAGAGAGGATACAGAACTTGGGAGCGACCTGAACAAAATATAGCTGAGGTGTGCCGCCCGGATGCTATCGCCACGAATACCTTCTGGCGCGGCATTTGGTCGGTGCCCGTCAGTCATACTGAGGATGGCTGGATGCGTGATGTCGAGCGCGTGTGTGAAGCTATACCAGAAATGGAAAAAATTACCATCAGTTCACTAGATGTGGCCAAAGCAGTTCGTCCGTTACCAAATTCGAAGTCTCCGGGACCGGACGGACTGCAAAACTTTTGGCTAAAATGGTATAGCAGCTCACACGCGCTCCTAGCAACTCAATTTCAGGCATTCTTAGAGTCCGGGTCGCTGCCTGAGTTTTTAACAACTGGAGTCACCCACCTGCTCCATAAGACAGGTAGTACCGCGGAACCCAAGAATTATAGGCCGATTACATGTCTGTCGACGGTCTATAAACTTCTTACATCCATCTTGAGAGTGAAAATTAATCAACATATTGAAAATAACTCAATTATGTCTGCCTCTCAGAATGGATGTAGGAACGGGTCCCGCGGCACTAAGGAGCTACTCCTCATCGACATGGTCATAAGCCAACAGGTTCGTCGATCCCGCAAGGATTTGTCGACAGGTTGATTTTTCGTATTTTGAGAAAAAATAATCACAAGTAATTTAGATCATTATGTTTTTGATTAGAAGCTTGCTTTATAACAACAAAAACTTGTCTGCTACTGTACAGTAGCACGTTCAAGAAAATGTAGTGCGACATTCAAGTGCATTGTAAAAATGGCGATTGTAGGTAACACTCGTGGAAGTGTATCTGGAAGTACTGCTGTCTGAATTATTAAATTAAGGTTACTTATTGTAAGAAGAGATTCTACACGAAACGGTAGTGGCTTGTAGTAGCCCGATTCTCTCGAGCGATGTGTGCATACACAGCTACCGTTTCGTACTCAAGTTTTTTTTTAGGAAGATTAATCATCAGAATTACTTGTCCTGCTCTTGGGTGGAGCGGGAGGGCGTGTTGGACTCTTACTGATTAAACTTCCTTCACGCGCTCGCGGTCGGCAGCCTCCTTCGCTAGCATTACTGCTTCGCAGAAGGAGCCGACCGCCCGTCAATCCGCCAAGCGAGGAGCTCCGGACCATGGCCTGTGCCAGGGCCTGGCACTAGAAGTCACCGCCGCCGATAGCTTCCACGAGGACACGGCGGTGCTCCGCCCAAGCGGGGCACACCTCTACCGTGTGCTCCACCGTGTCCTCCGGGCGGTCCACACAGTGGCGACATCTGGGCGTCCTTTCCTCCTTGATCCAATGCAGGAACCTCCCGAACTTACCGTCTCTGGTGAGGACCTGCGTCATACGGAACGAGAGGACGCCGTGACCTCTTTCCAACCACTGCTCAAAGAGGTGACTTACTGCCGCAGTGACGGTCCCGTTATCAAGTTGGCTTTTGAGATCGCCAAAAAAATTATCAGATAACAGGTTTTTTTTTTCTGGTAGGGGAATCATCAGAATGACTTCTCCCGCTCTTAGGCGGGAGGGCGTGTCAGACTCTTACTGACTAAACCCCTACCCCGTTCCTTCGTTGCCCTCGTTCTGGGAGGGACTCGGTGTCAACCTTTAGGAATACCACGTGTTCCCCCCAGAGGCTTCGGCCCTGCCGGGCCCCTACAGTTTGCTGACATCTCCTTGAGGCGCGCGTGGAACAGAACGCGCCGTTGACGACTGGGCTCGGTCCAGATTATTTTCAGACTGCCGGACGGCGAGCTACCCAGTGCTCGCCCTCCGCGAACCCGCGCCTACGGTGGTCGGAAATCGGGATCGGGATCTCGGCGGCGGCGGCGTGAGGACCGTTCCCTCACGCGCTCGCGGTCAGCAGCCTCCTTCACGAGCATTACTGCTTCGCAGCAGGAGGCGACCGCATGCCACCCCTCCTCGCTCCGGACCATCGCCTGAACCAGGGCCCGGCGCGAGAGGTCGCCGCTCCCGATAGCCTCCACAAGGACACGGCGGTGCTCCGCCCAAGCGGGGCACACTTCTACCGTGTGCTCCGGGCGGTCCACACAGTGGCGACACCCGACCGTCCTCTCCTGCTTGATTTGATGCAGAAACCTCCCGAACTTACCTTGTCCGGTGAGGACCTGCGTCATACGGAAAGAGAGGACGCCGTGACCTCTTTCCAACCACTCCTCAAAGAGGGGCCTAACCGCATCAATGACGGCGTGCCCAGCACTGGGTTACGACAATCAGATAACAGGTGTCTATTAAATTAGTAAAAATAGTTATATCCTGGTCTGACGACTAACACCATGTTCAGTGATTTCATATAATAATTTAAGATATCGGCTCTGAGCACTGTGCGAGATCTACTGGGTACCTGTATTCTGTATCAAGAAGTGATCGGATGGTATCCTACCTTTAAAAAAAACCTATGTTCAAAAAGCGTTCGTGTTTGTGAAAAGGGTTCTATATTAAATATTGTATAAACGCGAAATTCTCTTAGGATCACAGCGTTGGTACAAGATTAGTAACACCTCGAAAAATAACAGAGCACGAAATAAAAATTTTGTTTTAAATATTGTTATTTTAGCTACCTGAGTTTGATGTAGATCCGTGCCTGGTTGGATGCTGGGTTAGTAATCTGTGCATTGATGCGAGCCAGTTTGTTTGCCAGAGACGCTCTTATGAACTGATTGCTACCAAGTAATACGAGTATTCGTGTCGTCAAAAAAGGATTATATCCATGGATATTTTGCCAATACTAAACCGAAGCGCTTCAAAATCTGCTCCAGAAGTCAAGAAAAAAAAAATTCTTTTTCCAACCTAACCTAACCTGCAAGTTACCGAGCAACGGTTGCCTGGGTGCCGCCGCCAAAATGTCTTTTTCGGCGTTGCGGCGCCCCAGGCCGCCAAAGCGACTGCGCCATGGATTGACGTGTGTTGTGTCAGTGATAATGTTTTGTGTTTTTTGACGGTTTTTTTTTTCTACTTTTTCTTTATTATTTAGTTAATTAAGTGATATATTTATCAATAAGTTTTACTATACAAAATGTTGAGTGGCAGCAGTGTTATGGTGGTAGACAGTGCGTCTCAACTTTCGACATCACAGAATACTCTGGAGAGGTGCCCTCTCTGCACCCAAGCACGGTTTTTCAAAGGTAAGCGGGGTCTGAATGTGCATATTGGTAAGGCACATAAACCCCAAAATGCACTAATTTCAGACCCTGTCCTTACTCCTACATCCCCTACACCAGCTACATTAATTTCTGACCCGCTTTGGAAAACTCTTACAAAATTCAAAAACTCTGTTCCTGTTTTAAAACGAGCTCCCCGTGGTGCAAGGCCTGTAGTAGCACAACATTTAGCAAGTTGTGTGCGCTTTGCCGCCCGGGAGAACTCGTTAAGTGCTTGGGAACAACTTCTCACTTTCCCTTATAGAATATTACATGTTCAAAAGGATTTGGCAAACAAAAAACTTTGACTTCTCAAATTAAAGAAAATTGTAATCTTTCGGCTTTTAATTTGGACCCAAAATTATCGACACAGAGGGCTACCTCTTCAAGAGGTATATCCCATCTGGTCGAAACTAAATTAGGGGAAGGTGACATTAGCGGATCAGCCAAAAGTCTCTTCAGTAGTGATGTGCTGGCTCCCTGTTCTCCAGATATGCTAGCGGCTCTGGAGAGTAAACACCCTGCCCCAGCGGATGGTCTTTCCTTTCCTGATCCCCCCGATTCGGATATTCACACCCTCACCGTTACAGGTCGAGAGGTAGTCACAGCCGTTTGCTCCTTCCGAAGTGGCTCTGCCGGCGGCCTCGATGGCCTTAGTCCTCAGCATTTGAAGGACCTTATCTGTACAGGCGCCGGGGAAGCTGGTGAGTTACTCTTGAAGGAACTTACGGCTCTGATTAACCTAATGCTCTCGGGCAAGGTAAACGAAGCCGTCATCGATATTTTGTATGGGGCCAATTTATGTGCCCTACGCAAGGGAGATGGCGGCATTCGTCCCATTGCAGTGGGTACTACGTACCGTCGTATGGCAGCCACGATCTGTTGTAAATTTTATGATGAGGCTATTTCGGAAAAATTTCAGCCCCTGCAGCTAGGTTACGGCTCCAAGGGGGGCTGCGAGGCTGCCGTACACGCTTTGTCGACCTATGTAAATTCCAACAAAGAAGTGTTCATCAAAAGTTGACATAAAAAATGCATTCAATTCGGTTAATAGGGACACCTTACTGGCAGAATCTAAAAAAGAAGTACCTCAAATTTTTAGTTTTCTTTGGCAATGTTACAGAAATCCTTGTAAATTACTATATCGGGACAACCTTTTGGTATCTGCTGTTGGCTGAAGGTGATCCCCTCGGGCCAGTGATTTTTAGCTTAACGATTCACCCTATTATCCGGCAGCTAAATTCCAAGTTTAATGTATGGTATCTCGATGACGGAACTCTTGGAGGCGAAGTAGAAACAGTTTTAGATGTCTGGATCTCAACTTTTCAAAATGTGAACTATTTTTATCTGACAGTGCTGACAGACAATTGACTATTTCCAAATTCAAGACAATAGCCCCAGAAATCAAAATTATGGAAAAAAGCTCTCTTCGTCTCCTAGGGTCTCCAATTTTCGAGAATTCCTTTCCCAATTTTGTGGACGAAAAAATTCAAAATTTTAATGATATCTCGAAATTAATATTCATTCGGCCATCATCTTAATTCGTTTCTGCTGTTTTGGCCCTAAATTAACTTATTTCTTGCGTGCTTCTCATTTATGGAAACACCCTCATCTTTTAGAAAAAATGGTCAAAATTATCCGTTAATTTCTCTTTCGTTAATTTTAAATGTGGCCATGGACGACCGAGCTTGGGCTCAAGCTACCCTTCCTATACGTATGGGAGGCCTCGGCGTCCGCAAAATTACTAGTATCAGTTTACCGGCATTTATATCCTCGGTTCACGGCACTGAGAAATTAACCAGGAATATCTTATCTTCCTCACTGGTTGATTTCAATGTGCCCTGCTTAGCTGAGGCCGTAAATGCCTGGAAGCTCGCTAGCCCGAGTTCTAAACTTCCCGACATCCTTTCTTCCCAAAGGCGGTGGGACGAGCCGCTCTGCAAAGTAGTGCAGGATAACCTGCTTGCAACATATCCTACTGCTGCGGAGCGTGCGCGTCTGCTTGCCGTGGGGGAGTGGGAGTCGGGTCTCTGACTTCACGCACTACCGTCGTCGAACATAGGCACCTTGCTTGACGATACTCGCTGTTTCCCTTCGTCTTGGCGCTCCCTGTTGTTCTCCTCATCGCTGCCACTGTGGCGAAGTTGTCAACAGCCTCGGACACCACGGTCTTTCATGCAGCCGTAGTGCGGGTCGCATAGCGCGGCATGCGAATATCAACGACATCATCCGACGCGCTCTTGTCACCGTCGGCGTTCCTGCTGTATTAGAACCTCATGGCCTGGCACGCGACGATGGCAAGAGACCGGACGGTATGTCTTTATTTCCTTGGAAGATGAGTAGGCCTTTAGTGTGGGACGCTACTTGCGTCGATACTCTTGCGCCATCTCATGTTCCTAGCTCGTCGTGCTGTGCTGGTGCTGCCGCTGCGACTGCGGAGAACCTCAAACGGCGAAAATATAATAACTTAGTAGGTAGTTATATATTCGAGCCGCTTGGGGTTGAAACTCTTGGATAGTGGGGTCCGAGTGCCCACCAATTGTTTAAAGACCTATCTAAACGCCTTGTTGACACTTCGCGTGACCCAAGCGCTGGCTTTTATCTTGGTCAGAGAATAAGCATTGCCATACAGCGTGGCAATGCTGCCAGCGTTTTGGGTACTTTACCAGTCGACAGCGATGGGGAGGAGTTTTTCGACGCCATTCTTTAGTTTAATTTTTAGTTAGTTCGTTAGGGTTTTTTTTTTAATTTTATTTAGTATAATTTGTAAATAATTTGTAACAGATAATTATAAACAAATAAACGAACTTGTATTTCCGTTATATTCTCTGTAAATACTTAAATACAAACAAAGACAACGACAAGAAAGACACAGCACGTAGAATACTAATCATTAGAGCTTCCACGAGATCTATTCAGTGGGGTAGCATTCTTTTGATGACATTTATATGCAACAATGCAAATAAATCTTGTTAAAACTGCGGTGTAACAACAACAACTAATCCACTTCGAATAAAGGAACGCACTAACGCATGTCACACCAGTGGAGCGATTGGTAGCTGTTCTGCGTGTAACAGTTTCCATGGAGTTGGCTTACTTTATACATTAGCTCCCAAATACTGTAATAAAAATAGATCTAACACAGCTAAACGTACATGATTAATAAAAAATAATAACATGTGAGAGGATTCTTTATTAATATTCTTTAGGGAGAAAGCGCCGAAAGTCCTCGTTTAGATACGTATACGTCATTAAAATTATCAACGTAACCCTATCAGTTCGTCAAATTCTAGTGGATGACGATTTCATGAAAATGACATTCTGTTATATACCTATACATATATCGGTAAGCTTTAATTCCAAGGCCAAAAAGTAAAAAAAAAAAATATATACGTAAGCTGTAAACTTTAACCCGGTCGTTAAATTCGTTAATTAATTACGAAATTTCATTTTTAAGTAACAGAATCACGATAATGAGAACCAAATTAAATGTCTTCATTAAACGAGACACATACTAGTAAGTCGACTGCTCGCAGCCGATTAGTTCGTGTGTTAGTTCATTAAAAATGAAGTGTTATTTTCTAATATTGAGTTTCATACATGTGATCAAATGTGATAAAGAATATTTAATTGTAGACGGCGATTTAGCGACCATAGAGCAATTCCCACATTCCGCGGCATTAAAACTTATTGTAAACAATATAGCGGAGCAATGGTTTTTCTGCGGAGCGTCTATCGTCAATCAGAGGATACTGCTGACGGCGGCGCATTGTGTGTCTGACTCCACTAGTCGAAGTTTATTAACTGTAACAGCGGGCCACTCAAATAAAAATAATAGGCCACTGTCTACTGTTCTCAGCTTTATTAAACATCAAAAATTTACAGAAAAAAAATTGCCTTACCCATTTCACGACATAGCTCTACTGCGGCTAAAAACAGATCTAACGTTTAATGATCGCGTTCAACGTGTGGCGTTGATGAAAGATCCACCTTATAATGAGACGGCACAAGTAGCAGGCTGGGGTCGGTTAATAGTAAGTTAATTTTTTTATTTCACTCGCCTTTTCTGTTCTACTCCTTTAAGGCTTCAAAGAAGAACGGTCACGTCCCATATAAAAAAAACCCAGACCCGACAGAAAAGTAACATATCTCAGTTTTTTTGTTATTATTTATATAGGTAATCATATTATATAGTTTTTATATTCGAAATCAATGGCTAACACCAAAATAATGCCTTATATTTTTGTTCAGGGTTTACACTAAAAAAATACAAAATGCCTTCTTACCTATACAATTCGTAATGTATGTAACTAAATGACGATAAATAGTTATGGGATGTATCCAGGAGACCTGGAGATACAGCTGTATTATATAATTTTTGAACTCCTAGTACAACATTCAACTTAGGATTTTTTTTAAGGTGGTTTAAAATCATCTAATGACATCTCTCGCCCTTGGGTGGAGCGAAAGGGCGTGTCAGACTCTTACTGACTAAAAAATTCCACCCCGTTCCTTTTTGCCTCTGGTACCCCGGCGAATCCAGAAAGGCATGCTCTGACCCCAGTCAGAGCATGCCTTTCTGGATTCGCCCTCAACTTAGGATTAATTAAAATCGTCATATTCGATGATTCAGATTGGATTATTCCACTAAATCGTTGACGCCAGTTCGAGCTTATATCGGTGATTAATGAACTAAAAAGTTCATTAATCACCGTTACGATAACAGGTACACGTATTTTTATTTTTAACGCAGCCGGTATTAGTGGAATAATCGAAAAGAATGATCTGATCGTAGATCAGTGATTTAGGTAGCTATCAACGGGGTTCTACCAAAAATAAAACCAATATGTCGAAATAAAGTTTAATTGTATTTCTATGTCCCTTAGGGCCTGTTTCACCACCTATGATTAAGTTTCCAATAACTTACTTGGCAGGTAATTTCATACAAATTCTGTTGCATTTTTGAATTTATTCAGGAACGGTGGCAGGCCCAAAACATAATCCATACCCAGTGCGGGGTGGGTTAAACGTCATTTAGTTACATATATTTACGAATTGTGTAGATACGTGCCTACGTATTGGCAGCTTTACACTAAAAAAGTACAAAATGCCTATTTTGTACTTTTTAGTGTAAAGCCTGAACAAAAACATAAGGCAATATTTTGGTGTTAGCCATTGATTTCGAATATAAAAACTATATAATATAATTTTATAAAAAATAACAAAACATCTGAGGTATGTTACTTTTCTGTCGGGTCTGGGGTTTTTTTGCCTGTTCTTCTATATGTAATTTACATTATAAATAAAATAGAAAAAGTAAATGTATTTTATACAATATTTTAGCCCGATGAACCGGGAAACCCCACGGACCAGCTTTATTTCATCGATCAATACGTAATGGAGCCAAAATTATGTGCGAAAATTGTAATGAACAGGAGCAGGAGCGTATTTTGTGCCGACAACGTAAAAAATTCAACGGTCGCTAAGTAAGAAAAAAAACAGATATCTTTGTCACAAACGCAAAAATAAAATTTACCCGCTTATAAGTTGATCTAATCTAACATTTTTCTTTTTCGAGGTGGAAATCCTCATGGATGTCCTCCACCCTGGGGAAGTTTGAGGGGTCTGTCACATTCTTACTGACTAAAACCACCACGGTGTTCAACAGTACACTTGTGTTGGGAGCTGCGGGTGCAGTTTGACTTGCTCTGCCCAAGACTAGTGGTGAACCGATCCCCGTGGGTCTTCTCCTGAACTGGAGACTGGTTGCCCTATACGCCTTAGAGACGCGAGTGTGGAACATTACGCGCCACCTTCTCGGATCCACATTAAAGCGTTGACGGATGTCCCTTAATCCGTCAGCCCTGGTCCGTTTTCAGGGGGTTGGAAGAGGTCGTTGTCTGCTGTTCTTCGACGCCCGGTGCGCCCGGTACGGGGCGCGAGAGAGCTCTTCTCCCTTTTTCTTTTCACAACCTCGTCCTCCGAAATGACATTCTCGCAAATCACCGCGTGCATAAACTCTGTACTGCTGAAAATGAACTAAACTACGGCCGACAGTGACAAGTCACTAACGACACGACAGAAACGAAGGTGCGGCGCCCTGTTCTAATCTCACCTAACCTAAGCGGTGTCATGTGATATTTGAGAGCTTTTAGTTGCTTTTATAGAAATTTTTAAATAACTTCCTGTTGCTTGTGATTTTTAATATTTTGAGAAAAAATAAGCTTCACAAGCAAAACAAGTATTTAGCAGCACAAATAATTTAGTTGTTTTCGTCCCGTCTGCTACTGTATAGTGGCACGTTAAAGAATGTTTAGTGCGATATACATGTGCATTGGCAAAATGGTGATTGTAATACTCGTGGAAGTGTATCTGGAAGTACTGCTTTCTGAATGATTAAATTAAGGTTACTGATTGTAAGAAGAGATTCTAGGTACACGAAACGATAGTAACTTGGCTAGGCCTGCATGCCCGACTCTCTCTTACGCGATGTGACGTTATACACAGCTGTCGCCCCGTTGTCAAGTTGGCTTTTGACTTCACCAAAAAATTTGTCAGAGAACAGGGATCTATTACATAAGTAAAAATAATAATATCCTCTGTAAATACTTAAATACAAACAAAGACAACGACGAGAAACACAGCACGTAGAATTCTGATCCTTACGGCTCCCACGAGATCTATTCCGTATGATAGCTTTCGTTTGACGATACTTTACATGCAAGAATCCAAATAAAACTCGTTAAAACTGCTGTGTAAAAACAACAACAACTAATCCACTTCGAATAAAGGAACGCAATAACGCATGTAACACCAGTAATACCACGATGATACAGTAGGAAGTGGTGGAGCGATTGGTAGCTGTTCTGCGAGTAGCAGTTTCCATGGAGTAGGCTAATTTGATACATTAGCTCCCAAATAATGTAATAAAAATAGATCTAACACAGCTAAACGTACATGATTAACCTCCTGAGACCCGGGACTTACTTACAAATATCTGATTAGTGAAAGTTAATTTCTATGGATTTATATCACTTAGAGATACTAAAACTTAAGTCAAAAAAAATCTACCTTTACCCCATTTTGCGTAAGGGCACGTATCACTAATGATACCTTGGGTTCAAAGCGGTAATAAAAAAAGTTATTTGGTGTAAAAAATAATCATTTAAAAATTCAAAAATCAATAATTAAAAGTTAAAGATGTACATATTAATTTATATAAATGATAATTATATGATACTATAAATGAAAAAGCAGTTTTGCTTAACATTAAAACGTAGAAAAGTGTTGCATTTTTGAACATTTTACAAATTTCAAGTTATTGCAGCTATTGTTGCGACATTTGGATCTATTGTTTTAAGAACCCTTCAGAAACTTTGGTAAATGTTTTATTTCCTTCTATTTTTTCGTGCGATAAGGAATGGGGCGACTAGTTTTTATTTCCTGTCCAAATTATTTGGGCTTACTTTTATTTCTGGTCCTATGGGATTAGGACTATTCCGATAGCTTCCACTATGGTCTACCGGGTTACTGCGGTTTACCTGAAGGCTCAAAAGCGGTGGCCAAAAAGAGGCTGGTACCAAATAAGTTAAATGTTCTTTTAATTCTAGTTAGAAGCCCAAATATTGTGAAATATATGTTCCGTGAAGTGTGGATTTTGCGGTGTCTTCTCTGTACTACCCTCACCTTACAGAGGCTGAGAATGATAAAAAAATGAAAAAACGCTCTTGCTGTCAATTTGTCTGGTCTTCCCTGTATAACATACTGGCCGATAGTATAATCTAACAAATCAACGCCGCCCATAAACTATTTATACGGGTTTACAGTAACTGGTTGAGGAATATCATGTTAAAGTCCTTCTTACTTGTACGAAAGGGGACTTGCACCAGTGGTTGAACTGCAGTGGTTGATCATCTGTTTCTGCTTGCGTTTACATGTGAATGGTATTATTTTTCATCAATGGCAGTATGCTAGTCTCGTCTATTTGTTCTGAAAACCTTTTCTAAGCCTCTCTGGTATAGAAAAGACTTTCAAAGCAAATAGGGTCTATTTTCCATGAGTTTTTTTTAAAACTTTGGTAAACAGCTTTATCATTTTCAAATCTTCAGTTTGATCTTAAATGGAAAAAAACGCTCAGGAGTAAAATCAAAGTATAACATATGTTTCTTTCGTACATACTCACTACGAGAAGATTCGTAACCAGCTTCGTCCTAACTCTCTATTATTATCGACCTTATTGCTTCATAATAACTTGATTAAAGATCGCTTACATCGTCGCTACCTTCATCTTCACTATCAGACATGTCAAAATTAATTAAATCCTGATATCTTTTTTAGTCAAATGACTTGCAAAATAAAACAAAATAAAAGTACCCATTGCCCAAAGTATCTCCTATGATACGTGTAGGAAAACATCGAAATGGCTATTTGAACTTGCAATATTTTATATTATTTAAACGATAATACAAAATATACGTATAATGTTACGTATCTAAAACAAAAAAACACCAGAATACTCAAGAATAATAATAATATTTATCGTTACTTAAAGTCGACATGGCGGTAACAAAGAAATTGACGATTTTAAACTGACCGCAAATCGATGTAATTTGACAGGTAAAGAAATGCTGACTTACTAGATATAAAAAAGGATATCCATACAAACTAATATAGAAAAAAGTTTTTCCGGATTCTAAGAGACCTCTGTGAAATAAATTTTTAACTAAGTATATCATTGGTGATACCGGGGGTCTCAGGAGGTTAATAAAAAATAATAACATATGAGAGGATTCTTTATTAATATTCTTTAGGGAGAAAGCGCCGAAAGTCCACGTTTAGATACATATACGTCATTAAAATCATCAACGTAACCCTATCAGTTCGTCAAATTCTAATGGGTGGCGATTTCATGAAAATGGCATTCAATTATATACCTATACATATATCGGTAAGCTTTAATTCCAAGGCCAAAAAGTAAAAAAAATTGATCGAATTTCTCGCAAGCTGTAAACTTTAACCCGGTCGTTAAATTCGTTAATTAATTACGAAATTTCATTTTTAAGTAACAGAATCACGATAATGAGAACCAAATTAAATGTCTTCATTAAACGAGACACATACGAGTAAGTCGACTGCTCGCAGCCGATTAAGTCGTGTGTTAGTTC
Source organism: Mythimna separata (assembly GCA_030763345.1). Classification (NCBI taxonomy): domain Eukaryota; kingdom Metazoa; phylum Arthropoda; class Insecta; order Lepidoptera; family Noctuidae; genus Mythimna; species Mythimna separata. The sequence goes on along the minus strand of CM061176.1, from coordinate 18,346,210 downwards.
ATTAAAAATGAAGTGTTATTTTCTAATATTGAGTTTAATACATGTGATCAAATGTGATAAAGAATATTTAATTGTAGACGGCGATTTAGCAAGCATAGAGCGATTCCCACATTCCGCGGCATTAAAACTTATAGTACACAATATAGGGAAGCAATGGTATTTCTGCGGATCGTCTATCGTCAATCAGAGGATACTGCTGACGGCGGCGCATTGTTTGTCTGACTCCAATAGTCGAAGTTTAATATCTGTAACAGCGGGCTACTCAAATAAAAATAATAGGCCACTGTCTACTGTTCACAGCTTTATTAAACATCAAAAATATACAGATAAAAAAAAAAAAAGGGTTTACAAGGCAAAGCACGACATAGCTCTAGTGCGTCTAAGAACAGCTCTTAAGTTTAATGATCGCGTTCAACGTGTGGCGTTGATGAAAGATCCACCTTATAATGAGATGGCACAAGTAGCAGGCTGGGGTCGGTTAATAGTAAGTTAAGTTTTTTTATTTTACTCGCCTGTTCTGTTCTACTCCTTAAAGGCTTCAAATTTATGTAATTTACATTATAAATAAAATAGAAAAAGTAAATATATTTTTATATAATATTTTAGCCCGATAAATATGGAAACCCCACGGAACAGCTTTATTTCATCGACCAATACTTAGTGGATTCAAAATTATGTGCGAAACTTTTAAGGGGCAGAAGGGGCTTATTTTGTGCCGACAACGTAAAAAATTCAACGACCGGAAGGTAAGAAAAAAACAGATATCTTTGTCACAAACGCAAAAATAAAATTTAACCGCTTATAAGTAGACCTAATCTAACATTTTTCTTTTTCGAGGTGGAAATCCTCATGGATGTCCTCCACCCTGGGGAAGTTTGAGGGGTCTGTCACATTCTTACTGACTAAAACCACCACGGTGTTCAACAGTATACTTGTGTTGGGAGCTGCGGGTGCAGTTTGACTTCCTCTGCCCAGGACTAGTGGTGAACCGATCCCCGTGGGTCTTCTCCTGAATTGGAGACTGGTTGCCCTATACGCCTTAGAGACGCCAGTGTGGAACATTACGCGCCACCTTCTCGGGTCCACATTAATGCGTTGACCGATGTCCCTTAATCCGTCAGCCCTGGTCCGTTTTCAGGGGGTTGGAAGAGGTCGTTATCTGCTGTTCCTCGACACCCGGTGCGCCCGGTACGGGGCGCGAGAGAGCTCTTCTCCCTTTTTCTTTTCACAACCTCGTCCTCCGAAATGACATTCTCGCAAATCACCGCGAGCATAAACTCTGTACTGCTGAAAATGAACTGAACGACGGCCGACAGTGACAAGTCACTAACGACACGACAGAAACGAAGGTGCGGCGCCCTGTTCTAATCACACCTAACCTAAGCGGTGTCATGTGATATTTGAGCGCTTTTAGTTGCTTTTATAAAAAAAATTAAATGAATTCTTTCTTCTTTCTTTATTGTTGCGATACTTTGACAAAAAAAGGTGAAAGCCTGACTCCTGAGCTAGGTTAGGTGCCTGTATTTCAGGAACCAGTGTCTTCTTCCATTCTCCTTAGACAATTTAAAATACAATTCCAATAACTCCATAGAATTAAATACAAAATAAAATGTTTAGTGAATTAGAATGAAAAATTAAATAAAAATAAAAGTAAATTAAAAATACAATTCATAATAAAGTCAAATCAAAATTAGAAATTAAATCAAATGTACAATTAAATTAGTTCATAACAAAATTGGTTTACTTAATTTATTATTATAAAATGAAATACAAAGTCAAAGTCAAATAAAAATTTAAATCAGATAAAAATTAAAAAATTCATTCAAATGTAAAATTAAATTAGGTCATTACAAAATGGGTTTAATTTATTATTAAAAATGAACAACAGTATCAGAAGTAAATGTGAGTGAATTGTGTGTATGTGCGTGGGGATCAATACCAATATAATAATTTTTTTAACACGGTTGCTCGTAAAGCTGATGTAATTCAACCGGTTTTAAATATGTAAAGCGGGTCATAAAAAACGCGTGTGTTACCAAAGCAAATAGTTAAGTTATAGTCCATACAAATTCCATAACAGCAAAATTTTTGCCATTTCGCGCGCGGCGATTAGTTCGAAATTTGAATAGCCTCATCATTTTATCATTTGTCACATTTTATCATTTTTTGTAACTTTTTGTTATTTTTTGTCATTTTTGTCACATTCTATCACTTTTCGTCACTTTTTGTCATTTTTGTCACTTTTTATCACTTGTTGTCACTTTTTGTCATTTTTTGTTAGCTTTTGTGATTTTTTGTAATTTTTTGTCACTTTGTGATTTATTGTCATTTCAGTCATTTTTTGTTACTTTTTGTCATTTTTTGTTACTTTTTGTAATTTTTTTGTGATTTTCTGTAATTTTCTGTAATTTTTTGACATTTTTTGACATTTTTTGACATTTTTGTCACTTTTTGTCACTTTTGGTCAATTTTAGTGATTTGTTGTCATTTTTATCACTTTTTGTCATTTTTTGTGATTTGCTGTGATTTTCTGTCATTTTTTGTTACTTTTTGTAATTTTTGTCACTTTTTGTGATTTGTTGTGATTTTCTGTCATTTCTTGTCATTTTTTGTCATTTTTGACACTTTTTGTGATTTATTGTCATTTCAGTCATTTTTTGTCACTTTTTGTCATTTTTTGTTACTTTTTTGTAATTTTTGTCACTTTTTGTCATTTTCTGTGATTTGTTGTGATTTTCTGTCATTTTTTGTCATTTTTTGTGATTTTCTGTCATTTTTTGTCATTTTTTATCATTTTTTGTTATTTTTTGTCACTTTTTGTCATTTTTTGTCACTTTGTCATTTCAGTCATTTTTAGTCATTTTTTGTAATTTTGTCATTTTACCAAACAATATTTGCGTGAATAATAATAAATAAATAAATAGAATAATAATAATAAATGTCAATATTTGATTTCTTTGGCGCTAAACACTAAGATGTTCGTAAAAGTTGTTTTTTTTTGTTTCCTCGCAAATGTGTTAAAAAACGTCGTACGATATACGTGCGTATTGGTTATAACATGCTCGGCTCAGTTACGCCCTCGCCTACGGCTCGGGCTGAAATTCCGTCTCGCATGTTATAACCATCATTACGCACTAATATCGTAATGTACTATATTGTACTCTTATAATCAACTCGGTAGCAACAGGTTTTCAGTTTCATGGTTATCTTGTGTCAGTAGCCAGGTCTTAACTTTGTTTTTTGTTTCACGAGTTGTGAGAGGATTTATGTTCAGGATTTTGTTCATCTTATTGTATAGAAAAGTTGCGAGAAAGGGCTGTTGTCGCCTAGTAGACGCCGTATGGCAGAGCACAGGTATGCAAGCGTTCGTAATGGTACGTCTCTTATTTATTTCAGAGTTACACGGTGTGCTATAATGCTGTTTTATAACAACCTGTAAAATAAAATTTTGTCTAACCGTTAGCAGCTCACATCTCTCGTATAAAACCTTGGTGGGAAATCTAAAAGGTCTAAAAGTCATTACTTTAAGTAGGGATCTTTGGGCCCTCTCAAGATGTATCATAAAAGTCTTGCACCCACCACCCCATATAGCAATGCAATATCCCAACACTGACTGAACGAGCGCAAAATACACAGTTCGAAGAAGCTGAAAGTTTGCTGCGTGTCTTAGTTTTTTGAATGTCCAAATAAGTTTCCTAATACGTGAAGTGGTGATATCAATATGCCTTTGCCAGCCGAGCTTTTCGTCCACTATCACACCAAGGTATTTAACATATGTAGACTTAGAGATTGCTGTGCACGAGCATTCCAGACAAGATTTTAAGTCGCAGACATGAATCTTAATGTTTACGAGTAAGTCCACCAGTTTAATTTTGGAGAATGAGAATTGAAGGAATGTTGACTTAGTAAGGTTCAAAGTAAGGCGGTTAGACCTTAACCAATGCCCTACCTTATGCAGTCCCAGTTCGGCACTCTGTTTAACTTCGTGCCAAGTCAACCCATGGAATACCAATGCCGTGTCATCAGCGTAGGTAAAAATCGTACCGTTTGTAAGAGGTAACTGACACAGGTCATTTATATATTAAGAAGAGACTTGGGCCGAGAGTACTGCCTTGTGGGACGCCGTATGAAACCGACGCATCAGAACTAACATATTCTTTGATCTTAACTCTTTGTGTGCGGTCGGTAAGAAAATCTTCAAAAATTTTCAAAGCAATACCGCGTATTCCAATTTTCTCCAACTTGCCCACAAGGTAAGGAATCATGACGGTGTCGAATGCTTTTGCCAAATCAAGAAATATGCCAACACATTTCCGTTTTTGGTCTAGTTTATGTGTGACGTGATTTACCAATTGACTTATGGCGTCTTCTGTACTTTTTCCAGGACTGGTCTTGATTTCTGTCATTGCCTTCTGAATAGATTTCAACTTGCTATCTGTTTGGCAGGTGTTAGTATTTATAAGCTCACGAATTTCCTCCATGAAAACAGCATAATTATCACGTTTGCGCTGCCCGCGTTTGCTTGTCGTGGGTATAGTTGTTTGTGAGACTAAAAGGTCAGCATCAGGTTCTCTGGTCGTAGACGTCTTTGGGGGTGTGCGTTTTAGTGACATATTAGTATAGGCAAATCAAGCTCTCAGTTAAAAAACCTTAAATAAGAGAAGCAGCAAAAAGCAATGTTTTAGGTATTTAATCGTCCAAAAAACCAAAGTATTTTGTTTAACTCATTGGTTTCTTTGTTTATCAATTTTGGCCACCAAAAAAACATTGACATCACAAAAGTAAACATATTCAAAAATATTTACTACAGGGATCGAACTTAGACCACCAGACTCAACACATCAGAGTAACGCTACTAAGCCACGCAGTCCGTACGAATAGCGTTGAAATAAACCAACAGTAGCTGGTAGCTCATGCAGGTGATTAGCGATGGTCACGATGTATCTTTGTCTCGCTAATGAGGGTAAAGTCCAAAAGCATCCATGTTCGGCATTTTATTAAGTCCGTTCTGTTATTAAAACTGTTCACATTGAAGGTTTTCGTAGTTAAGTCACTGATTTTAAGCACACAATTTAAATAACTTCCTGTTCCTTGTGATTAAAAATCACAAGCAACAGGAATAATAATATTTGTAATTGAAAAAAACGAAAAATTGTAATTGAAAAATGGTGTTTGTAATACTCGTGGAAGTGTATCTGAAAGTACTGCTTTCTGAATGATTAAATTAAGTTTACTGATTGTAAGAAGAGATTCTACACGAAACGATAGTAACTTGGCTAGGCCTGCATGCCCGACTCTCTCTTACGCGATGTGACGTTATACACAGCTGTCGCCCCGTTGTCAAGTTGGCTTTTGACATCACCAAAAAATTCGTCAGAGAACAGGGATCTATTACATTAGTAAAAATAATAATATCCTCTGTAAATACTTAAATACAAACAAAGATAACGACAAGAAACACAGCACGTAGAATTCTGATCCTTACGGCTCCCACGAGATCTATTCCGTAGGATAGCTTTCGTTTGACGATACTTTACATGCAACAATCCAAATAAAACTCGTTAAAACTGCTGTGTAACAACAACAACAACTAATCTACTTCGAATAAAGGAACGCACTAACGCATGTAACACCAGTGGAGCGATTGGTATCTGTTTTGCGTGTAGCAGCTTCCATGGAGTAGGTTAACTTCATACATTAGCTCCCAAATCTATATATATAAAAATGAAACCCGTTTTTCGTTGTCACGACATCACATGAAAACGGCTTGACCGATTTGGCTGATTCTTTTTTTAAAATGTTCCTTGAAGTTCAATGATGGTTCTTACGGAGAGAAAAATTAAAAAAAAAAAAAGTTACGTAAAGTAGGGTAGGTAGGGTAGTGTAGGGTAGTGTAGGGTAGTGTAGGGTAGTGTAGGGTAGTGTAGGGTAGTGTAGGGTAGTGTAGGGTAGTGTAGGGTAGTGTAGGGTAGTGTAGGGTAGTGTAGGGTAGTGTAGGGTAGTGTAGGGTAGTGTAGGGTAGTGTAGGGTAGTGTAGGGTAGTGTAGGGTAGTGTAGGGTAGTGTAGGGTAGTGTAGGGTAGTGTAGGGTAGTGTAGGGTAGTGTAGGGTAGTGTAGGGTAGTGTAGGGTAGTGTAGGGTTGTGTAGGGTAGTGTAGGGTAGTATAGGGTAGTGTAAGGTAGTGTAGTGTAATGTAGGGTAGTGTAGTGTAGGGTAGGTAGGGTAGTGTAGGGTAGTGTAGGGTAGTGTAGGGTAGGTAGGGAAGGTAGGGAAGGTAGGGAAGGTAGGGTAGGGTAGCGTAGGATATGTAGGGTAGTCATTTGACGGGAGCGAAGCCGCGGGTAAAAGCTAGTACTGTAATAAAAATAGATCTATCACAGCTAAACCCGTACGTGAATAATAAAACATAATAACATGTGAGAGGATTCTTTATTAATATTCTTTAGGGAGAAAGCGCCGAAAGTCCGCGTTTAGATACGTATACGTCATTAAAATCATCAACGTAACCCTATCAGTTCGTCAAATTCTAATGGGTGACGATTTTATGAAAATGGCATTCAATTATATACCTATACATATATCGGTAAGCTTTAATTCCAAGGCCAAAAAGTAAAAAAAAATATCGAATTTCTCGTAAGCTGTAAACTTTAACCCGGTCGTTAAATTCGTTAATTAATTACGAAATTTCATTTTTAAGTAACAGAATCACGATAATGAGAACCAAATTAAATGTCTTCATTAAACGAGACACATACGAGTAAATCGACTGCTCGCAGCCGATTAGTTCGTGTGTTAGTTCATTAAAAATGAAGTGTTATTTTCTAATATTGAGTTTGATACACATGATCAAATGTGATAAACAATATTTAATTATAGACGGCGATTTAGCGGATATAAAGCAATTCCCACATTCCGCGGCATTAAAAGTTATGGTTAGCAATGAAGGGGAGCAAAAGTTCGCCTGTGGGTCGTCTTTCGTCAACCAGAGGATACTGTTGACGGCGGGACATTGTGTGGCCGACGCCACGAGCCAAAGTTTCTTATTTATATCAGTGGGCCACTCCAATAAACAGAAAGGGCTAGTGTCTCGTGTTCACAGTTTTATTAAACATAAAAAGTATACAAGTTTACCTTTGTACGACATAGCACTATTGCGTCTAACAACAGATCTAACGTTTAATGATCGCGTTCAACGTGTGGCGTTGATGAAAGATCCACCTTATAATGAGACGGCACAAGTAGCAGGCTGGGGTCTGACATCAGTCATCATCATCATCATCTGCCTAGCCTTTTCCCAACTATATTGGGGTCGGCTTCCAGTCAAGCCGGATTTAGCTGAATACCAGTATTTTACGAGGAGCGGCTGCCTACCAGACCTCCACAACCCATTAACTGGGGTAACACGGTACTTCATGGCAAGACTGGAGTCAGATTTACTGGCTTCTGACTATCCGTAACGACTGCCAAAGTTCTCCAAATGACAGCCGGGACCAACGGCTTAACGTGCTTTCCGAGGCACGGAGGAAACTCGTTATGTTAAGATGGTCACCCATCCACAGACCAACCTAGGCAAGCGTTGCTTAACCTTGAAGATCGACCTGTGCGGCTGTTATTATCTAGCCACGAGCTCCTCGGGTCTGACATCAGTAAGTTATTTTATTCTACTCGCCTGTTCGGTTCTATTCCTAGGTAAAGGTTTCCTTCTACTCCTTCCATTTTAAAAATGGTCTTAGCCTTAAATGTTTCAAATCAATGCAATTTACAAGTATAAATTACTGTCTGCATGTACTATAGACAAATGAATATAATTTAAAGAAAATTAAAAAAGTAAATATATTTCATACAATATTTTAGCACGACAAACCGGGGAACAGAACGAATAATCTTTATTTCATCGACCAATACTTATGGGAGCCAAGATTTTGTGAGATATTTTTAGAGCCAGGGACACGTGGCGTATTTTGTGCGGACAACATAAACTATTCAGCGGTCGGTCGGTAAGAAAAAACCATTTCTCTTTGTCTCAAACGTAAAAATAAAATTTAACCTACTTCTTGTGAATCTACGTTTGGTCTAATTTAACATTTATTTTCTTTATCGTGATAAAATTCCTCCTGGATATCCTCCACCCTGGGGAAGTTGGAGGGGTGTGTCGCATTCTTACTGACTAAACCACCCTGGTGTTCAAAATAGCACACTTGTGTCGAAAGCTGCAGCGGTGACGGGTATGGACCGACGGATATCCCGACATCCGTCGACCCTGGACCTTTTTAGGGGGTTGGAATAGGCCGTTGCTTGCTCTTTCTCGATGCCTGGTGCGCCAAGGAAGGCGGGAGAGAACTCTTCTTCCTTTCCGCAGCCGTTGCGAGATGACATTCTCGCAGAAAGTGAGCAGCATGTCTCAAGACTGTGCTGCCGAGCATAGACCTAATCACGGCCGTCAGTGACGGGTCACTACCGACTTCCGAAACAGGGCCACGGTACGGCTCCGTCTTGCTCTAATCAAACATAAGCGGTTTCATGAAATATTTGAGAGGTTACGAGTAGAATGACGTAAAGAAAAACTGTCATCAATTCCAATAATGGTTCATTCTCGGTTGCATTCGGTCCTAATGTACCCATGTATACAAGTCAAATTTGTGAATAAGAATATTTAAATATTTTCTAAACATGGACACTGGATTTAGCCAGTACCCGAGTTTCGAAATTATTTAGGTTTTAATCAGAAAAAAAAATAACAAACATGCGGATTCTTTGAGTAAGATAAAAGAGTAATCAAATTCCTCGTAAACTGTGAATTTTGATCTGATCGTTAAATTCAATAAAATTAAAATTCGTTAAAATTAACTAGGTACGTAATTTGATTTTTAAGTACAAGAATCGCGTTAACGAGAACTGATTACGAAATTTAATAACCCCATTCACATTAGTCTACAGCTCGCAGCCGATCAGTTCGTGTGTTAGTTCACAAATGAAGTATTATTTTTTAATATTCAGTTTGATACACATGATCAAATGTGACAAAGAACTTTTAATAACAGATGGTGAAGAAGCAAAGATAATGAAATTCCCACATTCTGCGTTTTTAGAACTTGTGGTTAACAATGAGGGGGAATACATCTTTTACTGCGGGGCATCTATCGTGAACCAGAAGATATTGCTGACGGCGGCGCATTGTGTAGAGGATTGCAGTTCACAAAGTCTCATATCTGTAGCAGTGGGCAGAAGCAACTGGGAAAAAGGGCTACTGTCTAGTGTTCACAGCTTCGTTACACATCCAAAATATGACATTAAATTGTTCATTTACGACATAGCCCTACTCTCACTTACGACGGATTTAAAGTTTAGTAAGCGCATTCAACGAGTGGCGTTGATGAAGAATCCACCTTATTATGAGAAGGCACAAGTAGCAGCCTGGGGTGAAACTACAGTGAGTTTTTTATTTAACTATCCTATTCTGGCACTCCTGGGCAAACACCCATTTTATTTTGAATTCTTTTTTGTACACCATTACAACTTAGAATATAAGTAGGCAGCAGAGTTCAAATGCATAATTGAGCTCAACTCAAACTTGAGATTTCTTCCATCAAACTATTGGTGATAGGGATCACAATAGAGGGTAGGATTCAGTGTCTTCCTTCCACTATGTCCACTTTTTCAAGCTACAAATAGATATAAATTATACATATTACTGTCTGCATTCACTATTGACAAATGAATAGATTTTAAATGAAATAGAAAAGAAAAACATTATATTTGATTCAATATTTATAGGAAACGGAAAACTCGACGGATAAGCTTTATTTTATGGATCAGTACGTGTGGGATACAAGCGACTGTTTAGACGTTTTGTTTCGATTTCATGGTGGCGTATTTTGCGCCAGCAGCAAAACCGAAGCGGCCGGCGCTGGGTAAGAAAATTAAAGTCTTGATTACCTATCTTTTTATTCCAAACGCAAAAAATACAAGGAAATTGAAACTTCTGCAAATAAACCTACGGTGTTAGAATCTAAGCAGTATCATGCGACGTTTGTTTTTTTTTTAAGTTTTTCTATCGAAAACTGGACAGGACCTTCTGCTGACTACCAATCCAAACAGATGTATCGTAACAGTTTCGACACCACTAGGGACTTCAGATCACTGTCTGGTGAAGTCTGTAACGTCCTTCTTCCAACCTGACTGTGACTCATGCGGTGAATGGCGAATGTGGCCTTACAAGTCAGCCGATTGGGATGAGATGCGGCACTTCTTTGCGTCTTATCCTTGGCAGCAGGTCTGCTTCTCTTCGGAAGATCCATCGAGCTGTGCAGATGCTAAATGCCATGTGGTGCGTTAAGCTACGGAGTATTACATCCCTTATAGTGACGTACCCATCTCGCCCTTGCTTCAACGCCGATTGTACTCAAGCACAGCGTTAACATACGGCGTTTCTTACCTGGGTGGATGTTCATAACTGCCAAGCTCTGGATCTGAGCTCAACCTACCAACCGCTACCAAATCCTACAAAAAGGCACTAAGGAAGACTCGCTTCGATCGCATTACTCACAGCTGCAGAGCATTCTGGTCCCTTGCCAAGTCGGTCGAGGTGAACTTCTGTCAGCCCACATTGCCTCCGCTGGTTAGGCCAGATGGAGCACTGGCCTAACCAGCGGACGTACGGCGGTCATACGGCGAGAGAGAAAGCAGGTCTCTTTGCATCTCTAGGGAGGAGGCTTGAGTTCCAACAGTGGGAACCTATTACAAGGCCGATAATGCTAAAGTTTAAATATGCCATCATCTCAGCCGTCAGACGTCCACTGCTGGACATTATCCTCCCCCAAGCGTCGCCACAACGACCGGTGCTGTACGTCTCGCATCCATTGGATTCCCGTGACTCCCGCCGGGTGTTCGGTCTCCCTTGTGGGAGGCCTCCCAACACTGCTTTTCCCGGTACGTGGCTGCTACTCCAGAACCTTCCATACCCATCGATAATCTGTTCTACGAGCAATGTTTGAGCCTTGCCCAACGCCACTTAAGTTTGGCGTTAGTAACCTTATTTTTCTTGCGGTTACCTTTATTTCTGATGTGTTCACGCAAGGAAACTCCAAGCATAACCCTTTCCATTGTCCTTTGGGTGACTTTAGCCTTCTGATGAGACCCATTGTGAGCGATCACGTTTTAGTTCCATACCTCATCACTGACGACACACTGGTTATAGACTTCTGTCTTGAGACACTGTGGTATGTTGAACGAGAAGATAGCTAGCAGCTTCCCGAACGCTGCCTACCTGAGTCGGATTTCCCTTTCGGAAATCCAACCTATGGCTCCCCTACAGTTTGCTAACATCTCTTTGAGGCGTGCGTGGAACAGAACGCGCCGTTGACGACTTATGCTCGGTCCGGGTTATTACCGGACTGCCGAACAGCGGCGTTGGCGGGAGCATGAGGGCTGTTCCTTCTCGCACTCGCGGTTGGCCGCGTCCTTCGCCAGTATTACTGCTTCGCAGAAGGAGGCGACTGCCCGCCACCCCTCCTCGCTCTGGATCATGGCGTGTAGCGGGGCTTGGAGCGAAAGAGTCGCCGTCACCGATCGCTTACACGAGGATACGACGGTGCTCCACCCAAGCGAGATACACCTCTACTGTGTGCTTCCCTGTGTGCTCCACCATGTGCTCCACCGTGCCCTCCTCCGAGAGGAGTACTGTTTTGTTGCTTGTAATTTTTTGTATTTTAAGAAAAATGGCTATTATTTACAACCATATAAACTCGTCTGCTACTTTACAGTGACATGTTCAAGAAAGATTAGTGCGACATTCAAGTGGATTCGGAAAATGGTGATTGTAATACTCGTAGAAGAGTATCTGTCTCTATAAGCAGACAGACAGCTAAATCTGGCTAATGTATAAAATAAATTGTCTATGATCTTATGAAATCAATTTATGATCAGGAGGCGGGGTTCTAATATTAGAAGATACTGTCGAAATTTGATGTACCCATATATGCAAGACTTAACTTTGTGAATAAGAAAATATAAATATTTTCTATCCCAGAGACAGTGGGATGAGCCGCCCTGCAGGTTGGTACGAAATAACATTATTAATACGTTCACCAATACTGCTGAGCGTGCCCGTCTACTGGCTGTGGGTGAATGGGAGTCGGGCCTCTGGCTACAGGTACTGCCGTCGCTCAATATAGGTAGTACTATGCTGAGTGACGCCACTTTCCGGATCGCTACATGCTTGCGTCTGGATGCTCCTTGTGGAGCTCCACATTGATGTCAATGCGGTGAAGCAGTCGACCGCCTCGGACATCACGGCCTATCCTACAGTAGGAGCGCTGGTCGAATAGATAGGCACGCTAGCATTAATGACATTATCCGTCGAGCTCTTGTCACCGCCGGGGTGCCAGCTGTTTTAGAACCTAATGGTTTGGCACGCGACGATGGGAAGAGGCCAGACGGGATGACCATAATGCCTTGGAAGTTGGGTAAGCCTTTGGTGTGGGATGCAACATGCGTCGACACCCTTGCGCTTGCGCCATCTCATATTCTGAGTACGGCGGGTTGTGCTGGGGCTGCTGTTGCAGGTGCAGAAAACCTCAAGTAGCGCAAATATAACAACCTTATCGGGAGTTATATGTTTGAGCCGTTTGGGGTTGAAACACTGGGGCCTTGGGGTCTGAGTGCTCATCGAGTTGTTCGCGAAATTAGCAAACAACTAGTCGACTCTTCACGTGACCAGAGGGCTGGGCTGTTTTTCGGCCAACGAATCAGCATTGCCATCCAACGTGGCAATGCTGTCAGCGTTCTGGGCATTATTGCTGTTGACATCGACGTGGATGAATTTTTTGATGCCCAGTAAATGCCCTTTTTTTGTAACTATATTTACGTTTGTACATACTTTTATCTTTAGTTTGTATATGAATATTAAGTTATTAATACGTAAATATCTGTATCCTGAATAAATAATCTTAATACAAATTTTCTAAACCTGAACACTGGATTTAGCCAGAGCTCAAGTTTAAAAATTATTTAGGTTTTTAATCAGAAAGAAAAATAACAAACCTGTGGATTTATTTCTTTGATTAAGATAAAAGAGTAATCAAATTCTTCATAAACTTTTCATTATGACCCGGTCGTTAAATTCGTTAAAAACAATTACGAAATTTGATTTTTAAGTACAAAAATCTCGTTAACAAAAACTGATTACGTCATTTAATAACCGCATTCACATTAGTCTACAGCTCGCAGCCGATCAGTTCGTGTGTTAATTCACAAATGAAGTATTATTTTTTAATCTTGTGTTTGATACTCATGGTCAAATGTGACCAAGAATATTTAATAATAGATGGTGAAGTAGCAGAGATAGAGAAATTCCCACATTCTGCGTATTTAAAACTTATGGTTAACAATGAGGGGGAAGATATCTATTCCTGTGGGGCATCTATTGTTAACCAGAGGATATTGCTGACAGCGGCGCATTGTGTAGAGCATTGCACTTCACGAAGTTTCATATCTGTAGCAGTTGGCAGTAGCAACAGGGAAAAAGGGCTACTGTCTAGTGTTCAAAGTTTCATTACACCTTCAAATTATAAGAATAGATCGTTTGATCACGATATAGCCTTACTGAAACTTACGACGGAACTAAAGTTTAGTAAGCGCGTTCAACGAGTGGCGTTGATGAGTGATCCACCTTATCATGAAAAGGCACAAGTAGCAACCTGGGGTGGAACTACAGTGAGTTTTTTATTTAACTATCCTATTCTGGCACTTCTGGGCACTTGCCCCTTTTATTTTGAATTCTTTATTGTACACCATTACAACTTAAAATAAGTAGACAGCAGAGTTCATATGCATAACCCAAACTTGTGATTTCTTCCAGCAAACTATTGAGTGATAAAGATCACAATAGAGGGTAGGATTCAGTGTCCTCCTTCCACTATTTCCACTTTTTCAAGCTACAAATAGATATAAATTATACATATTACTGGCTGAATTCACTATTGACAAATAAATAGATTTTAATGAAATAGAAAGATAAACATTATTTTTTATTCAATATTTATAGGAAGCGGGAAAATCAACGCATAAGTTTTATTTTATGGATCAGTACGTGTGGGATACAAGCGACTGTTTAGACGTTTTGTCCGAATTTCATGGTGGCGTATTTTGCGCCAGCAGCAAAACCGAAGCGGCCGGCGCTGGGTAAGAAAATTAAAGTCTTGATTGCCTATCTTTTTATTCCAAACGCAAAAAATACAAGGAAATTAAAACTTCTGCAAATAAACCTACGGTGTTATAACACCGTAGGTTTATTGAGATTATAATCTAAGCAGTATCATGCGACGTTTTTTTTTTGAAGTTTTCTATGGAAAACTGGACAGGACCTTCTGCTGACTACCAATCCAAACAGATGTATCGTAACAGTTTCTACACCACCAGGGACTTCAGATCACTGACTGGGGAAGTCTGTAACGTCCTTCTTCCAACCTGACTGTGACTCATGCGGTGAATGGCGAATGTGGCCTTACAAGTCAGCCGATTGGGATGAGATGCGGCACTTCTTTGCGTCTTATCCTTGGCAGCAGGTCTGCTTCTCTTCGGAAGATCCATCGAGCTGTGCAGATGCTAAATGCCATGTGGTGCGTTAAGCTACGGAGTATTACATCCCTTATAGTGACGTACCCATCTCGCCCTTGCTTCAACGCCGATTGTACTCAAGCACAGCGTTAACATACGGCGTTTCTTACCTGGGTGGATGTTCATAACTGCCAAGCTCTGGATCTGAGCTCAACCTACCAACCGCTACCAAATCCTACAAAAAGGCACTAAGGAAGACTCGCTTCGATCGCATTACTCACAGCTGCAGAGCATTCTGGTCCCTTGCCAAGTCGGTCGAGGTGAACTTCTGTCAGCCCACATTGCCTCCGCTGGTTAGACCAGATGGATCACTGGCCTAACCAGCGGACGTACGGCGGTCATACGGCGAGAGAGAAAGCAGGTCTCTTTGCATCTCTAGGAGGCCTGAGTTCCAACAGTGGGAACATATTACAAGGCCGATAATGCTAAAGTTTAAATATGCCATCATATGGACATTATCCTCCCCCAAGCGTCGCCACAACGACCGGTGCTGTACGTCTCGCATCCATTGGATTCCCGTGACTCCCGCCGGGTGTTCGGTCTCCCTTGTGGGAGGCCTCCCAACACTGCTTCTCCCGGTACGTGGCCGCTACTCCAGAACCTTCCATACACATCGATAATCTGTTCTACGAGCAATGTTTGAGCCTTGCCCAATGCCACTTAAGTTTGGCGTTAGTAACCTTATTTTTCTTGCGGTTATTGTTATTTCTGATATGTTCACGCAAGGAAACTCCAAGCATAACCCTTTCCATTGTCCTTTGGGTGACTTTAGCCTTCTGATGAGACCCATTGTGAGCGATCACGTTTAAGTTCCATACCTCATCACTGACGACACACTGGTTATAGACTTCTGTCTTGAGACACTGTGGTATGTTGAACGAGAAGATAGCTAGCAGCTTCCCGAACGCTGCCTACCTGAGTCGGATTTCCCTTTCGGAAATCCAACCTATGGCTCCCCTACAGTTTGCTAACATCTCTTTGAGGCGTGCGTGGAACAGAACGCGCCGTTGACGACTTAGGCTCGGTCCGGGTTATTACCGGACTGCCGAACAGCGGCGTCGGTGGGAGTGTGAGGGCTGTTCCTTCTCGCACTCGCGGTTGGCCGCGTCCTTCGCCAGTATTACTGCTTCGCAGAAGGAGGCGACTGCCCGCCACCCCTCCTCGCTCTGGATCATGGCTTGTAGCGGGGCCTGGAGCGAAAGAGTCGCCGTCACCGATCGCTTACACGAGGACACGACGGTGCTCCACCCAAGCGAGATACACCTCTACCGTGTGCTTCCCCGTGTGCTCCACCATGTGCTCCACCGTGTTCTCCAAGAGGAGTACTGTTTTGTTGCTTGTAATTTTTTGTATTATAAGAAAAATGGCTATTATTTACAATCATATAAACTCGTCTGCTACTAAAAAGTGACATGTTCAAGAAAGATTAGTGCGACATTCAAGTGGATTCGGAAAATGGTGATTGTAATTCTCGTAGAAGAGTATCTGTCTCTATAAGCATGACAGACAGACAGCTAAATCTGGCTACATGTATAAAATAAATTGTCTATGATCTTATGAAATCAATTTATGATCAGGAGGCGGGGTTCTAATATTAGAAGATAACGTAGAAATTTTGATGTACACATATGTGCAAGACTTAACTTTGTGAATAAGAAAATATAAATATTTTCTCTGGGATAGAAAATATTTATATCTTCTATCCCAGAGAAAATATAAACCTGGGATATATATATATATATCTGGGATAGAAAATATAAATATTTTCTATCCCAGAGATGGCATGCAGGAGATGCAGTGGGATGAGCCGCCCTGCAGGTTGGTGCGGAATAACCTTATGAATACGTCCACCAATACTGCTGAGCGTGCCCGTCTACTGGCTGTGGGTGAATGGGAGTCGGGCCTCTGGCTACAGGTACTGCCGTCGCTCAATATAGGTACTATGCTGAGTGACGCCACTTTCCGGATCGCTACATGCTTGCGTCTGGGTGCTCCTTGTGGAGCTCCACATTGATGTCAATGCGGTGAAGCAGTCGACCGCCTCGGACATCACGGCCTATCCTGCAGTAGGAGCGCTGATCGGATAGCTAGGCACGCTAGCATTAATGACATTATCCGTCGAGCTCTTGTCACCGCCGGGGTTTTTTTTTTTCTGGTACGGGAATCATCAGAATGACTTCTCCCGCTCTTGGGCGGAGCGGGAGGGCATGTCAGACTCTTACTGACCCCCGTTCCTTCGTTGCCTTCGTTCTGGGGGGGACTCGGTGTCAACCTTTAGGAATACCACGTGTTCCCCCCAGAGGCTTCGGCCCTGCCGGGCCCCTACAGTTTTGCTGACATCTCCTTGAGGCGCGCGTCCGGGGTGCCAGCTGTTTTAGAACCTAATGGTTGGGCACGCGACGATGGGAAGAGGCCAGACGGGGTGACCATAATGCCTTGGAAGTTGGGTAGGCCTTTGGTGTGGGATGCAACATGTGTCGACACCCTTGCGCCATCTTATGTTCTGAGTACGGCGGGCTGTGCTGGGGCTGCTGCTGCAGAAAACCTCAAGCGGCGCAAATATAACAACCTTATCAGGAGTTATATGTTTGAGCCGTTTGGGATTGAAATACTGGGGCCTTGGGGTCCGAGTGCTCATCGAGTTGTTCGCGAAATTAGCAAACAACTAGTCGACTCTTCACGTTACCAGAGGGCTGGACTGTTTTTCGGTCAACGAATCAGCATTGCCATCTAACATGGCAATGCTGCCAGCGTTCTGGGCACTATTGCTGTTGACATCGACGTGGATGAATTTTTTGATGCCCAGTAAATGCCCTTTTTTTTGTAACTATATTTACGTTTGTACATACTTTTATCTTTAGTTTGTATATATATCTATTAAGTTATTAATACGTACACATGTGTATCCTGAATAAATAATCTTAATACAAATTTTCTAAACCTGGACACTGGATTTAGCCAGAGCTCAAGTTTAAAAATTATTTAGGTTTTCAATCAGAAACAAAAATAACAAACCTGTGGATTTATTTCTTTGATTAAGATAAAAGAGTAATCAAATTCTTCATAAACTTTTCATTATGACCCGGTCGTTAAATTCGTTAAAAACAATTACGAAATTTGATTTTTAAGTACAAAAATCTCGTTAACAAAAACTGATTACGTCATTTAATAACCGCATTCACATTAGTCTACTGCTCGCAGCCGAATAGTTCGTGTGTTATTTCACAAATGAAGTATTATTTTTTAATATTGAGTTTGATACACATGGTCAAATGTGACCAAGAATATTTAATAATAGATGGTGAAGTAGCAGAGATAGAGAAATTCCCACATTCTGCGTATTTAAAACTTATGGTTAACAATGAGGGGAAAGATATCTATTCCTGTGGGGCATCTATTGTAAACCAGAGGATATTGCTGACAGCGGCGCATTGTGTAGAGCATTGCACTTCACGAAGTTTCATATCTGTAGCAGTTGGCAGTAGCAACAGGGAAAAAGGTCTACTGTCTAGTGTTCAAAGTTTCATTACACCTCCAAATGATAAGAATAGATTGTTTGATCACGATATAGCCTTACTGAAACTTACGACGGATCTAAAGTTTAGTAAGCGCGTTCAACGAGTGGCGTTGATGAGTGATCCACCTTATCATGAAAAGGCACAAGTAGCAACCTGGGGTGGAACTACAGTGAGTTTTTAATTTAACTATCCTATTCTGGCACTTCTGGGTACTCGCTACTTTTATTTTGAATTCTTTATTGTACACCATTACAACTTAAAATAAAACTAGACAGCAGAGTTCATATGCAAAACCCAAACTTGTGATTTTTTCCAGCAAACTATTGAGTGATAATGATCACAATAGAGGGTAGGATTCAGTGTCCTCCTTCCACTATTTCCACTTTTTCAAGCTACAAATAGATATCTGCGGCTGCATTCACTATTGACAAATAAATAGATTTTAATGAAATAGAAAGATAAACATTATATTTCATACAATATTAAATTTATAGGAAGCGGGAAAATCAACGCATAAGTTTTATTTTATGGATCAGTACGTGTGGGATACAAGCGACTGTTTAGACGTTTTGTCCGAATATCATGGTGGCGTATTTTGCGCCAGCAGCAAAACCGAAGCGGCCGGCGCTGGGTAAGAAAATTAAAGTCTTGATTGCCTATCTTTTTATTCCAAACGCAAAAAATACAAGGAAATTAAAACTTCTGCAAATAAACCTACGGTGTTATAACACCGTAGCTTTATTGAGATTATAATCTAAGCAGTATCATGCGACGTTTTTTTTTTTGAAGTTTTTCTATGGAAAACTGGACAGGACCTTCTGCTGACTACCAATCCAAACAGATGTATCGTAACAGTTTCTACACCACTAGGGACTTCAGATCTCTGTCTGGGGAAGTCTGTAACGTCCTTCTTCCCACCTGACTGTGACTCATGCGGTGAATGGCGAATGTGGCCTTACAAGCCGATTGGGATGAGATGCGGCACTTCTTTGCGTCTTATCCTTGGCAGCAGGTCTGCTTCTCTTCGGAAGATCCATCGAGCTGTGCAGATGCTAAATGCCATGTGGTGCGTTAAGCTACGGAGTATTACATCCCTTATAGTGACGTACCCATCTCGCCCTTGCTTCAACGCCGATTGTACTCAAGCACAGCGTTAACATTCGGCGTTTCTTACCTGGGTGGATGTTCATAACTGCCAAGCTCTGGATCTGAGCTCAACCTACCAACCGCTACCAAATCCTACAAAAAGGCGCTAAGGAAGACTCGCTTCGATCGCATTGCCCACAGCTGCAGAGCATTCTGGTCCCTTGCCAAGTCGGTCGAGGTGAACTTCTGTCAGCCCACATTGCCTCCGCTGGTTAGGCCAGATGGAGCACTGGCCTAACCAGCGGACGTACGGCGGTCATACGGCGAGAGAGAAAGCAGGTCTCTTTGCATTTCTAGGGAGGAGGCCTGAGTTCCAACAGTGGGAACATATTACAATGCCGATAATGCTAAAGTTTAAATATGCCATCATCTCATCATCTTAGCCGTCAGACGTCCACTGCTGGACATTATCCTCCCCCAAGCGTCGCCACAACGACCGGTGCTGTACGTTGTTGTTCGGTCTCCCTTGTGGGAGGCCTCCCAACACTGCTTCTCCCGGTACGTGGCCGCTACTCCAGAACCTTCCATACCCATCGATAATCTGTTCTACGAGCAATTTTTGAGCCTTGCCCAATGCCACTTAAGTTTGGCGTTAGTAACCTTATTTTTCTTGCGGTTATCTTTATTTCTGATGTGTTCACGCAAGGAAACTCCAAGCATAACCCTTTCCATTGTCCTTTGGGTGACTTTAGCCTTCTGATGAGACCCATTGTGAGCGATCACGTTTAAGTTCCATATCTCATCACTGACGACTCACTGGCTTCTGTCTTGAGACACTGTGGTATGTTGAACGAGAAGATAGCAAGCAGCTTCCCGAACGCTGCCTACCTGAGTCGGATTTCCCTTTCGGAAATCCAATCTATGGCTCCCCTACAGTTTGCTAACATCTTTTTGAGGCGTGCGTGGAACAGAACGCGCCGTTGACGACTTAGGCTCGGTCCGGGTTATTACCGGACTGCCGAACAGCGGCGTCGGCGGGAGCGTGAGGGCTGTTCCTTCTCGCACTCGCGGTTGGCCGCGTCCTTCGCCAGTATTACTGCTTCGCAGAAGGAGGCGACTGCCCGCCACCCCTCCTCGCTCTGGATCATGGCGTGTAGCGGGGCCTGGAGCGAAAGAGCCGCCGTCACCGATCGCTTACACGAGGACACGACGGTGCTCCACCCAAGCGGGATAGACCTCCACCGTGTGCTTCCCCGTGTGCTCCACCATGTGCTCCACCGTGTCCTCCGAGAGGAGTACTGTTTTGTTGCTTGTAATTTTTTGTATTTTAAGAAAAATGGCTGTACATACTTTTATCTTTAGTTTGTATATTTATCTATTAAGTTATTAATACGTAAATATCTGTATCCTCAATAAATAATCTTAATACAAATTTTCTAAACCTGGACACTGGATTTAGCCAGAGCTCAAGTTTAAAAATTATTTAGGTTTTTAATCAGAAACAAAAATAACAAACCTGTGGATTTATTTCTTTGATTAAGATAAAAGAGTAATCAAATTCTTCATAAACTGTTCATTATGACCCGGTCGTTAAATTCGTTAAAAACAATTACGAAATTTGATTTTTAAGTACAAAAATCTCGTAAACAAAAACTGATTACGTCATTTAATAACCGCATTCATTTTGGTCTACTGCTCGCAGCCGATTAGTTCGTGCGTTATTTCACAAATGAAGTATTATTTTTTAATATTGAGTTTGATACACATGGTCAAATGTGACCAAGAATATTTAATTATAGATGGTGAAGTAGCAGAGATAGAGAAATTCCCACATTCTGCGTTTTTAAAACTTATAATTAACAATGAGGGGGAAGATATCTATTCCTGTGGGGCATCTATTGTGAACCAGAGGATATTGCTGACAGCGGCGCATTGTGTAGAGCATTGCACTTCACGAAGTTTCATATCTGTAGCAGTTGGCAGTAGCAACAGGGAAAAAGGGCTACTGTCTAGTGTTCACAGCTTCATTACACATCCAAAATATGACGCTAAATGGTTAATTTACGACATAGCCCTACTCTCACTTACGACGGATTTAAAGTTTAGTAAGCGCATTCAACGAGTGGCGTTGATGAAGAATCCACCTTATTATGAGAAGGCACAAGTAGCAGCCTGGGGTGAAACTACAGTGAGTTTTTTGTTTTACTATCCTATTCTGGCACTCCTGGGCAAACGCCCCTTTTATTTTGAATTCTTTTTTGTACACCATTACAACTTAGAATATAAGTAGACAGCAGAGTTCAAATGCATAATTGAGCTCAACTCAAACTTGAGATTTCTTCCAGCAAACTATTGGTGATAGGGATCACAATAGAGGGTAGGATTCAGTGTCCTCCTTCCACTATTTCCACTTTTTCAAGCGACAAATAGATATAAAATATACATATTACTGTCTGCATTCACTATTGACAAATGAATAGATTTTAAATGAAATAGAAAAGATAAAAATTATATTTGATTCAATATTTATAGGAAACGGGGAACTCGACGGATAAGCTTTATTTTATGGATCAGTACGTGTGGGATACAAGCGACTGTTTACACGTTTTGTTTCGATTTGATAGTGGCGTATTTTGCGCCAGCAGCAAAACCGAAGCGGCCGGCGCTGGGTAAGAAAATTAAAGTCTTGATTGCCTATCTTTTTATTCCAAACGCAAAAAATACAAGGAAATTAAAACTTCTGCAAATAAACCTACGGTGTTATAACACTGTAGGTTTTTTGAAATTATAATCTAAGCAGTATCATGCGACGTTTTTTTTTTGAAGTTTTTCTATGGAAAACTGGACAGGACCTTCTGCTGACTACCAACCCGAACAGATGTATCGTAACAGTTTCTTCACCACTAGGAACTTCAGATCACTGTCTGGTGAAGTCTGTAACGTCCTTCTTCCCACCTGACTGTGACTCATGCGGTGAATGGCAAATGTGGCTTTACAAATCAGCAGATTGGGATGAGATGCGGCACTTCTTTGCGTCTTATCCTTGGCAGCAGGTCTGCTTCTCTTCGGAAGATCCATCGAGCTGTGCGGATGCTATATGCTATGTGGTGCGTTAAGCTACGGAGTATTACATCCCTTATAGTGACGTACCCATCTCGCCCTTGGTTCAACGCCGATTGTACTGAAGCTGGACAGCGTTAACATTCGGCGAATCTTACCAGGGTGGATGCCAAGCTCTGGATCTGAGCTCAAAGAAGAGAGCCTTCAACCATGCTACCAAATCCTACAAAAAGGAACTAAGGAAGACTCGCTTCGATCGCATTACTCACAGGTGGCCGGTAGCAGAGCATTCTGGTCCCTTGCCAAGTCGGTCGAGGTGAACTTTTGTCAGCCCATATTGCCTCCGCTGGTTAGGCAAGATGGAACACTGGCTCATACGGCGAGAGTGTAAGCAGGTCTCTTTGCATCTCTAGGGAGGAGGCCCGAGTTCCAACAGTGGGAACATATTACAAGGCCGATAATGCTAAAGTTTAAATATATCATCATCTCATCATCTCAGCCGTAAGATGTCCAGTTGTCCACTGCTGGAGATTATCCTCCCCCAAGCGTCGCCTCAACAACCGGTCCTGTACATCTCGCATCCATTGGATTCCCGTGACTCTCGCCGGGTGTTCGGTCTACCTTGTGGGAGGCCTCCTAACACTGCGTCTCCCGGTACGTGGCCGCTACTCCAGAACCTTCCATCATCATCGATAATCTGTTCTACGAGCAATGTTCGAGCCCTGCCTAATGCCACGTTTCAGTTTCATACCTCATCACTGACGACACACTGGTTATAGACTTTTGTCTTGAGACACTGTGGTATGTTGAACGAGAAAATACCAAGCAGCTTCCCAAACGCTGACTTTCTGAGTCGGATTCGACGGGTAACCTCTTTCTCGAAGTTAGAACTAGGCAACTTGACAGTCTGTCACGAGTAGACGTAGTCGTCTACAACTTAGAGCGTAGAGTAGTAGTGGGTAGTCTCCGATCTTGATAGGAGTGGGTGCTACATGGATGTTATCATGACTTTCGTTTTGCCCATGTTCATTTTAAGTCCCACTTTTAAGTGTATTTTTTTAAAAGCCTAGGTAAATCAATTAAACATAATGGCGGTTGGTAGCCATCAAATTAGTTTTCTTAATTGATTTTCATTTGTCCATTCAAATCATGTTTAATAAAGCTAATTACTAGATTTCACGGCTTTTCTCAAGACGCTAGTATACTTCATCAAAGCAAATCGTCTCCTACATATATGAATTTAATATTTACAAAAAGAAATATTTATTCCATAGCCAAATGGCAAAAAACGTAACCCCTATAGATTCGTCAAGATTGTCTGTCCGTCCGTGCGACTTTTGCCGAAACTATAAGAACTATACTGTTGAAACATAAATGTATTCTGTGTACCGCATTAAAATTTTTACACAAAAATAGAAAAAAATCCTATAAATTTTATGGTTTGCCATACTTAGAACTAAACCTCAATTTTTTTTTTTCATCAAACCCATATGTGTGTTTAGGTCTTCAAAAATGATATTGAGATTTTATAGAGATTTCTAGTACCCAGCTTTAAGCTGGGTACTCACTTAGCAGTGTAGCACGTAACGTATCAGATACGGTATCAAGTGAGTACGTAGGCACGAGCCCGCTGCGAGCCGCTCGCGCGTGGAGCGCTGTAAGCTCGTAGTGACCCGCCGAGTGGCGGTTTCACTGCGAACACAAAGGTGGCTCGCAACCGCTTGTGTAGTTAGTACGTGCCGCTTGTGCATTCTGAAGGTATACTGTAAACTAGTAAATTAATCACACTTGCTAAAAATCTCTTTGTTAAAGCCAATTAGTCTTGAATGGGTATCGCTTTTCTAAACCTTGTGTCTCTAGTGCGAATTTGAGGTCCAATTAAATTAAATAGATATTCAAAATCTGTACTCGACATACGAGCGAAATTCTTGAAATGTTCACTAATCTCTTGAGACTTCATATCCATTACTAAATTGTTAGAACGATTTCTATCTTGAATTTTTAATTAAAAATTTCACTATGCCAAAATCGACGTGGGCTTTTATAATTATTATTTAAAATATTATACATGAATATGAACGCAGCACTAGCCACCATTTGAGACATGTTGTCGGCGTGACGTCGTTGCGAGCACTGCGGATCCGGCAGCTCGTAGCTAGACACGCAGAGGACCGTGGACGAGCCGTATCCACTTGCAGGTTGATATCGTATCTGATACGTTACGTGCTACACTGCTAAGTGAGTACCCAGCTTAATATCATTTTTTTACGGACACAGAGTTTACCACTTTGGAAGTCTTTCTCACGCAAACTATTCAGCTTACGCAAACTATCTCCCTTCTGTAACTTCTAAAATAACGATAAAACTAAAAAATATATATGATGTAGGTACATCACCATGCAAACTTCCAACGGAAATTGGTCTGAACGAGATCTAGTAAGTAGTTTTCTTACGTCATAAATCGTAAACCACAATTAAATTGATATGGAATCCTCAGTGCGCGTATTCGATTGGCACTTGCCCGGATTTTTAATGATAGGAAGTATTTTTAGCGGGAGGGCGTGTCAGACTTCCACTGACCGAAACCCACTCCTGTTCCTTCTATGCCCTAATTCCAGGGTTCCGGGGTTTTTCTTTCGTCAACCCAGGCCCCAGTAGGTTTCGATCCCGGCGGGCCCTTACGGTTTCCTGACATCTCTTTGAGGCGCGCGTGGAATAATATGCGCCGTCGACAACATAGGCTTTGTCCGGACTGCTACCAGACGTCCGGACGGCGAGCTACCCATTACTTGCCGACCGCAAGCCAGCGCCTACGCTGACTGGAAATCGGGATCGGAATCCCAGGCGGCGAGGGCGTGATTGCCATGACCTTACGCGTGCGCCCGCCTTCTTAGTTAGCAGTACTGCTTCGTAGAAGGAGGTGACTGCCTGCCACTGCTCCTCGTTCCGGACCATAGTCTGTACCAGGGCCCAGCGCGAGAGATCACTGCCGCAAATCACCCCCACGAGGACACGGTGATGCTCGGCCCAAGCGCGGCACACCTCCACCGTATGCTCCAACGTATCCTAGTAGTCAATGACTTATGTTCAGAAGTGTCAGAATGACTTCGTCCGCTCTTGAGCGGAGCAGGAGGGTGTGTCAAATTTTTACTGATTTAATCCCAACCCGTTCTTTCGTTGCCTAGGGACACCGAGCTTCCCTTTCGGAAATCCAACCTATGGCTCCAGAGGCTTCGGCCCTGCTGGGCCCCTACAGTTTGCTAACATCTCTTTGACGCGTGTGTGGAACAGAACGCGCCGTTGACGACTTGGGCTCGGTCCGGGTTATTGCAGGACTGCCGAACAGCGGCGTCGGCGGGAGCGTGAGGGCTGTTCCTTCTCGCATTCGCGGTTGGCCGCTGTCTTCACCAGCATTACTGCTTCGCAGAAAAAGGCGACTGCCCGCCACCCCTCCTCGCACTGGATCATGGCCTGTAGCGGGGCCCGGGGCGAAAGGGCCGCCGTCACCGATCGCTTACACGAGGACACGACGGTGCTCCACCCAAGCGGGATAGACCTCCACCGTGTGCTTCCCCGTGTGCTCCACCATGTGCTCCACCGTGTTCTCCAAGAGGAGTACTGTTTTGTTGCTTGTAATTTTTTGTATTATAAGAAAAATGGCCATTATTAACAACGATATAAACTCGTCTGCTACTATACAGTGACACGTTCAAGAAAGATGGTTATTGTAATACTCGTAGAAGAGTATCTGTCTCTATAAGCATGACAGACAGACAGCTAAATCAGGCTACATGTATAAAATAAATTGTCTATGATCAGGAGGCGGGGTTCTAATATTAGAAGATACCGTCGAAATTTGATGTACCCATGTATGCAAGGCTTAACTTTGTGAATAAGAAAATATAAATATTTTCTAAACCTGGACACTGGATTTAGCCAGAGCTCAAGTTTAAAAATTATTTAGGTTTTTAATCAGAAAAAAAAAATAACAAACCTGTGGATTTATTTCTTTGATTAAGATAAAAGAGTAATCAAATTCTTCATAAACTGTTCATTATGACCCGGTCGTTAAATTCGTTAAAAGCAATTACGAAATTTGATTTTTAAGTACAAAAATCTCGTTAACAAAAACTGATTACGTCATTTAATAACCGCATTCACATTAGTCTACTGCTCGCAGCCGATCAGTTCGTGTGTTAATTCACAAATGAAGTATTATTTTTTAATATTGGGTTTGATACACATGGTCAAATGTGACCAAGAATATTTAATAATAGATGGTGAAGTAGCAGAGATAGAGCAATTCCCACATTCTGCGTATTTAAAACTTATGATTAACAATGAGGAGGGAAATATCTATTCCTGTGGGGCATCTATTGTAAACCAGAGGATATTGCTGACAGCGGCGCATTGTGTAGAGCATTGCACTTCACAAAGTTTCATATCTGTAGCAGTTGGCAGTAGCAACAGGGAAAATGGGCTACTGTCTAGTGTTCAAAGTTTCATTACACCTCCAAATTATAAGAATAGATTTTTTGATCACGATATAGCCTTACTGAAACTTACGACGGATCTAAAGTTTAGTAAGCGCGTTCAACGAGTGGCGTTGATGAGTGATCCACCTTATCATGAGAAGGCACAAGTAGCAGCCTGGAGTCAAACTACAGTGAGTTTTTTATTTAACTATCTTGTTCTGGCACTTCTGGGCACTCGCCCCTTTTATTTTAAATTCTTTATTGTACACCATTACAACTTAAAATGTAAGTAGACAGCAGAGTTCATATGCATAACCCAAACTTGTGATTTCTTTCAGCAAACTATTGAGTGATAGAGATCACAATAGAGGGTAGGATTCAGTGTACTCCTTCCACTATTTCCACTTTTTCAAGCTACAAATAGATATAAATTATACATATTACTGTCTGCATTCACTATTGACAAATAAATAGATTTTAATGAAATAGAAAAGATAAACATTATTTTTCATTCAATATTTATAGGAAGCGGGAAAATCAACGTATAAGCTTTATTTTATGGATCAGTACGTGTGGGATACAAGCGACTGTTTAGAAGTTTTGTCTCGATTTCATGGTGGCGTATTTTGCGCCAGCAGCAAAACCGAAGCAGCCGGTGCTGGGTAAGAAAATTAAAGTCTTGATTGCCTATCTTTTTATTCCAAGCGCAAAAAATACAAGGAAATTGAAACTTCTGCATTATTTGCAGAAGCCTACAGCATTACCTACACTTCAGACCACTATCTGGGGAAGTCTCTAACGTCCTTCTTCCCACCTGACTGTGACTCATGCGGTAAATGGCGAATGTGGCCTTACAAGTCAGCAGATTGGGATAAGATGCGGCACTTCTTTGCGTCTTATCCTTGGCAGCAGGTCCGCTTCTCTTCGGAAGATCCATCGAGCTGTGCGGATGCTAAATGCCATGTGGTGCGTTAAGCTATGGTGTATTACATCCCTTATAGTGACGTACCCATCTCGCCCTTGCTTCAACGCCGATTGTACTCAAGCACAGCGTTAACATTCGACGTTTCTTACCTGGGTGGATGTTCATAACTGCCAAGCTCTAGATCTGAGCTCAAAGAAGAGAGCCTTCAACCATGCTACCAAATCCTACAAAAAGGCACTAAGGAAGACTCGCTTCGATCGCATTACTCACAGCTGGCCGGTCCCTTGCCAAGTCGGTCGAGGTGAACTTCTGTCAGCCCACATTGCCTCCGCTGGTTAGGCCAGATGGAACACTGGCCTAACCAGCGGGCGTACGGCGGTCATACGGCGAGAGAGAAAGCAGGTCCCTTTGAATCTCTAGGGAGGAGGCCTGAGTTCTAACAGTGGGAACATATTACAAGGCCGATAATGCTAAAGTTTAAATATGTCATCATCTCATCATCTCAGCCGTCAGACGTCCACTGCTGGACATTATCCTCCCCCAAGCGCCGCCACAACGACCGGTCCTGTACGTCTCGCATCCATTGGATTCCCGTGACTCTCGCCGGGTGTTCGGTCTCCCTTGTGAGAGGCCTCCCAACACTGCTTCTCCCGGTACATGGCCGCTACTCCAGAACCTTCCATCCCCATCGATAATCTGTTCTACGAGCAATGTTCGAGCCTTGCCCAATGCCACTTAAGTTTGGCGTTAGTAACCTTGCTTTTCTTGCGGTTATCTTTATTTCTGATGTGATCACGCAAGTAAACTCCGAGCAATAACCCTTTCCATTGTCCTTTGGGTGACTTTAGCCTTCTGATGAGACCCATTGTGAGCGATCACGTTTAAGTTCCATACCTCTCTGCTGTCGACAATACTGACGACACACTGGTTATAGACTTCTGTCTTGAGACACTGTGGTATGTTGAACCAGAAGACAGCAAGCAGCTTCCCGAACGCTGCCTACCTGAGTCGGATTCGACTGGTAACCTCTTTCTCAAAGTTAGATCTAGCCAATTTGACCGTCTGTCCCGGGTAGACGTAGTCGTCTACAACTTCGCGGGTAGAGTCTCCGATCTTGATAGGAGTGGGTGTTTTGTCGATGTTCATTTTAAGTCCCACTCTTTCGGAAGCCTACTGAGATCACCGAGCATTGTATTGAGCTCCTCCGTAGTCTCAGCCATGACTATTATGTCGTCGGCAAATCGAAAGTGAGTGACATGGCCAGTGACATTAATACCTCGCCCTCTCCATTTCAGAACCTTGAAGACATCCCCCAATGCGGTCGTGAACAGTTTTGGAGAAATAACGTCTCCCTGCCTCACGCACCGCTGCAGGAGGATAGGTTTCGACTTTTCGAGGTCCGGTCCTGAAGTGTGGAACATTTTTTTAAATTTTCATCTTTCATTTTTTTTAAACATTTTTTCAAAGTAGCTGCTAAGAAACTCGGCGTTCTTGCAAAGGTCCGGCAGTACTTTACACCGGGACAGCTTCTTATGTTATACAAAGCACAGGTCCGTTCGTGTGTGGAGTTCTGCAGCCACGTACGGGCTGGAGCTGCAAAATGCCACCTAGCAACTTTGGACTCAGTGGAAAGGCGTGCGACGAGGCTAATTGGAGATCCAGATTTGGTTAAATCCAATCTACAAAGCCTTGCGCATAGGCGAAGTATTATACAGGATGCATTTCGGTATTATACAGGATGCATTTTGGAGAGTGTATGCAGGAATTACACGAATTGATTCCGCCATCCCCTTTCTACCATAGGACAAACCGTCGTACAGCTTGTATCTATCCTTACGTTGTTGAAACCTCTACGGTCCGGACTAAGCGCTTCGCTTCGTCGTTTATACCGCGTACATCGAAGGACTGGAATAATTTGCTTACTGCGGTCTTCCCGTCCAATTATAATTTGGGTGTCTTCAAGGCTAGAGTGAATAGGCTCTTAATAAACTAGTGCGCCGCACCATCCACGACTGCATCACTGCTTACCATCAGAGGATCACAGTCAAGCACTAGATGATATAACTTAAAAAAAAAATTGCACCTCGATGTACCGATAGTCAATCTGTTGGAGAGACTACAATTCAGCCCAAGGCTCGATCGAATCAAATAAATAAATAATAAATAAATAAAAAATGTTTTTATTTTACATAGGCCTACATGGGCACTTATAAAAAGTCGAAGCTAGTGCACGGTTCCAAATTGGTCGTTTCCTATGGAGAAGAACCGGCAAGAAACTCCATGGTTACTCTTTTCAAAAAAAATGATTGGGTTTACAATATTTTCACATTACAAAACAGACACATATGCGAGGACAGTGTAGACCAATCAAAATTGTAACCCAAATAAAAATAGATTCAATGAAAAACTGGGTTGAATTAAGTAGTAATTAAAATTCGTAGTCTACAGTGTTCTCTCATTCACACTTTAAGAGAGAGGCTATATAAATATGAGAGAAAAGAAATCAAACCTATCAACAAATTAGTTTTTATCAAAATGAAATCACGACTTAATGAAATTAAGGTGATTAATATCCAAATAATATAAAAATATTGCAAAAGCAACGTGTTGAGTAAAAAATAAATTTATGAGTAATAATATTTTATGAAATAAAACAAACATGGAGCAGTTAATAGACAAATTTACACAATAATGTTACCAGGGGGCCACATGTGCAGAAGCAGTTATTTCCAAACAAGCGCGTCTTCGACATAGTCTCTAACCTTGTAATATGCTTTTTTGGTTAGGACACGCTTAATATGGGTTTTGAACTTTCCCTCGCTAAGTTCAATAACCGACTTGGGCAACTTATTATAAAAGCGTATACTATTGACAAGGAATGACTTACTGGTCTTAGCTAGTCTCCATTTTGGTAATACGATTTGGTGTTTGCTACGCGTATTTTTGTCATGTAAATCGCTTCTAATTTTAAAAAGTCCTAGGTTTTTGCGTACATACAATATACTTTCCAGAATATAAAGCGAGGGCAGAGTTAGTATATCAATTTCTCCGAACGTATTTCTAAGGGACTCACGGGGACCCATTTTATAGATAGCCCGGATTGCTCTTTTTTGCAGTATGAAGACTGATTCCACATCAGCGGCAGACCCCCACAATAAGACGCCGTACGACATAATACTGTGGAAATAGGCATAGTATACTAATCTAGCTGTAGCTACATCTGTCAATTGCCTTATTTTTCTTACTGCATACGCAGCTGAGCTTAATCTACCTGAAAGAGTTCTAATATGAGTGCCCCACTGAAGTTTAGAATCAATAGTTAAACCTAAGAATACAGTTTCCGTAATAGTATCAAGTTTTTTGCCGTCAAGCATTAAATTAAGGCCCACTTGAGGAACATTTGGTAGTGAAAACTTTATACATTTAGTTTTGTTCGCATTTAGTAAGAGGTTATTAGCTGCGAACCATTTCGAAAGAACAGCCAGACTTTCGTTTACATGCAAGACATCCGCATCTTTTCTGTCTACTTTAAAAATAAGAGAAGTGTCGTCAGCAAATAAAATTATATCAGCTAAACTAGCCATCAAGTAAGGAAGGTCATTAATATAAACCAGGAAAAGGAAAGGGCCAAGAATTGACCCCTGGGGCACGCCCATCTTTACTAAAGACCCCGAGGACGTCGCCCCATTAATGGTTACTTTCTGCTGCCTGTAAGATAAATAGGAAAAAACAAGATCAGCAGCTCGTCCACGAATTCCGTAATGATGTAATTTACAGATCAGAGTATTATGATCAACACAGTCAAATGCTTTTGACAGGTCACAGAATATGCCAATAGCATCCTGGGACTTCTCCCAGGATTCCAAAATGTGACTGATGAGTTTCACTCCTGCATCTGTCGTTGACCTTCCTTTCGTGAAACCAAACTGATGACTATGCAAGATCCTATTATAATTAAAATGACACAACATCTGGTCAAGCATGATTTTTTCATAGATTTTACTCAATGCTGGAAGCACAGATATCGGTCTATAATTAGAGGGATCACTCTTACTTCCTGATTTGAAAATTGGTACTACTTTACTATGTTTCATTAAATCAGGGAATGTACCACTGTCTAAACATTGGTTAAATATTCCTGTTAGGATAGGAGCAATTGTGTCAATAATATCTCCAAGAACCTTAACGGATATACCCCACAAGTCCTCAGTGTTTTTTACGTTAAGACTTTGGAATGTTTTCTTGATTGTATCAATAGATATACGCTTGAATTCAAAGGTTGGTATATCCTTAGTGAAATTTTCTTTCAAAAAAGATTCAGCTAGCAAAGATGAAGAAGGGAGAGATTTCGTAACTTCTATTGGGATGTTGGTGAAAAAGTTTTTTAATGTCTCCGCCACTTCTGACTTATCTGAGATGATCCTATTATCAATTTTTAGTGACAAATCATTCCGATCTCGTTGATTTGTCTTTCCAGTTTCCTTGTTTATTACCTTCCAAACAGTTTTAATTTTATTATTGGAATTTCCTATTGTCTTACTTATTGACTTAGATTTAGCTTGGGCGCAGACTCTTTTGAATATCTTTGAATAAAGTCTAACGCGGTTATGCAAGTTAGGATCAGACGTCAATGATTTTTCATAGTATAACTGATATAAAGTATCTCTGCTTTTTCTAATACCAGCAGTTGCCCATTCATTAAATTTGGATTTATTATTTATTTTAACTTTTTTAATTGGACAGGACTTATTAAATTCTTGGCATACTGTAGAGAATAATGTATCATAATTTACATTGGGGTCTTGCGAATCAAAATTGGCTGTTGAGAGACTACTGAGAACATTGTTATTAAAAGAATTTAATTTATTTTTAGTAAGCGGTCTAAACTCTGCAGTTGAATCTAATTGAAACTTCTTGACTAACTCAAAAGATACGAGCTGACCAGTATGGTCAGACCTCACACCACTAATTAAGGATGAGTCTTTTATATTACAATTAGTAAATATGTTATCTATGCATGAAGCTGAAGTAGCTGTTATTCTTGTAGCTTCATTAAATATACATTTAAGATTAAAAGAACTAAATAACGAAAGAAGTTTACATTTTTCTGGTGAATTCAATAATAGATCAATATTTAAATCCCCACAGACAAAAACTAACTTGTTATCTCTAATGAGTTTATTTAGTATTTCTTCCATCGTTATCAAAAAGGATGTCAAGTTTGATGCAGGTGGTCTGTAAACACATAAGAAAGTTTGGCCTTCCACCTCTGCACATGCTACCTCACATATGCGATCAACAGAGCAAGCAGTGATATCTTTTCTTTCCTTATATCTGAAGGAATTACTACATAAAATCAAGGTACCACCCCCTATTGATGATCTGTTGTACGCACTGGCAACTGAAAAATTATTAACATTAAAAAGCATTCTATCTGGTTTTAACCACGTTTCACAAAAACATAAGATATCCATATGATATTTATCTATTAACATTTCCACATCTAGAATTTTACCCGAGAAGCGATTTATATTCTGATGGAATAATAGAATTTTATTAATAGGCTTCCCTTTGGTCGTATCTAAGAGTTTAAAGAATTATTATCAGTATTATTAGGTATACTAGATAATACCGATTCGTCTCTTAACCTAATCTCAGTTAAATTATTAATAACTGCGTGTATATTGTAAGCTAACAAAGTAGCCAATACATGTCGACTGTTTTTGGGAAGAAACATATGTTCCCGAATCAAAACAAAATCTCTAACAAAATTGTTAGTGTCAAAATACAATAAACGGTCACTATGACGACATGACAAAATATGCATTGTATTATTTAGAGTAAAAATGTATTCATTTTCATGATCTAGTAAGCTATTTGAGTATGGGAGTGCACATAATATTAATTTACAAAGTTTTAATTTAAGCAGGGTTTCAATACCATTAACAATGTCTCTTTTTGTAATATTAAAACTATTTCCGACCATAAGTACCACTGTGGTCTGCTCGTTCATTTGTGTGTTTTTTATTTTATAAACAAGCTCATTAAAATGCAGGTTATGGTAGCAATGACTCACAATGGTATGTTTGCAACGGTTATTTAATAAAGATCCAAAACCTGACCCTATTCTATCTGAATAAACCAGGATATTACTTTCACAAGAGTTTATTGTTTGAGAAGTATGAGGTACAGAATTAAGGGATGCAGGAACTTCACTCTGAGACATGGGAGGTGACGGAGTGGGAGCACAACTACAGGTGAGATTGTTAGTCAGTGACTCATATCTCTCTGCGTTGAACTTCACCAAGTCCACCAACTCACAAGCCTCCTGCATGCGCTCACTCAACATCTGTTGGCAAGACTCATATTTACAAAATATATCCTTTATTGTATTTTCCCTACTCAAGAGTTCCTTTTGGAGGTTTTCTATATCATTATCATACATAAGTTTACTTTTTTCTAAATTGCAATTACACTCAACCAGTTGTTTGTGTAAGTTACTACGTTGCTTTCTAAGGTTAATATTATATTTATAAATATTCTGTGACTTTAGGAGTTTCTTGTACTTTTTAATGTTTTTATTGATTTTAATGTATTTTTTAATTCTGTTGTGACTACTTAAAATTTGACATTTTGTTAAGGTATCATCCCCAGTTAGGTCTATGGTAACGGTAGTATTCTTACACTCCTGCTCTGATGCACTGCCAACCAGCTTGTCGAAGAGGTTATTGGTGTTGGCAACCTGTTCTCTAACTCTTAAAGAGTTGATGGTAGATAAAGTGCTGTGCGCCACAGACAATTCCGCTTCAAGGCCTGATATGCGATTCAGTGCCTGGTCATGGGTGTCTCTGCATTCTTGAAATTCAGACACTAGTTGACGGAGATGGTTATGCTGGTCTAGGATGTCCACGTGCTGGGTGTGCAGCTCAACAAGCTGTCTCTTCAGTTCAGTATTCTTGTCAATTATCTCCTTGACTTCCACCTCATTTTCATCTCTTTCCCGCAGCAGGTCTTTGCAGGTCTTTCTTGACACCTCGAGCTCCTTCAGTGCTGCATTCAGCTTCTCATTTAAGTCACGAACTGTTGCTCCGCGGGTCATCAGGCTTTCTCGTAGTCGTCAAACGCTAAGCAGACAGGTTATACTCCTCAGTCTTCTGTATAACCTGCCGAAGCGTATGTATGTTGTCCATAGGGTCTTTGTTTTTGGAAAAAAAATTATAGTAGATAAATAAAATAAAAACTTAAATGTACAAAAAAGTACCTACGCAAAGAAATTAAAATATTGTGGACATTTGGAAAGGGCATTGTCCAAAATTGGCCATTTTTTAAACAAAACGTCATTCAAAAATAAAGAATATCAATATTTTAATTGAAATTTTGGTTGCAAATAACTTTGTGTCAATTTGCACTATAAAAATCAATTTTTTAGAAGGGCGGGCCGTAGGAAAGTAGGTTGCTGAGCACCCATTATGACCATTATTTGGTTTTTAAGCTGGGCTAGGTATCAGGAACATATTAATCCACCTGCCCAGTTCATTGACCATGTTCTCATAACACATGAATCAAAGTAATGAAAATAATTGTATAAAAAACATGTTTTATTTCATACTTACATAACCTTATTTTAGAAATGTAAAAAAATATCTAAATATGCAACTTGACACAAAACTAGATTTATATCCTCATTCTAACTGATATGAGGATATATAATCAATCAAATATTATTAGCTGAACTCTTTGTTCATGAGTGGCCAAAGTCCTGAACAAAATGGACAATTCCCTTTGCGGTTAAGTGTATTTTTTTTAAGTCTAGGTAAATCAATTACCTACACATAATGGCGGTTGGTAGTCATCAAATTAGTTTTCTTAATTAATTTTCATTTGTTCATTAAAATCATGTTTAATAGAGCTAATTACTAGATTTCACGGCTTTTTTCAAGACGCTAGTATACTTCATCAAAGCAAATCGTCTCCTACATATATGAATTTAATAGTTACAAAAAGAAATATTTATTCCGTAGCCAAATGGCAAAAATCGGAACCCCTATAGATTCGTCAAGATTGTCTGTCCGTCCGTATGTCACAGCGACTTTTTCCGAAACTATAAGAACTATTAAGATTTTTACACAAAAATAGAAAAATAGCTATAAATTCTATGGTTTGCCATACTTAGAACTAAACCTAAAAAAATTTTTTCCATCAAACCCATGCGTGTGGGGTATAATTATATTGGATAGGTCTTCAAAAATGATATTGAGATTTCTTAGATCATTTTTTTACGGACACAGACTTTACCACTTTGGAAGTCTTTCTCACGCAAACTATCGGTCTGTAACTTCTAAAATAACGATAAAACTAAAAAATACACACATCAAAAGTGTCTAGGGATCAAGCATTTTTATGCGGATTTCTTGAGATTGAGATGTGGCTTTGTAATAAATTTATGATTTTATAAATTTATATGGATCCTTTTTGGTGCATTTCATAATTTGAATCAGGAACTGTGAATCAAATTCGAGTAAAAGATGAAAATCAGCTGTCAATATTTTCCCTATAAAAACATACAACGCATTGAAGACATTATTAGTGCTACTGTTTCCCTACTACTGATTAAAACCAACGTTATTATGGAGCGGCGACGTCATTTAAGCAGGGAAGAAATGCTCAGAGCCGTGGGTATGATAGAAGCTGGTTCCCGGCAACGTACTGTGGCTTTAGCTCTGAATACAAGTCAGAGTGTTATCAGTCGACTTTGGACACGTTACCGAAGCACTGGTACCGTGGCTGAGCGCCATGGAGGACGGTATCGCTGCACCACACGGAGACAAGACCGATACATTCAAATCTTAACTCGAAGAGCTCCAACAATAACCGCCATGATGTTAGCCGTGAGGCTTCATCACTCTTCAGGGAACTTAATTAGCGACCAAACAGTCAGAAACCGCTTGCATGAAGTGAACCTTCATTCCCGAAGACCGCTACGGGTACCACCTATAGCAATGCACAATCGTAGGATTCGATATCAATGGGCTCTTGAACACAGAAATTGGGCAGAAGAACAATGGCGTTTCGTGTGCTTTTCTGATGAGTCTCGTTTTGGTATGAGACCGGATACAAGACGTATACGACACTGGAGAACCCCTGGACGCCAACAGCGATTAAAATCCTGCCAGGAAGTCCATCCTTATAGTGGTGGAACCATCATGGTATGGGCGGGTATTTGGATCGGCGGAAGAACTGAGTTGATTTGGATCAGAGGCAACCTCAACGCTCAAATTTATGCTGAGACGATTGTATCAGACGTCATCGTTCCTCTACAAGTGCAAATCGGTCCCTTATTTCAGTTAATGCATGATAATGCACGACCGCACACCGCAAGAGTTGTAAGACAGACTCTCGCCGCAGCTAACATCAATGTCCTGCCCTGGCCTGCTCAGTCGCCAGACTTGAACCCGATTGAGCATGCATGGGATATGCTATAGAGAAGAGCTCTGCCGAATATGGAGGGTATCCAGTCGCAAGAAGACCTTTTTTTGTTGTTGCAACGAACATGGGCGGCCATTCCACAGCGTGATTTGGATGAACTCATTTTGAGTATGCCAAACCGATGTTCTTGTGTTGTTAGTGTTCGCGGTAGAAACACGGATTATTAATTGTTTAAGTTACCCAATAAAATTTTAAAGAAAACTGTTATTTCAGTCTTTTTTTCGAACTTTAATGTTAGTTGTTCAAATGTCAAAAATCCCTTTATTAGGAAAATGGCAAATTTCTTTATTAATGCAAAGGTGACTTGGTTTATCGTTACTGTGACAAACGAAAACACTTTATTTGATGAATCCTTAAAGAAAATTTTAATTAATATCAATCAGGAGAAAAGTTATTGCAAAAATATATGTTGATCCCTAGACACTTTTGATGTGTGTATATATGATGTAGGTACATCACCATGCAAACTTCCAACGAAAATTGGTTTGAACGAAATCTAGTATAGTTTTTTTTACGTCATAAATCGTAAACTACAATTAAATTGATATGGAATCCTCAGTGCGCGTATCCGATTGGCACTTGCCCGGTTTTTTAATGATAGGAGGTATTTTTGACGGGAGGGCGTGTCAGACTTCCACTGACTGACCCACTCCTGTTCCTTCTTTGCCCTAATTCCAGGGTCCCGGGGTATCTCTTTCGTCAACCCAGCCCCCAGTAGGCTTCGATCCCTTTGGGCCCTTACGGTTTTCTGACATCTCTTTGAGGCGCGCGTAGAATAATACGCGCCGTCGACGACATAGGCTTTGTCCGGACTGCTACCAGACGTCCGGACGGCGAGCTACCCATTGCTTGCCGACCGCAAGCCAGCGCCTACGCTGACTGGAAATCGGGATCGGAATCCCAGGCGGCGAGGGCGTGATTGCCACGACCTTACGTGTGCGGCCGCCTTCTTCGTTAGCAGTACTGCTTCGTAGAAGGAGGTGACTGCCTGCCACTGCTCCTCGTACCGGACCATAGTCTGTACCAGGGCCCAGCGCGAGAGATCACTGCCGCAAATCACCCCCACGAGGACACGGTGAGGATCGGCCCAAGCGGGGCACACCTCCACCGTATGCTCCAACGTATCCTAGTAGTCAATGACTCATGTTCAGAAGTGTAGTAGTTTTTTTTCAAGAGGGGAATCATTAGCATTCTAAGAGCAGAAGAAGTCATTACTTCTTCCGCTCTTGAGCGGAGCAGGAGGGTTTGTCAAACTTTTACGGACTAAATCCAAACCCGTTCTTTCGTTGCGTGGGGACACCGAGCTTCCCTTTCGGAAATCCAACCTATGGCTCCAGAGGCTTCGGCCCTGCTGGGCCCCTACAGTTTGCTAACATCTCTTTGAGGCGTGCGTGGAACAGAACGCGCCGTTGACGACTTAGGCTCGGTCCGGATTATTACTCTACTGCTCCACCCAAGCGGGATAGACCTCTACCGTGTGCTTCCCCGTGTGCTCCACCACCGTGTCCTCCGGGAGGAGTACTGTTTTGCTGCTTGTAATTTTTTGTATTTTAAGAAAAATGGCCATTATTTAAACCATATAAACTATACAGTGACATGTTCAAGAAAGATTAGTGCGACATTCAAGTGGATTCGGAAAATGGTGATTGTAATACTCGTAGAAGAGTATCTGTCTCTATAAGCATGACAGAGAGACAGCTAAATCAGGCTACATGTATAAAATAAATTGTTTATGATCTTATAAAATCAATTTATGATCAGGAGGCGGGGTTCTAATATTAGAAGATACCGTCGAAATTTGATGTACCCATTTATGCAAGGCTTAACTTTGAGAATAAGAAAATATAAATATTTTGTAAACCTGGACACTGGATTTAGCCAGAGCACAAGTTTAAAAATTATTTAGGTTTTTTAACATAGAAAAAATAACAAACATGTGGATTCTTTGATTAAAATAAAAGAGTAATCAATTTCTTCATAAACTGTTAATTTTGACCCGGTCGTTAAATTCGTTAAAATTAATTACGAAATTTGATTTTTAAGTACAAAAATCTCGTTAACAAAAACTGATTATGTCATTTAATAACCTCATTCACATTAGTCTACTGCTCGCAGCCGATTAGTTCGTGCGTTATTTCACAAATGAACTATTATTTTTTAATATTGAGTTTGATACACATGGTCAAATGTGACCAAGAATATTTAATAATAGATGGTGAAGTAGCAGAGATAGAGCAATTCCCACATTCTGCGTATTTAAAACTTATGATTAACAATGAGGGGAAAAATATCTATTCCTGTGGGGCATCTATTGTGAACCAGAGGATATTGCTGACAGCGGCGCATTGTGTAGAGCATTGCACTTCACAAAGTTTCATATCTGTAGCAGTTGGCAGTAGCAACAGGGAAAAAGGGCTACTGTCTAGTGTTCAAAGTTTCATTACACCTCCAAATTATAAGAATAGATCGTTTGATCACGATATAGCCTTACTGAAACTTACGACGGATCTAAAGTTTAGTAAGCGCGTTCAACGAGTGGCGTTGATGAGTGATCCACCTTATCATGAGAAGGCACAAGTAGCAGCCTGGGGTCAAACTACAGTGAGTTTTTTATTTAACTATCCTATTCTGGCACTTCTGGGCACTCGCCCCTTTTATTTTGAATTCTTTACACCATCAAAATATAAGCAGACAGCAGAGTTCATATGCATTATTGAGCTTAACTCAAACTTGAGTTTTTGTCCAGCAAACTATAGAGTGGTAGAGCTCACAATAGAGGGTAGGATCTAACGTCCTCCCTCCAGTCCTTCAATTTTTTCAACGAACAAGTATAAATTATACTTATTACGGTCTGCATTCATAAATGAATAGATTTTCAATAAAATAAAAAAGATAAACATTATATTTCATACAATATTTATAGGAAGCGGGAAAATCAACGGATAAGCTTCGTTTCATGGATCAATACGTATGGGATGCAAGTGATTGTATAAATTTTTTAAAAACAAATTATCAAGTTGGCGTATTTTGCGCCAGCA
This sequence comes from Mythimna separata, assembly GCA_030763345.1. NCBI lineage: Eukaryota > Metazoa > Arthropoda > Insecta > Lepidoptera > Noctuidae > Mythimna > Mythimna separata. The sequence continues at coordinate 18,306,006 of CM061176.1, read as the reverse complement.
GCAAAACCGAAGTGGCCGGAAGGTGGGTAAGAAATTTAAACTCTTGAGCGCCTCTCTCATCTTTTTATTCCAAACGCGAAAAAAAACAAGATATTTTGAACCTTCTGCAGGTAAACCTACGGTGTTATAACCTAAACGGTATCAAGCGACGTTTGATAGGTTAAAGAGGACAATATTTTCGAAAATAGAAGTTTTTCTATGGAAAACTGGCATCGATCCGAATTGGCCTAGACATTCAGTCTCCGGTGTATTATTTGTTTGATCTAGTATTTTACTCACATAAATCCAGTTTCACCAAACATTGAGTTTTTCCAATAGGAATGTGACACCACCGTACCCCGCAAGGACGTAAATCCGTTGTCCCTGCGCTTGATCTCTCCCTCATCGTGCCGGGTTACCGACCGAACTGAGTGTGCACTTGTTTTTGCGTATAAATCCGTGCATTATTACCTACGGAGCTAGTTAATCTCCGTTGAAATTAGCCTCCATGATAGAAATTCGATCAGGAAGTTTTCGAACAAACTTCCTGATCGAACTTCCACGTCTGTGGTGAAAATTCCCTAACTTGTCTTTTTATTTAGAAGCGTGCGGCCACCTCCATCGCTAGCAGTACTGCTTTGCAGAAGGAGATGTCCGCTGCTAGCTCCGGATCATGGCCTGTGCCAGGGCCAGCGCGACAGCTCACTGCCGCCAATCGCCCCCATGAGGACACGGCAATGCTCCGCACAAGCCGGCACCCCTACACCGTATGCTCCACCGTGTCTTCCGGGTGATCCGCTTTGTGGCGACAACCGCGCGTTTCTTCCACATGAATCCTGTTCAGGAACCTCTCGAACTTCCAAGTGGATTCGAAAAATGGTGATTGTAATACTTGAAGAAGAGTATCTGCCTCTGTAAGCATGACAGACAAAATCTGGCTATATGTCTAAAAGAAATTGTCTATGATCTTATGAAATCAATTTATGATCAGGAGGCGAGGTTCTAATATTAGAAGATACCGTCGAAATTTAATGTACCCATGTATGCAAGACTTAACTTTGTGAATAAGAAAAGCTAAATATTTTCTAAACTTTGACACTGGATTAAGCCAGTGCCCAAGTTTAGAAGTTATTCAGGTTTTAATCAGAAAAAATGAAACCATGCGGATTCTTTGATTAAGATAAAACAGTAATCAAATTCTTCATAAAATATCAACTTCGTTAAAATTAATTACGAAATTTGATTTTTAAGTACACGAATCGCGTTAACGAGAACTGATTACGAAATTTAATAACCTCATTCACATTAGTCTACTGTTCGCAGCCGATCAGTTCGTGTGTTAGTTCACAAATGAAGTATTATTTTTTAATATTGAGTTTGATACACATGGTCAAATGTGACCAAGAATATTTAATAATAAATGGTAAAGAAGCAAAGATAAAGAAATTTCCACATTCTGCGTATTTAAAACTTACTATTAACAATGAGCAGAAAGATATCTTTCGCTGCGGGGCCTCTATCGTGAACCAGAGGATCTTGCTGACGGCGGCGCATTGTATAGAGCATTGCACTTCACGAAGTCTCATATCTGTAGCAGTGGGCAGAAGCAACAAAAAGAAAGGGCAACTGTCTAGTGTTCACAGCTTCTTTCCACATCCAGATTATATGTAATAATTTTTTATTATTTTACTATTTTAATTTTGATTCATTCAATAAAATTTTATAATTTTAGAAAGTCACAAAATGAAATGAATTGGTTTTTATTGTAATGTTTTTTTTTTAAATATGGGAATAACTTTCTGAAAAAAAATACTATTATTATTATTTTGAGAAAACGTATAGATTTTCTTAGCTCTGGGCTAGTGTTAAGCTACATTAACGGGCCAAGCCAAGTCAATGTAGCGTGTGTGTGGTGAATTTAAGGTGTATCATGGGTTGAAATTAAATTTTCCTCTATCCGCATGAACTTTCTCACATTATAATTATTATTATTATAGACCATCAAAGTTCGTTTACGACATAGCTCTACTCTCACTTACGACGGATCTTAAGTTTAACAAGCGCGTTCGACGAGTGGCGTTGATGAGTGATCCACCTTATTATGAGAAGGCACAAGTAGCAGCCTGGGGTCAAACTACAGTGAGTTTTTTGTTAACTATCCTGTTCTGGCACTCGCCCCTTTTATTTTGGATGCTTTATTGTAGACCATAACAAATTAAAATATAAGTAGACAGCAGAGTTCTATGATTTATGCATGGATAAGCTTAACTCACACTTGAGTTTTCTTCCAGCAAACTATTTGAGATAGGGATCACAATAGAGGGTAGGATCCAGTTTTTACTCCTTCCACTTTTTTCAAGCTACAAAAAAGTATAAATTATACTTAATACTGTCTGCATTCACTATTGACAAATTAATAGATTTTAAATAAAATAGAAAAGATAAACATTATATTACTTCCTACAATATTATAGGAAGCGGGAAAATCAACGGATAAGCTTTATTATATGGATCAATACGTATGGGATAACAGAGACTGTATGAAAAAAGCGAAAAAATATCGATTAGGCGTATTTTGCGCCAGCAGCAAAAACAAAGCGGCCGGCGGTGGGTAAGAAATTTAAACTCTTGAACGCCTATCTTTTTATTCCAAACGCAAAAAAAACATGGTATTTTGAACCTTCTGCAGGTAAACCTACGGTGTTATAACCTAAGCGGTATCATGCGACGTTTGATAGGTCAAAGAGGACAATATTTTCGAAAATAGAAGATAGATATCGGTGGTGGCGACCTCTTGCGGCGGCCCTGGTGTAGGGCATGGTCTGGAGCGAGTAGGGGTGTCAAAAAAAAGCAAAAAATTATGCAAAGAAATTAAAATATCGTGAACGTTTGGAAATTCGCGATTAGGTGTATTTTTTTAAAAGCCTAGGTAAATTAATTAAACACAATGTCGGTTGGGAGCCATCTAATTAGTTTTCTTAAATTATTTTCATTTGTCCATTAAAGTCATGTTTAATGGAGCTAATTACTAGATTTAAAACGGCTTTTTTCAAGACACTAGTATACTTCATCAAAGCAAATCGTCTCCTATATATATTATGTTAATTTAACAAATGTTTACTAAATGAAATATTATTTTGTAATTGTATACTTTTACATCATCATCATCTTAGCCGAAAGACGTCCACTACTGGACATAGGCCTCCCCCAAGCGTCGCCACAGCGACCGGTCCTGTGCGTCTCGCGTCCATCGGATTTCCGCGACCCTCGCCAGGACGTCGGTTCACCTTGTGGGGGGCCTTCCAACGCTGCGTCTTCCGGTACGTGGCCGCCACTCCAGAACCTTCAGTCCTAATCGACCATCTGTTCTTCGAGCAATGTGCCTTGCCCACTGCCACTTAAATTTGATGATTCTTATTGGTATACTTTTTGGGTCTTATTTAATGGGAGAAAGTATTGTTAATGATTGGTTTTTTTAAAGTGGGGGTTCATCAAAATGACTTCTCCCACTCTAGGCGGAGCGGCAGGGCGTGTCAGACTTCTACTGAATAAAAGTCATTGCTGTTCAGTCTTTGCCCTAATTCCAGGGTCCAAGGGTTCTCTTTTGTCAACCGAGGCCCCAGTAGGCTTCGGCCCTGTCGGTCCTAAGGTTTGCTGACATCTCGTTGAGGTACGCGTGGACCAATATGTGCCGTGGACGACATTGGCTCTGGTCCGAACTGTTACCGGACGTCAGGACGGCGAGCTACCTTTTGCTCGCCGTTCTCAATCCAGCACCTACGGTGCCTGATAATCGTAATCGGTGAGGGGTGGGGAGAGGCGGTAAGGGCCATGCCCTCTCGGTTGCTTCCTTCGCTAATAGTACTGCTTCGCAGAAGGAGGCGACCACCTGCCACTACTTCTAGCTCCGGACCATGACCTGTGCCAGGGCCGGCGCGAGAGCCTCCACCATATGCTCCACCGTGTCCTCCGAACTTACTATGACCGGTGAGGACATGCGTCATGCGGAAGGTGAGAACGCTGTTCCAACCACTCCTCAAATAGGAGACTTACTGCCATAATGCCCAAGGAAAGACTCCTGAGTCGTTGGTCCCTCACAATAAAATCACATACACAAGACACCTAAACTTGGAATTACTAGCTATATTCAGCAGTAGACTGCCTCGTTGGTCTAGTGGTCACAAGAGCGACTGCTGAGCGTGCGGTCCTGGGTTTGATTTCCGGGTCGGGCAAAAAAAGCTATTCGGGATTTTCCATTAGGAATTACTCTATATAGCTGCCCGGAGTTTGGAAGTCGCTGGTGTGATACCCCCGTGCCTCGGAAGGCACGTAAAGCCATTGGTCCTGCGCCTAATCTTTCTCCGGTAGTGTCGGATGACAGACAGACAGCTAAATCTGACTACATGTCTAGAAGTCAATGACCTTATGAAATCAATTTATGATCAGGAGGCGAGGTTCTAATATTAGAAGACACCGTCCAAATTTAATGTACCCATGTATGCAAGACTTAACTTTGTGAATAAGAAAATATAAATATTTTCTAAACCAGGACAATGGATTTAGCCAGTGCTCAAGTTTAGAAGTTATTATGTTTTAATCAGAAAAAAAATAACAAACATGCGGGTTCTTTGATTAAGATAAAAGAGTAATCAAATGCTTCATAGGCTGTAAACTTTGACTCGGTCGTTAAATTCGTTAAAATTAATTACGAAATTTGATTTTGAAGTACAAAAATCTCGTTAACAAAACTGATTACGTCATTTAATAACCGCATTCACATAAGTTTACTGCTCGCAGCCGATCAGTTCGTGTGTTAATTCACAAATGAAGTATTATTTTTTAATATTGAGTTTGATACACATGGTCAAATGTCTTCGTCTTCTTCTTCTACCTGGCGTTAATCCCGGCTTTTGCCGCTAATCGCTAATCCGCCTTCCGGCTTAGCTTGCTCCACTTTGCCCGATCTTCTACATCCCTCTCAGTAAGGCCATTGGCTCTCTCTTAGCGCCAAGGACAGCCATATTCATGTATCTCCGGCCAACGTACTCCATAGGGCGGCGCATGATGTGGCCATACCAACGCAGACGACACTCTTGCAGTTTTTCCCCCACGTCACGAGCTCACGGCCACCAAGACTACCTCGGATGAATGAGTTGCGTATACGATCGGATCGCGTTACGCCGCTCATCCACCTCAGCATCTTCATCTCCGTGACGCGAAGCTCCTGAGTGTGTCTGCTTAGTGCTGGCCAACATTCGCCGCCGTACAGGACGACAGGACGTATAATGCGTAAATTTATATATCTGTCCCTTCCATTTTTCCATTTTTTCGCATACAACGCCCGTTACCTCTTACCATTTCGCCCAAGCCGCGCCTATACGTGCTTGGACATCGTCGTCCACGTTGTCTGACTCGTGCAGCACGGATCCAAGGTACCTGAACGTATCGGACCTTGTAATCAGGTCCGAACCTATTCGGATGGTATTTGAATCCGTGCTGCCACGGGACATATACTAAGTCTTCGCCACAGCCCACATTTAATCTCAGACCCCCGTTTTCCAGCGTGTCCTTCCAAATGTTGACTTTCCGCTCAAGTTGGGCTTTGTTCTGGTTAACGAGGGCGATGTCATCGGCATGCATCATTAGCCATGGAGCCTGATCTTGGATGTTTGCCGTAACTACATCGAGCACAACGTTAAACAAGAACGGGCTAAGAGCCGATCCTTGGTGAACGCCAAGACGCCAACAAATATTGGAAAGACATTGGATTCGCCAACAGCGGTCTGGACAGGCCACTTTTTAAATAAATTCTTCTTCTTCCGTCTATGGTGCGACCACCACGAGAAGTGTCAAGGACGCGCTTACCCGCGGTGGTGATTGCTCAATGAATCCTTCTCCATATCTCTTGAGCGGACTCATGCGGAGAACTGATCTCGAGGTGCTCGACCTCCGCGATGAATTCCGACAGTTTAGGACCATTAAGCAACCACCACTTGGTGCGGGGATTGCGTTTTTGGGTCACTTTTTTCTTTGGTACGATTGCCAGGTTCATGACAAGGAGCCGGTGTTGAGCCGTTAAGCTTTCGCCTGGAATAACTTTAAATTTGGTAACCTTGCCAATGTGGCACCGTCGCACCAGCGGGTATTAATTTGGGTTGAGTATGAACCACCACGGTACGTAATAAGATGCTGGGGCTTCTTCTGAAAGAACGTATTCGTAATGGCTAGGTCAGACACAGCGTAGGTCCTGAGTATGCTCTCTCTGCATTTAGTTGGCCATAGCTAAAACTACCGTGAACGTGTCCGTACTCTCCAGCACACTGACCTACGTGATCGTTTAGATCCCTCCCAACCAAAACCCCTTCAGAATTTGGAATAGCGCGCAATACGTCCTCGAACTCATTTTTAGACTCGCAGCAGCCAGTTTGAGGAGCATAGGCACTGACTAGGTTCGTTACCGACCCTTCGATCAGCACCTTAACTTGCATCTACCGGTCGTTGTATCGGTCTACTTCAAGAAGGTCCTTAGATAGTACTACGGCTACTCCGTTCCTGCCCGACGGTAATGCGGTGTACACTAGCCAGCCACAAGATGTCACGGGACTTATTACCCTTCCAGCGCGTCTCCTGAAGGAAGGCGCACTGGACCCGACGTTTCGCAAGTACGTCCGCGAGTTCTCTGCAACAACCAGTTAGAGAGCCGATATTCCAGGTGGCAAAGCGGAACTTCTTTTTGGGTACTAACTTCTTTAGCCGAGCCCGTACTTGGTTGGCTTGGATCCTTAAGATATAAACGGACCCCAATCACCAATGTTATTACCTAAGCGATAAATAACATTAAAGAGCACAATATTTTCGAAAATAGGTTTTTGGAGGTAGGTAAGACAGAGAGTAAAGTCCCACATACCTCCGTTGAAAAGGGAGGATCCTCCGACCGGGCGAGATGTTATGTCCGTCAGTGAGTCGGGGTGATGATGTCCCAGTGAGTCGGGATGATGCTGCAGGCTCCAGTGGGTCGGAGTTATGCAACTGGCTTCAGTGAGTCGGAGCCGGACTGTGCAACGTAGGGCTTGATTGCTGGCGTCGACCAGGAGAGGTTAGTGCAAATATTTTCAAAAATAGGTTTTTGGAGGTAGGTGAGACAGAGAGTAAAGTCCCACATACCTTCGTTGAAAAGGGAGGATCCTCCGACCGGACGAGATGTTATGTTCGGTGGGCTACAGCCCAATAGATGATTTCGGGTTGTTGTATCTATTCAAATTGCGCGGAGAACTTTGCTTGCGCGATGCAGGATTCGGTGACGTCACATTTAGTAGATCGTAATCGCTACAGGTTTTATATGGAAAACTGCGTCTGCAATTCGACTTGGGCTAGACTTTCAGTCTCCTGTGTTTTACGTGTTTGATCAAATATTTTACTCACATAAATCCACTTTCACTAAACATTGGATTTATCCATTAGGAATCCCTCCTCGGATGTGACGGCGCCGTAGCCCGAAAGGACGTAAATCCGTTGTCCCTACGCCTGATCTCTCCCTGATCGTGCCGGGTTACCGTACCAGCCCACTATGAGAGTAAAAGAACAGAGTGTACACTTGTTTTTGCGTATCAATCCGTGCATTAATCCTTACGTACCTAATTCTTACTAGTAGTAGTAACTTCTTCACTGAAATGAGCCTCCGTAATAGAAAATGGATCATGAAGTTTGTAGATGTGATGCAAACTCCCTAACTTGTCTATTAATTTAGAAGAATATAGTTAACTAGCTCCTACCAGCGTATTCACCCGCGTAAATGTAGGTTTCTCCATACAAACTTTGGACCCATATTTCATCCTGTTTTGAGGCTGGATTTTGAAAAACTCCTTTCTTAGCGCTCGCCTTCATCGTATAATGAAGCCTTGCTCAAAAATTAATGTTGTTAGTTCGCGTAGTTTCGGCTGTATGTTCATATGTGAGTCTGTCAATTTCTCCTTTTATACATATATTAGAATCCACCAATCCGCACTGGGCCCGCGTGATGGATTACGCATGGCCCATTCCCTCTCCTAGAGAGAAGGTTTGAGTCGCAATATTGGGAATAAATTACAAGGCCGGTAATGCTTATACTAAATATATTTTAAAAAAGCAAAATAGTATGCTCTTTTTTGCTTTAAATTATCATGAACGTATGGAAATTTGCGATTTAAAAGCCTAGGTAAATCAATTAAACATAATGGCGGTTGATAGCCATCAAATTAGTTTTCTTAATTGATTTTCATTTGTCCATTAAAATCATGTTTAATGGAGCTTATGACTAAATTTAATGGCTTTTTTCAAGACGCACGCTAGTATACTTCATTAAAACAAATCGTCTTCTATATTTATTAATTTAAGGTTCACAAAATGAAATATTATCTTGTAATTGTATACTTTTTGGGTCTTATTAAATGTGAGAATGTATTGTTAATTAAAGGTATTTTTTGAGGTGGGGGATCATCAAAATGACTTCTCCCGCTCGGGGTGGAGCGGGAGGGCGCGTTAGACTTCTGTCTTAAACTCATTCCTGTTCATTCTTCGCCCTAATTCCAGGGTCCTGGGGTCTCTTTTGTCAACCAAGGCCCCAGTAGGATTCGGCCCTACCGGCTCTACGGTTTACTGTCATCTCTTTGAGGCGCGCATGGAACAACACAGGCCGTCGACGACATAGACTTGGTCCAGACTGTTACCAGAAGTCAGGACGGCGAGCTACCTATTGCTCGCCGTCCGCAATCCAGCACCTACGGTGCCTGAAAATCGGAATCGGAGTCTCAGCGGGGGGGAGGGGTAGTGAGAGTAATACCCTCTCGCGTGCGGCCACCTTCATCGCTAGCAGTACTGCATCGCAGAAGGAGGTGACCGCTGCTAGCTCCGGACCATGGCCTGTGCCAGGGCCGGCGCGAGAGCTCACTGCCGCCAATCGTCTCCACGAGGACACGGCAATGCTCCGCCCACGCGTTATTTACGTTTTAATCAGAAAACAAGAAAACATGCGGATACTTTGATTAAGATAAAAGAGTAATCAAATTCTTCGTAAAATTTTAACTATGACCCGGTCGTTAAATTCGTTAAAATTAATTACGAAATTTGATTTTTAAGTACACGAATCGCGTTAAAGAGAACTGATTACGAAATTTAATAACCTCATTCACATTAGTCTACTGTTCGCAGCCGATCAGTTCGTGTGTTAGTTCACAAATGAAGTATTATTTTTTAATATTGTGTTTGATACACATGGTCAAATGTGACCAAGAATATTTAATAAAAGATGGTGAAGAAGCAAAGATAGAGCAATTTCCACATTCTGCGTATTTAAATGTTATGATTAACAATGAGAAGAAAAGTATCTTTAGCTGCGGGGCATCTATTGTGAACCAGAGGATATTGCTGACAGCGGCGCAATGTATAGAGCATTGCACGAGTCGATGTCAGGTATCAGTAGCAGTGGGCAGAAGCAACAAAAAAGAAGGGCTACTGTCTAGTGTTCACAGCATCGTTCCACATCCAGATTATAAGTAATAATTTTTGATTATTTTACTAATTTCATTTTAATTCATTAAATAAAATTTTATAATTTTAGTAAGTCACAAAATGAAGTGAATTGGTTTTTATTGTAATGTTTTTTTTTTTAATGGGAATGACTTCCTGAAAAAAAAATATTATTTTGAGAAAACGTATAATTTTTCTTAGCTCTGGGCTAGTGTTATGCTACATTAACGGGCCAAGCCAAATCTTTCTTATATTATAATAATGATTATTATAGACCAACAACGTTCCATTGCGACATAGCTCTACTCGCACTTAGGACGGATCTAAAGTTTAGCAAGCGCGTTCAACGAGTGGCGTTGATGAGTGATCCACCTTATCATGAGAAGGCACATGTAGCAGGCTGGGGTGAAACTACAGTGAGTTTTTTGTTAACTATCTTGTTTTGGCACTTCTGGGCACTCGCCCCTTTTATTTTGGATTCTTTATTGTACACCATAACAAATTAAAATATAAGTAGACAGCAGAGTTCTATGATTTATACATGGATGAGCTTAACTCACACTTGAGTTTTTTTCCAGCAAACTATTGGTGATAGGGTTCACAATAAAGGGTAGGATCCAGTTTTTACTCCTTCCACTTTTTTCAAGCTACAAAAAAGTATAAATTATACTTAATACTGTCTGCATTCACTATTGACTAAATTAACCCTACACTGCATGATTTTTTTTTTTTAGAAAAAAAAAATCTTACTAGATCTTATTTGTGGTCTAGAATACGGGAAGTACAGGTAAAATGAAAAAAAAACAAATAGTAATAGAAAAAAAATGTTTTTTTATTTAGTTCCACATATGGCACAATATGCAATGACCCACCCGAATTCGCTATTAGAGGTGAAACAGACGGAAGCAGTTTTTATCCTTGTTTAAACAAAGTTCGACTCTGCATTTTTCGCACACAACAAACGACTTTCCTTTGCAGCCAGGATTCTTGCATCGCTGGCGTTTCTGTCCCCATATAGGAACGTGTTCGACTCCATCACACCTGACGTCACGAGTAGGAAGAATCGCTACATTGGCCCTCCTTCTTTTTGCCTCTATTGGATCATTACTTGCAGAAGATGGTCGCCCTTTTTTCTTATTCATTGATGAACCACACATACAGAGGCTCTTTGCGACTTCAAACTTGAAGTCTTTCAACTTCAGCGGCGTAGCTCTTTGTCGCATCTCACCAACTCTTCTGTATAGCAACCAACTATTTATGGTAGATATGTCAAGGAAATGGTAAAACAGTCTCAAATACCACTTCTTTGTCCTCATTTTTATTTTGTACTTTCCCAGAAATGAGTCGAGCAGGTCGACTCCCCCCATATGCTGATTGTAGTTGCGTACAATTTGAGGGCAGTCGATATCTATATATTTCTTTTGTTTTTTACAAAACCTCCTTACTTTTTGTGTAGGTTCTTTTCCAACAAATGATGAAGACAACACCACTGGTTTATTGTCATACCACATTACTGTGACGATATCTGTGCCATTTACATTGCCTACCCATTCCTCTGAATATCCTCTTTCCTTCTTGCTACTTTTTAGATCTTTCAATGATGGTATTTGTATGGATTTGCCTAGTCGTCCTTTGTTCACGGTTCCCATAGCATATATTCCTTCATTGGCAAGATGCGTAATCAATTCAGGGCTTGTGTAGTAGTTATCAAAGAATAACTTGTAATTTTTATCCCTGGGAATAGACCTTGCAAGCCGGATAACAATGTTGGCACTGGCGCCTAAATCAGGCTCGTTAGGAAGCCTCAGGTCTGGGTTATTCTCCATTCCAGAGTATATTTCAAAGTCGTACGCAAATCCTCGATCATCACACAGCACCAAGAGTTTATACCCCCATTTATGAGGCTTATTAGGTAGATATTGGCGCAGCATGTTAGAGGCCTTAGTAGCGCACATCTGCTCATCTACTGACAATGCTTCTCGTTTGGGTATAGCTTGACATTTTTTTTTTAGGGTTTCTAATAGAGGTCTGATTTTATGGAGACGATCGTGTCCTGCAGTACCTGCTGGTGGCTGAGTGGTATTGTCATTGAAGTGTAGATATTGCCGAATTTTTTCAAACTGGTTTACTGACATGGTATTTCTTATCAATGGCAAACCTAATTCAGATTCCCAGTACATTCTAGTATGCGGCAGTGGGGCAATGCCCATTATCAGACAGATACCTATGTACTTTTTCAGTTCTGTAACGCTTGTAGAAAAAGGCTTTGATGGGTTTTTTTGTACACTAAACTTATGCATTTCTTCTACGATATGGCTTAGAATATCATTATCAAAGAAGTACAAGAAATATTGCAATGGAGTTTCAAATTCAGTAATAGGTGGCTCTAGATCGGTTTGTCCACAAAACTCACGGTTTGTTGGATGGAAAGCTTTTTTTTTCCAGATGATATTTCGCTTTTTTCTGGCAACGGAAGCAGCAGGTGTAGGAGCAGCGGCTATTGGTGCAGTAGACGTTGTAGATTCAACTCTTGATTGACGTAATCGTGAAGCAGTTGATCTAGATGTACTTGGAATAGCAGGATTCGAATCACTAGGATTTGATATATGCTGCTGCATATCACCACCATAGGATGATAATGGTGCAGCGGAATCATACCTGTTCGGTGGAACAAATTGGTCTTCATCATCCGTATCACTAAACGTTTCACATAGTTTGTTGACAGTAGATCGAATTACGGCAATGTCATCGTCACTTTCAGCGCCTGAGGAGTCTTGATCATCATCACTGCCTAACGGTATTGACAAGTAATTTTGAATTTGAGCGCTGGATAAGGATTTCTTTGCCATTATCTAAAAAAAAAAAATTACACCATTAGTAAACATACCTAAAATTGGACCATCACTGCATGAAGTGACACATCGGGTACATACAGTAATTGTGACCATTTAGTATCAAAACACGGCCAAATCCAAAAAATATACTTACATTTGTTTAGTTCACTGATATTTCGATATAAAAACAATTTTTCCACATTCGCATTTACTAAACCACTATTATTTGTTAAATTTTCAAATTGAATACGCACGGTACGCGGCTAACATTCAAAATTTTCGATTGAATGACTGGCTGAGCGAAATAGTGTTGCCATCTAGTGGCAAGGAATACGCTAAATGGGTGCTATGGATTGTAGTCACTTTTATTACGTAATAATAGATGTCGCTACTTAGTTCAAATCAGGAAAAATATCGATTATATTGGATGTCACACATATGGGACTGAATGCAGTGTAGGGTTAATAGATTTTAAATAAAATAGAAAAATATTAATAGAAAGAATATTTATAGAAAGCGGGACAAGCTTCAGATAAGCTTAATTTTATGGATCAATACGTATGGAATACAAGCGACTGTTTCGTGAAAAAATATCGATTAGGCGTATTTTGCGCCAGCAGCAAAAACGAAGCGACCGGCAGTAGGTAAGAAATTTTAAACTCTTGAGCGCCTTTCTCTCTCTCTCTTTCATCTTTTTATTTCAAACGCAAAAAAAAACCTGGTATTTTGAACCTTCTGCAGATAAACCTACGGTGTTATAACCTAAGCGATGTCATGCGACGTTTAATAGGTTAAAGAGCACAATATTTTTGAAAATAGAAGATAGAAGGCTATCGGAGGTGGCGACCTCTCGCGCCGGGTCTTGGTCGGGGTCTTCGCAGGAGGAGGCGGTCGCCTCCTCCTGCGAAGCAGTAATGCCAGCGAAAGAGGCTGCTGATTGCCAACATCGCCTATCATGCGACGTTTGATGGGTTACAAGCGAGCACAGTATTTTCGAAAATAGGTTTTCTATGGAAAACTGGCATCAATTCGAATTGACATCCAGTCTCCTGTGTATTATGTGTTTTATCAAGTATTTTACTTGTATAAATCCACTTTCACACACTTTTTTTTTAATTCGATCAGGGAGTTTGTAGATGTGGTGCAAACTCCCTAACTTGTCTGTTAATTTAGAAGAATATAGTTAACTAACTCCTACCAGCGTCTTCACCCGCGTAAATATAGGTTTCTCTATACAAACTCCGGACCCATATTTTCTCCTGTTTTGGGGCTGGATTTTAAAAAACTGGACCGCGTGGTGGATTACGCATGGCTCACCAACCTTCAAACAGCGAACGCAAATGTATGAAGAACTGTCATTGTCAATTGCAACTGTGACTTGACAATGACAGTTCTTCATAAATTTGTGTTCGCTGTTTGACGGCTGTCTCGACGTCGAGCTCGTCGCCATGAAAATGTCTTTTAGAGACAAATAGTATAGCTGATTACCTCCTTTATTGACTGTATCTACATAAGTTATACTTCCTTCTCATATATTGCAATGCCTTAAGCCTTCTTGCTGTTGCGGCTGCCATGTTTGCTGCCAGATTTGTAGACTGCCTCATGGAATATACGTAACTCTCATAAAAAATCTGAGAAAAATGGTATATATAACTCAATTTTGCCAAAATGGTTTATACGACCTTTCTACCCAAAGGTAGCGATATAGGAAACAGTCTGAAAACTGAAAATTTGTAATTACGTATCATGAAAAGTTACATGACGTAAACGGAACGTCTTTTAAGGTAAAAATAACAAATGCCGACCCCCTTGCCGCTCCCTATTGTAACGTCACCCTAACCACAATCACTTCACCCCATAAAAAAAGTTTTTTTTTAAGCTTGTTTAGTTCAACCTGTTTCGATAGATGGCGTTGTACATTTACGTCACGTTCCTGCATCGCGGTGTTAAGATTCTCGGCCGTTTGGTTGGGTCTCGCGGACTGCTCAAATTTGTATCTCTGGTTTCCCTTCAAAACGCATAAATCTTTCGCCTTTTACTAAAGATTTCCGTGGAGGGGAACACTCAAATGAGTCTTAAGCATTTTTGAATACTTCGCTTCAGCGAAGTTTATAATTCTTGATAATGAACTGTTATTCTCCCCCATCAACTAAGGGGATTGTTTGGGGTGGGATCAAAAATGTCACGGACCGATCATTGGATTCCGTAACATATTTGATTCCTCATAAAGAATACTAATGAAGTGTAAAAAAAAGGTTAAAAAAATGCAATTTGCAGTTGTTATTGCTGTTAAAAACTGTTTTAAAAGCAATACCAATGTGCAATGTATTGCTTTTAAAACCTTTATTTTTGTACGAGTTTTCAAGTGCTAAAATTCGCAAAGCCTAACTTCAGAGAGGCCACTGGTGCTATTCTCTAAAAGTCATCATGGCGACGAGCTCGACGTCGATCGCAAATGTATGAAGAACTGTCATTGTCAATTGACACTGTGCGTTGACAATGACAGTTCTTCATACATTTGCGTTCGCTGTTTGACGGCTGTCTCGACATCGAGCTCGTCGCCATGAAAATGACTTTTACAGAATAGCATAACTGAAATTGGTAGTTGACTTATTAGCCAGCACTAATAACTTTCTTGCGATCAAATTTTTTTTAGGTGGGAAATTATCCAATACTTTTCGCGCTCTAGCGCGAAGTGGGAAGGCGTGTCAGACTTTTACTGACTAAAACCCACTCCTATGTTCTTTTTATGCCTTCTTCTCTTACGGTTTTACTGACATCTCTTCGAGATGTGCGTGAAATACTATGCGCTGTTGACAGCGACGACTTGTGCTCCGTCCGGACGGTTACTGGTCGGCCGGACAGCGAGCTACCCATTGCTCGTCGTCCGGAAGCCCACGCGTACTGTGGCTGAAAATCAGGGTCCCAGGAAGGCTGGGATGTGAGAAAGTCCGTTCCAGTACGCGTGCGGCTGCCTTTACTCTCACAAATTGTCCTGAATGTGGTCGTTGACAAACCACGCTATCTTAATCAATCAATAAATAATTTATTTGTGATAAATATGGTGTAGGAGTTGTTATGACCGACCATATTTTCTCTAAGTTACAGGTTATTTATAATATATGTATAAATAAAAAAATACACGAAATAATAAAAGTTAATAATTGTAGTTTACATTATTGGTTTCAAATAGATCATCAATCAATGATAAAAATACATACATGTAATAAAAAAAAAACAAATAGATAAAATTAAACATAATTTAAATTGTCACTTACGGGATATCTGCGGTGATTTTTCATTATTTTGAGTTCCTAATATTTCGACGCTGTTGCAAGCGCCATGATCGCGGCGATCATGGCGCTTAAACATGCAATAAATTTAAGCGTCTTTCAAAAAATTATAGCAACATGAACTTTTCTTCAAAAACTCTTACTATAATAAAAGAACTAGTTGTAGAAACTTTTAGTTACGTAAATTACTAAATTTTTTTAAACCAATTCAGTGTGATATTTGTGTTTTATTTTGACTAATTTTATTAAATAAAACAAAAGAAACTTATCAAATAGACTCTATAGGGAATCATCACAAAGTGACCTCTATTAAAATTTATTTTCGGTTAATGTTCAAATATTATTTTCGTATAATGTAACAAAATTTTAATGGGCAGTGAATGTTGTGAAAACTACAATTATAAATTAATAGCTAATATAAAATATATTATGAACGTTGAAAAATTCGTGCGAGAAATTTGCCTGCCTTAATATGCTTATTATTTGTTTGTTTTCCTTAGAGGCGACTCCGGCAGCGCGATGGTTGTGCGAGGCTACATCCAGCTCGGCCTGGTTTCCTACTGCTCTCCACAGATAAGCAAAAGCCTTGTAGTCTACACCGACATTGGCTATTTCTACAAGTGGATCAGACAAAATACGAAAAGACTTATTTGTCCATAGGAAAGTCTAACTTTTGATATCTTGATGGCCTCAATCACCATACCTACCTAAACCTAATAAATATGTCAAAATATATGTAATTTTTCGCGTAATATTATGTATCTAGAAACAGTGTCATCAAGTCTCCTTTACTAAGGTATTTGAATATGAGAGGCAATTGTGACAGCTGTCTGTACAGCCAAATACACGTAAGTTTTATAAAAATACATATCGTATACCTGGATCGAAATAAAACCATAAAAGATGCCCAATTATTGAATAGACGTATAAAGAAACATCCAAGTGTAAGTACCCAAAAATATTTTTTTGCACAACAGGGAATTGGCCAACCTAGAAGGATTATTTATAGTTTTACTATATAATCCTAAAAATGTTTCTGCTGATGCAGTTCATTTGGTTTATGCATTGCTCAAGAACAACAGGATCCATTAACTTTTATTTCTATAAATATTCATGGTTATCTAATTTTTTTTAACGAAATAACTGGAAAATGCTACATGTGTATGGAATCCAATTTATGATAAATACAGAGACCAGCTTGAATCAGTACAACGTACTTAGATATCTTCGTTTTATAAACTACAACTTTTTTAAGAAACGTTCTTCATATCTCACTCCCCTATAAAAGTTCTTAAATCAAGGAGACTGTATCTTGATCAATCATTCCTATATTAAGTCTGTCGTAATGATTTTGATTGCATTAACCTCATAAACCAAATTTATAGTCGTACCTAGTCGCTCCCAAAGAGTTCACGATACTTATACTCATAGTCTATTTGCCTCCAAGCCGTGCAGGACTAACGCAGGCGATCGAGGTCCTTTACAGCGAATTATAAAAAGTTACAACGATAATTTTGCTGATCGACCTGTTTGTTTTGTCACGTACCCAATTCAAGAAATGTATCTGTGAATAAATTCATCACACTTCCTCATAATGTCAACATTATGCAGATTTGCTTGTTTATATTTTTAAAACCGACTTCTAAAAAGCAGGAGGTTTTCAATTCGGATTTTTTTCTTTTTGGTATGTAAAACCAAGCGGTTTTGTGTGTTCATAACTCCATCATATACATATCGACATATTTGCAAGCTTATTTTCTGTTCGCACGCTTTTAAATTATGTTAAGAATTGATATTAGTTTCGAAGTTTTTTCTCTCACCTATTACTAAGTATTGTGTAAATCACAATATAACAGCAAATTATTTTTTCTTTGGTTAAGTTTGCTTGTTAGGCACAAGCAAACTAACTAACTGTTAAGTTTTAACTGTATTATTATGTGGATAACGGTGCTGGTTGCGTTATTACCAAAATGTTCTAAAATCTATCTGTATTAGTATTAAGCACTATTACGCAATTGTTTATTGTCCGAAAGAAATATAAATAAAAATAAAATAACTTTTTTAACGATTTGATATTGATTATTCAGATATTAATTAAAATATTAACTAATTACGGGACCTAGCTGCGTCTATACGTGCTTGGACATCGTCTTCTACGTTGCCAGACTCGTGCAGCACAGATCCAAGGTACCTGAACGTATCGACCTTTGTGATCAGGTCCGAACCTATTCGGATGGTATTTGAATCCGTGCTGCCACAGGACGTGTACTTAGACTTCGCTACATTTATTCTCAGACCACAGTTTTATAGCGTGTTCTTCCAAATGTTGGCTTTGCATTCAAGATGGGCTTTGTTCTGATAAACGAGGGCGATGTCATTGGCATACATTATTAGCCATGGAAGCTGATCTTGGATGCTTGCCATAACTACATCGAGCGCCACGTTAAACAAGAACGGGCTAAAAGCCGAGCCTTGGTGAACGCCAACAGATATTGGAAAGCCATTAGATACCTACGCCAATAGCAGTCTAGGCAGAGGATACGGAATCGCGGTACATATCTCTGATAATGTCAATAGGCCTGTATTGACATTATCAGGAACGCCCTTGAAGCGACTTCGCTTCAAGGGCGGGCTACCTCGGCAGTCCATCTGGTGGGCACTTGCCCACCAGATGGACTGCCGAGGTATACAGTCGAAGGGCTTCTGCAGGTCTAAAATGGCCATATGCAAAGCTTTTCTTCTCTCTCTGTAATCCTCAGCCAGAGTCCGTAAGGCGAACACTGCGTCCATGGTGGTTTCTTAACTTGTTGTCCATTAGTATTTGGCTGAAGTTGGATTTACGTAGGGGCGACCAGCCGTCTGACCCCCACAACCCTACGAGAGGGAAACCAGGTTCACCAAATCGTCATCTGTTGAACAGGACAGTAGGGTACTCCGCTAGCAGGTAAGGTTGGCTTGGGTTCTTAAGATGTAAACAGACCCCCCCCAGACATCTCCACTAATTAAAGCAACTCTTGAAATAACTGGGGTAATGTTCCACTTGCAAAACTAAGATAAGCATTTAAAAATTACATTAAACTATATAACGCAATCATTACTATAAACTAACAGATCGCCTCAAATGAGGACCAAATTTTAAATGCGTGTCTTGGTTTTGCAATTGTGTGTGCATGTTTCCGACTAGTGCATGTATACATAGTTTACCATTCATGCATAACTAGCTTCCACCAGCGGCTTCTCCCGCGTAAAAGTAGGTTTCTCCAAAAGAATCGGAATAAAAGGTAGGTAGCCTATGTTCTTTTCCATGTCAAAGGCCATATGCAAGCTAAATTTCACCCAAATCTATTCAGCCGTTTTTGCGTGATTAAGTAACAAACATCCACACTCACATTTATAATATTAGTTAGGATAAAGCAATATCGGATTTTAACAGAGCAGCAACCAATACTC
Source organism: Mythimna separata (assembly GCA_030763345.1). Classification (NCBI taxonomy): domain Eukaryota; kingdom Metazoa; phylum Arthropoda; class Insecta; order Lepidoptera; family Noctuidae; genus Mythimna; species Mythimna separata. The sequence goes on along the minus strand of CM061176.1, from coordinate 18,286,946 downwards.
AAAGTTTATCTTCTCTTTTTCCCTAGAGGTGATTCCGGCAGCGCGCTGGTGGTGAGAGGCTACATTCAGATCGGCCTGGTCTCCTACAAGATACCCTCTGTCAGCCCAAGTATGGTAGTATACACCGACACAGGATACTACTACAAGTGGATCAGAAAAACCGCCAAAAAACTATATTGTCACGTTGAAAAAAAACCTTAAGCGACTTGCTGCTGGTCCGGGCGCAATTAAAGGGGGCCAAAAATGTGTCATATTTTTTCTGGCTCTGTCCTTTACAAAGTAGAAACTTGTTTAGGCGTATTGAATACTTTGTTTTGTGAGTATTTATTTTAATTAAGATGCAGCGTTGGAAGGCCTTCCATAAGGAGGACCGATGACCTCATGAGAGTCACGGGAATACGATGGATGCGGGACCCTCAGGGCTATTCATTGTGACTATACTTGGGGGATTTCATTTCATGAAATGGTGCTATTTCAGCTAAACACAAGATTATTTTATGATTTGAACATTGCTAATCACATCGTAAAATAGTTAATTTGTCCACCGGTACGGTATATTTATGGACATGGACATATCATCAAACGTTAATGTTTAAACAATCTAGTCAGTTTTTGTTGGCCATATTATGAACTGATCAATTTTAAGATCTGGCCATGATATGTTTACATCCGGCTAATGCACCGCTGGCGATTTGCTTGCGAGCGGACCCACCCTCAGACACACACCCAGTTTTAATCACCGCCTCCAAGCGTCGCCACATTTACTGATCCTGTGCGTCTTGCATCCATAGGAATCCCGTGAAGAGGGTCGCGGTCATCGGTCCACCTTGTAGGAAACCTTCCAACGCCGATACGTTATAACTTCTTATAACGAAGTTCCTCGAACATAACCATGAGTATACATTTGAATGTTCAAAATTAATAAACAAATAAAAAAAATTGTAAATAAGTAATGAGCAAACAAACTAAAATTTGACGTCTCACCTCGTCGCTAAGTTAGGCGTTATAATTATCGTTCTAATGAGTATAGTTTTATAAAAAAATACATGTGTCACTGCAGGGTTCCAACTGAACACCCAGCACTGGGCTGAGACCCAGCACTGGGCTGGGTCTCTGATGCTCAGCAATTGCTGAGTTGGCGTCCCTTCCCGTTCGAGCACGGACAGAGTAACCGTACTGTATTTATCTACTCTTCTTCTATACATTATTCTAAATATCGTTACCGTAAAAATATTTTTTGTTGCTATGCTATCCGATATTGAGCTGTAAATTGCTTAATATTAAGTTAACCAGCTATTTATAATGTAATTCAGTACAATGCTAATGCAACGGTTTCAGTTGTTAACCTGCACCAACGGTCTAAAGGCCCAGCATGTTACAATGATTAAATTTGTTTTAGATTTACATGACATAATTTAACTTTTTTGTAGTATAGTCATAGCAGTTGGTGTGAAAAATATCTAATACAATATTTCGATATTTCATCCGGACAAGTAGACGTTCGGTCGAAATTTGTTCAAAGGTACTACGTTTGTAGTATAGTTACTCCTAAGAGCAATTAATACGGTACTATATTAAATTAAAGTTCAATTAAAATCTTGCTTTGATAAGTATGATACGATAAAATATTCTTAGACATGTGTAGAGGTTCTTAGAAATCCTGTAAACATGTGTCTTGCTCGTCCGTCTGACTCTTTGTCCCTTCTTTTGACTTCGCCGTAGTCGTTGGAAAAGATAAGCAATTTTAATATGTTAGATTGTTCGAGAAAATTCTTTACCTGTATCGTCTTTTCAATATCTACAGCTCAATAAAACCACTATTAAATTAATTAGTAGCCATCAGGCGAGATCGCAGTCAAGCTCTAGTCTTAAAAAAATACTTACATAAGCGTTTCTGTTCAATTTATTTACGTATTATCGACACATTTTTGGCCTACTTTGATTCCGTCAGAACATTGACAAAATGTAGGTACTTCGGTATGTTGAAATATAGCTTTAGATAAAAGATAACATACTGTTTTTTTTTGTATAATCTATTTTGTTTTACTATTGACGAAGGCGTGTCATAAGCGCATATTCATCACTATATGTTTGATGGACGCCTGCGTGAAGCTCACTTACAAAACTATGAAACTCTGTCGAGGAACCGGCAGCGTCCTGCCGTCATGTCATTGCCGCTTTGTTGACAGATTTTGAAGAGCTACAGGAGAGCTTTTGAAGTAAAGCGTGCGTGAACAGTTAGTAGGCCTATGACTTATGACTTGCCTAAAAGTTTGCCTCACAGCCTTCCATTCCTCCCGTTGAGATCCCTTCTCTGGCCAGTACCTACCTCTTAAACGCTTCTAAGTCGTCACATCGTTTCTAGGCTTTCCATCTATCCTTGTCAACTCCAGCACATCTGTCCTGATGCACTCTGTATAACACAATTGTGCAAGTGCAGTAACTTTGTCATTGCGATCGAGGCCGAATTCACCCAGACCGCCGACGAGGGTTATGGATTCAAGTGCTGTTTTACAATACACTTACGAAGAAATAAATAAATGGAACTAATCAAATTGACTCTTTAGGGAATCATCACAAAGTGACCTCTGACTAATTATTTACTATAAGTTGACGTTCAATAATATTGTAAATGTTCATCTAAATGCAACGGAATTTTAAGGTGCAGTGAATGTTGTGAAAACTAGAAGTGTATATTGATAGCTAACACAAAATATAAATGTCGATAAATTCGTGCGAAAATTTTTCTGCTTTAATATGCTTATTATGCTTTATTATTTGTTTGTTCTCCTTAGTGGCGACTCCGGCAGCGCGCTGGTTGCGCGACGCTACATCCAGCTCGGCCTGGTCTCCTACTGCTCTCCACAGATAAGCAAAAACCTTGTGGTCTACACCGACGTTGGCTATCACTACAACTGGATCAGAAAAAAATCGATAAAACTTATTTGTACACCCACGGATAAGCTAAAATTTTTAAACTATTGAAAGATTTCAAAAGTTTAAATATAGTTTGTCTAAATCACCATACGTATATACGTGACCTAATAAATATGTCAAAACTTATGTAATTTTTCGCGTAATTTCATGTATCTACAAATAGCGTCATCAAGTCTCCTTATAAAACAAAAACAAACTAATCAAATTGACTCTTTAGGGAATCATCACAAAGTGACCTCTGACTAATAAATCATTTATTTTCTGTTGACGTTCAATACCTATGATCATTTTAATGCAACGAACTTTAAGTGCAGTGAATGTTGTGAAAACTACAAGTCTATCGTCTGTTTTATAAACCCGGAGACTAAAATGACATTTCAACACAAAAGAACTGGCGTCATTCCAATAGTAAATTTGACATTACTTGTGTCAATTTAGTCTCTGGATTTATAGAACAGACGATATATTGATAGCTAATATAAAATATGAACGTTAAAAATTTTGCCTGCCTTAATATGCTTATTATTTGTTTGTTTTCCTTAGAGGCGACTCCGGCAGCGCGATGGTTGTGCGAGACTACATCCAGCTCGGCCTGGTCTCCTACCGCATACCACAGATAAGCAAAAACCTTGTGGTCTACACCTCCACTGGATATTTCTACGATTGGATCAAGAAAAATTCGAAAAATCTTATTTGTTCGCCATAGAAAAGTCTAAATATTTAAGTTTTTGATGTCTTGACTGTCTCAATCATCACTTAATAAATATGTCAAAATTTATGTAATTTTATGTGTCTACAAATAGCATCATCAAGTCTCCTTTACTAAGGTATTTGAATATGAGAGGCAATGGTGGCAGTTGTCTGAACATCCAAATACACGTAAGTTTTATGAAAACATCGTATACCTGGATCGAAAAAAAATTATAACAGATGCACAATTACTGTTGAATAGACGAGTAAAAAAACATCAAAGTGTAAGTATCCAAAAATAAATTGTTTTGCAAAATTTTATTTCACAACTATATGGGCCAAGTGTCTCTTAAAATGGAACCGCGCACAACAAGGTGGACAGACTTGGCCAAACTAAATTCATTCTTTGTAGCTTCAATATAATATAATCCCAAAAATGCTGCTGCTGATGCAGTCATTTTGGTAAAAGCATTACTTACTTGAGAACAACATGATCGATGTGGTTTTCATTTATAAATATTCATAGTTGTAAATGATCATTTGTTGCCTCACTCGATCGTATGAACTTAAAATACACAATACACAAACATTACACACTTCTTTGCACAAAACATACAAAACCTTAAAACAAATTAAATTAAAATCACTAACTTATTTAAGTGAGTCTGTGAATGCATGTAAATTATTCTTGCTACCCTGATATTGTATTTTGTGTGGTCAGTGTATTAGTACATTATAAATATAGTAAACGTTTTAGACAAACTTAAATAACAAGGTCCTGGTGTCCTGAAATACAGACCCTGCCTTGTTTAACATATGCATAATAAAACAATAGTGCCTACTTAAAGTTTATCTTCTCTATTTCCCTAGAGGTGATTCCGGCAGCGCGCTGGTGGTGCGAGGCTACATCCAGATCGGCCTGGTCTCCTACAAGATGCCCGATGTCAGCAGGAGTCTGGTCGTCTACACCGACACCGGATACTTCTACGACTGGATCACAAAGATCTCGAAAAAACTGTATTGTTACGTTGAAACTTTGTAACTTCAGCGATTTTTTAACTTGCTACTGGTCCGGGCGTAATTAAAGGGGGCCATAAATGTGTCATATTTTGTTGGCTCTGTCCTTTTTTAAGTAAAATTTTATTTCGTCGTATTGAAACAGTTTGTTTTGTAAGTATTCACTTAAACTAAGATGCAGCATTGAAACGGCACCACATTTTTAGTAAAGTTACTCATAAGAACATATATTATAATACTAAAATAAAAGTTCAATAAAAATCTCGCTCTAAGAATATGACACGACAAAATATTCATAGACGTGTGTAGAGGTTCTTAGCAGTCCTGTAAAAATGACTCTTGCTCGACTCTTTGTCCCTTCTTTTGGTTTTGCCGCAGTCATTGGAAAAGATAAGCAATTTTAATATGTTAGATTGTTCAATACAATCACTATTAAATTAATTAGGAGCCATCAGGTAAGAGCGCAGTAAGCACCAGTCTATTAAAAAAACTTACATAAGCGTTTCTTTTCAATTCATTTACGTATTATCGACACATTTTTTGGCCTACTTTGATTTCGTCAGAACATTGACAAAATGTAGGTATGTTGAAATATAGCTTTAGATAAAAGATAACATACTGTTTTTTTTGTATAATCTATTTTGTTTTACTATTGACGAAGGCGTACTGTCATAAGCGCATATTCATCACTATATGTTTGATGTACGCCTGCGTGAAGCTCACTTACAAAACACCAATTGGGTGGCCGTCGGATACCCAATGTGAGTGCGGTTCTTCTGTGCAAAACATGAGCCACTCGTTGGAGTGCCCCAAGTGCCCAAACACCTGCACTTTGGAGGATCTGATGAGTGCCACCGATGCTGCAATTAATGTAGCTACCTACTGGGCCCAAACAATTTGAAGAGTTTGCCTTCGATTCGAAAAGAAGAAGAAGACTTACAAAACTATGAAACTCTGTCGAGGAAGCGACAGCGTCCTGCCGTCATGACATTGCCGCTTTGTTGACAGAGTTTAAAGAGCTAGAGCTTTCTTTTGAAGCAAAGCGTGCACGAAAAGTAGGCCTAAAGTTTTGCCTCACAGCCTTCCATTCCTCCCGTTGAGATCCCTCCTCTGGCCAGTGCCTCTTAAACGCTTCTAAGTCGTCACATCGTTTCTAGGCCTCTCATCTGTCCTTAACAACTCCAGTCCATCTATTCTGATTATGCACTCTGTATAGCACAGTTCACCCTTGCAATAGCATATTTTGATACAAGTGCAGTAACTTTGTCATTGCAATCGAGGCCGAATTCACCCGGACCGCCGACGAGGGTTATGGATTCGAGTGATGCAGTGACATATTTCCATGTGTATCAAACGACCTTTTTTTAATACACTTATGAAGAAATAAATAAATGGGAGCTGTCCGGCTCTCGTGGGGACTGCTAATAAAATCACCAATTTTATTATATAAAACCAAAACAAACTAATCAAATTGACCTTTAGGGAATCGTCACAAAGTGACCTCTGACTAATAAATAATTTATTTTCTGTTGACGTTCAATACTTATGTTCATTTTAATGCACGAACTTTTAATGAGCAGTGAATGTTGTGAAAAGTACAAGTCTATATTGATAGCTAATATAAAATATGAACGTGAAAAAATTTGCCTGCCTTAATATGCTTATTATTTGTTTGTTTTCCTTAGAGGCGACTCCGGCAGCGCAATGGTTGTGCGAGACTACATCCAGCTCGGCCTGGTCTCCTACCGCATACCACAGATAAGCAAAAACCTTGTGGTCTACACCTCCACTGGATATTTCTACGATTGGATCAAGAAAAATTCGAAAAATCTTATTTGTTCGCCATAGGAAAGTCTAAATATTTAAGTTTTTGATGTCTTGACTGTCTCAATCATCATAGGTATATACGTGACCTAATAAATATATATGTCAAAATATATGTAATTTTTTGCGTAATTTTATATGTCTACAAATAGCATCATCAAGTCTCCTTTACTAAGGTATTTGAATATGAGAGGCAATGGTGGCAGTTGTCTGAACATCCAAATACACGTAAGTTTTATGAAAACATCGTATACCTGGATCGAAAAAAAATAATAACAGACGCACAATTACTGTTGAATAGACGAGTAAAAAAACATCAAAGTGTAAGTATCAAAAAATAAATTGTTTTGCAAAACTAAAAGGATTCTTTGTAGATTTACTATTAATCCTAAAAATGCTGATGCTGATTACAAACAAATTAAAATAAAATCACTAATCTAAATGAGTCTGTGAATGCATGTAAATTATTCTTGCTACCCTGCTATTGTATTTTGTGTGGTCAGTGTATAAATATATTATAAATATAGTAAACGTTTTAAACAAATTTAAATAACAAGGTCCTGGTGTCCTGAAATACAGACCCTGTCTTGTTTACCATATGCATAATAAAACAATAGTGCCTACTTAAAATTTATCTTCTCTATTTCCCTAGAGGTGATTCTGGCAGCGCGCTGGTGGTGCGAGGCTACATCCAGATCGGCCTAGTCTCCTACAAGATGCCTGATGTCAGCAGGAGTCTGGTCGTCTACACCGACACCGGATACTTCTACGACTGGATCACAAAGATCTCGAAAAAACTGTATTGTTACGTTGAAGCTTTGTAACTTCAGCGATTTTTTAACTTGCTACTGGTCCGGGCGCAATTAAAGGGGGCCATAAATGTGTCATATTTTTTTTTGGCTCTGTCCTTTTTAAAGTAAAATTTTATTTAGGCGTATTCAAAACGGTTGTTTTGTAAGTATTCACTTAAACTAAGATGCAGCATTGCAACGGCACCACATTTTTAGTAAAGTTACTCATAAGAACATATTTATTATAATACTATAATAAAAGTTCAATAAAAATCTCGCTTTAAAAATATGATACGACAAAATATTCATAGACGTGTGTAGAGGTTCTTAGCAGTCCTGTAAAAATGACTCTTGCTCGACTCTTTGTCCCTTCTGTTGGTTTTGCCGCAGTCATTGGAAAAGATAAGCAATTTTAATATGTTAGATTGTTCAATAAAATCACTATTAAATTAATTAGGAGCCATCAGGTAAGAGCGCAGTAAGCACCAGTCTATTAAAAAAAAAAAAATAGCCGTTTCTTTTCAATTCATTTACGTATTATCGACACATTTTTTGGCCTACTTTGATTTCGTCAGAACATTGACAAAATGTAGGTATGTTGAAATACAGCTTTAGATAAAAGATAACACACTGTTTTTTTTTGTATAATCTATTTTATTTTACTATTGACGAAGGCGTACTGTCATAAGCGCATATTCATCACTATATGTTTGATGTACGCCTGCGTGAAGCTCACTTACAAAACTTTGAAACTCTGTCGAGGAAGCGACAGCGTCCTGCCGTCATGACATTGCCGCTTCGTTGACACAGTTTAAATGGTTACAGTTTTCTTCTGAAGCAAAGCGTGCACGAAAAGTAGGCCTAAGGTTTTGCCTCACTGCTTTCCATTCCTCCCGTTGAGATCCCTTCTCTGGCCAGTACCTCTTAAACGCTTCTAAGTCGTCACATCGTTTCTAGGCCTCTCATCTGTCCTTAACAACTCCAGTCCATCTATTCTGATTATGCACTCTGTATAGCACAGTTCACCCTTGCAATAGCATATTTTGATACAAGTGCAGTAACTTTGTCATTGCAATCGAGGCCGAATTCACCCGGACCGCCGACGAGGGTTATGGATTCGAGTGATGCAGTGACATATTTCCATGTGTATCAAACGACCTTTTTTTAATACACTTATGAAGAAGATAAATAAATGGGAGCTGTCCGGCTCTCGTGGGGACTGCTAATAAAATCACCAATTTTATTATATAAAACCAAAACAAACTAATCAAATTGACCTTTAGGGAATCGTCACAAAGTGACCTCTGACTAATAAATAATTTATTTTCTGTTGACGTTCAATACCTATGTTCATTTTAATGCACGAACTTTTAATGAGCAGTGAATGTTGTGAAAAGTACAAGTCTATATTGATAGCTAATATAAAATATGAACGTGAAAAAATTTGCCTGCCTTAATATGCTTATTATTTGTTTGTTTTCCTTAGAGGCGACTCCGGCAGCGCGATGGTTGTGCGAGACTACATCCAGCTCGGCCTGGTCTCCTACCGCATACCACAGATAAGCAAAAACCTTGTGGTCTACACCTCCACTGGATATTTCTACGATTGGATCAAGAAAAATTCGAAAAATCTTATTTGTTCGCCATAGGAAAGTCTAAATATTTAAGTTTTTGATGTCTTGACTGTCTCAATCATCATAGGTATATACGTGACCTAATAAATATATATGTCAAAAGATATGTAATTTTTTGCGTAATTTTATATGTCTACAAATAGCATCATCAAGTCTCCTTTACTAAGGTATTTGAATATGAGAGGCAATGGTGGCAGTTGTCTGAACATCCAAATACACGTAAGTTTTATGAAAACATCGTATACCTGGATCGAAAAAAAATAATAACAGACGCACAATTACTGTTGAATAGACGAGTAAAAAAACATCAAAGTGTAAGTATCAAAAAATAAATTGTTTTGCAAAACTAAAAGGATTCTTTGTAGATTTACTATTAATCCTAAAAATGCTGAAGCTGATTACAAACAAATTAAAATAAAATCACTAATCTAAATGAGTCTGTGAATGCATGTAAATTATTCTTGCTACCCTGCTATTGTATTTTGTGTAGTCAGTGTATAAATACATTATAAATATAGTAAACGTTTTAAACAGGTCCTAGTGACCTGAAATACAGACCATGTCTAGTTTACCATATGCATAACAAAACAATAGTACCTACTCAAAGTTTATCTTCTCTATTTCCCTAGAGGTGATTCCGGCAGCGCGCTGGTGGTGCGAGGCTACATCCAGATCGGCCTGGTCTCCTACAAGATGCCCGATGTCAGCAGGAGTCTGGTCGTCTACACCAACACCGGATACTTCTACGACTGGATCAAAAAGATCTCGAAAAAACTGTATTGTCACGTTGAAGCTTTGAAATCTTGAGCGATTTTTGGACTTGCTACTGGTCCGGGCGCAATTAAAAGGGGCCATAAATGTGTTATATTTTTTTAGGCCCTGTCCTTTTCAAAGTAAAAATTTGTTTGGGCGTATTGAGACAGTTTGTTTTGTAAGTATTCACTTTAACTAAGATGCAGCATTGGTCTAAATATTTAAGTTTTTGATGTCTTGACTGTCTCAATCATCATAGGTATATACGTGACCTAATAAATATATATGTCAAGATATATGTAATTTTTTGCGTAATTTTATATGTCTACAAATAGCATCATCAAGTCTCCTTTACTAAGATATTTGAATATGAGAGGCAATGGTGGCAGTTGTCTGAACATCCAAATACACGTAAGTTTTATGAAAACATCGTATACCTGGATCGAAAAAAAATAATAACAGACGCACAATTACTGTTGAATAGACGAGTAAAAAAACATCAAAGTGTAAGTATCCAAAAATAAATTGTTTTGCAAAACTAAAAGCATTCTTTGTAGATTTACTATTAATCCTAAAAATGCTGGTGCTGATTACAAACAAATTAAAATAAAATCACTAATCTAAATGAGTCTGTGAATGCATGTAAATTATTCTTGCTACCCTGATATTGTATTTTGTGTGGTCAGTGTATAAGTACTTTATAAATATAGTAAACGTTTTAAACAGGTCCTAGTGACCTGAAATACAGACCATGTCTAGTTTACCATATGCATAACAAAACTATACTACTTAAAGTTTATCTTCTCTATTTCCCTAGAGGTGATTCCGGCAGCGCGCTGGTGGTGCGAGGCTACATCCAGATCGGCCTGGTCTCCTACAAGATGCCCGATGTCAGCAGGAGTCTGGTCGTCTACACCAACACCGGATACTTCTACGACTGGATCAAAAAGATCTCGAAAAAACTGTATTGTCACGTTGAAGCTTTGAAATCTTGAGCGATTTTTGGACTTGCTACTGGTCCGGGCGCAATTAAAGGGGGCCATAAATGTGTCATATTTTTTTTGGCTCTGTTCTTTTTAAAGTAAAATTTTATTTAGGCGTATTGAAACCGTTTGTTTTGTAAGTATTCACTTAAACTAAGATGCAGCATTGCAACGGCACCACATTTTTAGTAAAGTTACTCATAAGAACATATATTATAATACTATAATAAAAGTTCAATAAAAATCTCGCTTTAAAAATATGATACGACAAAATATTCATAGACGTGTGTAGAGGTTCTTAGCAGTCCTGTAAAAATGACTCTTGCCCCTTCTTTTGGTTTTGCCGCAGTCATTGGAAAAGATAAGCAATTTTAATATGTTAGATTGTTAAATAAAATCACTATTAAATTAATTAGGAGCCATCAGGTAAGAGCGCAGTAAGCACCAGTCTATTAAAAAAACTTACATAAGCGTTTCTGTTCAATTCATTTACGTATTATCGACACATTTTTTGGCCTACTTTGATTTCGTCAAAACATTGACAAAATGTAGGTATGTTGAAATACAGCTTTAGATAAAAGATAACACACTGTTTTTTTGTATAATCTATTTTATTTTACTATTGACGAAGGCGTACTGTCATAAGCTCATAGTCATCACTATATGTTTGATGTACGCCTGCGTGAAGCTCACTTACAAAACTATTAAACTCTGTCGAGGAACCGGCAGCGTCCTGCCGTCATGTCATTGCTGACAGATTTTGAAGAGCTACAGGAGAGCTTTTGAAGTAAAGCGTGCGTGAACAGTTGTCCTATGACTTATGACTTGCCTAAAAGTTTGCCTCACAGCCTTCCATTCCTCCCGTTGAGATCCCTTCTCTGGCCAGTACCTACCTCTTAAACGCTTCTAAGTCGTCACATCGTTTCTAGGCTTTCCATCTATCCTTGTCAACTCCAGCACATCTGTCCTGATGCACTCTGTATAACACAATTGTGCAAGTGCAGTAACTTTGTCATTGCGATCGAGGCCGAATTCACCCAGACCGCCGACGAGGGTTATGGATTCAAGTGCTGTTTTACAATACACTTACGAAGAAATAAATAAATGGGAGCTGTCCGGCTCTCACAGGGACTGCTTGGTGATTTTATTATATAAAACTAAAACAAACTAATCAAATTGACTCTTTAGGGAATCATCACAAAGTGACCTCTGACTAATTATTTACTATAAGTTGACGTTCAATAATTGTAAATGTTCATCTAAATGCAACGGAATTTTAAGGTGCAGTGAATGTTGTGAAAACTACAAGTGTATATTGATAGCTAACACAAAATATAAATGTCGATAAATTCGTGCGAGCGAATTTTCTGCTTTAATATGCTTATTATGCTTTATTATTTGTTTGTTTTCCTTAGTGGCGACTCCGGCAGCGCGCTGGTTGCGCGACGCTACATCCAGCTCGGCCTGGTCTCCTACTGCTCTCCACAGATAAGCAAAAACCTTGTGGTCTACACCGACGTTGGCTATCACTATAACTGGATCAGAAAAAAATCGATAAAACTTATTTGTACACCCACGGATAAGCTAAAATTTTTAAACTATTAAAAGATTTCAAAAGTTTAAATATAGATTGTCTCAATCACCATACGTATATACGTGACCTAATAAATATGTCAAAATTTATGTAAATTTTCGCGTAATTTCATGTATCTACAAATAGCGTCATCAAGTCTCCTTATAAAACAAAAACAAACTAATCAAATTGACTCTTTAGGGAATCATCACAAAGTGACCTCTGACTAATAAATCATTTATTTTCTGTTGACGTTCAATACCTATGATCATTTTAATGCAACGAACTTTCAGTGCAGTGAATGTTGTGAAAACTACAAGTCTATCGTCTGTTTTATAAACCCGGAGACTAAAATGACATTTCAACACAAAAGAACTGGCGTCATTCCAATAGTAAATTTGACATTACTTGTGTCAATTTAGTCTCTGGATTTATAGAACAGACGATATATTGATAGCTAATATAAAATATGAACGTTAAAATTTTGCCTGCCTTAATATGCTTATTATTTGTTTGTTTTCCTTAGAGGCGACTCCGGCAGCGCGATGGTTGTGCGAGACTACATCCAGCTCGGCCTGGTCTCCTACCGCATACCACAGATAAGCAAAAACCTTGTGGTCTACACCTCCACTGGATATTTCTACGATTGGATCAAGAAAAATTCGAAAAATCTTATTTGTTCGCCATAGAAAAGTCTAAATATTTAAGTTTTTGATGTCTTGACTGTCTCAATCATCACTTAATAAATATGTCAAAATTTATGTAATTTTATATGTCTACAAATAGCATCATCAAGTCTCCTTTACTAAGGTATTTGAATATGAGAGGCAATGGTGGCAGTTGTCTGAACATCCAAATACACGTAAGTTTTATGAAAACATCGTATACCTGGATCGAAAAAAAATAATAACAGATGCACAATTACTGTTGAATAGACGAGTAAAAAAACATCAAAGTGTAAGTATCCAAAAATAAATTGTTTTGCAAAATTTTATTTCACAACTATATGGGCCAAGTGTCTCTTAAAATGGAACCGCGCACAACAAGGTGGACAGACTTGGCCAAACTAAATTCATTCTTTGTAGCTTCAATATAATATAATCCCAAAAATGCTGCTGCTGATGCAGTCCTTTTGGTAAAAGCATTACTTACTTGAGAACAACATGATCGATGTGGTTTTCATTTATAAATATTCATAGTTGTAAATGATCATTTGTTGCCTCACTCGATAGTATGAACTTAAAATACACAACACACAAACATTACACACTTCTTTGCACAAAACATACAAAACCTTAAAACAAATTAAAGTAAATCACTAACTTATTTAAGTGAGTCTGTGAATGCATGTAAATTATTCTTGCTACCCTGATATTGTATTTTGTGTGGTCAGTGTATTAGTACATTATAAATATAGTAAACGTTTTAGACAAACTTAAATAACAAGGTCCTGGTGTCCTGAAATACAGACCCTGCCTTGTTTAACATATGCATAATAAAACAATAATGCCTACTTAAAGTTTATCTTCTCTATTTCCCTAGAGGTGATTCCGGCAGCGCGCTGGTGGTGCGAGGCTACATCCAGATCGGCCTGGTCTCCTACAAGATGCCTGATGTCAGCAGGAGTCTGGTCGTCTACACCGACACCGGATACTTCTACGACTGGATCACAAAGATCTCGAAAAAACTGTATTGTTACGTTGACGCTTTGTAACTTCAGCGATTTTTTAACTTGCTACTGGTCCGGGCGCAATTAAAGGGGGCCATAAATGTGTCATATTTTTTTTGGCTCTGTCCTTTTTAAAGTAAAATTTTATTTAGGCGTATTGAAACCGTTTGTTTTGTAAGTATTCACTTAAACTAAGATGCAGCATTGCAACGGCACCACATTTTTAGTAAAGTTACTCATAAGAACATATATTATAATACTATAATAAAAGTTCAATAAAAATCTCGCTTTAAAAATATGATACGACAAAATATTCATAGACGTGTGTAGAGGTTCTTAGCAGTCCTGTAAAAATGACTCTTGCTCAACTCTTTGTCCCTTCTTTTGGTTTTGCCGCAGTCATTGGAAAAGATAAGCAATTTTAATATGTTAGATTGTTCAATAAAATCACTATTAAATTTATTAGGAGCCATCAGGTAAGAGCGCAGTAAGCACCAGTCTATTAAAAAAACTTATATAAGCTTTTCTTTTCAATTCATTTACGTATTATCGACACATTTTTTGGCCTACTTTGATTTCGTCAGAACATTGACAAAATGTAGGTATGTTGAAATACAGCTTTAGATAAAAGATAACACACTGTTTTTTTTTTGTATAATCTATTTTGTTTTACTATTGACGAAGGCCTACTGTCATAAGCGCATATTCATCACTATATGTTTGATGTACGCCTGCGTGAAGCTCACTTACAAAACTATGAAACTCTGTCGAGGAACCGGCAGCGTCCTGCCGTCATGTCATTGCAGACAGATTTTGAAGAGCTACAGGAGAGCTTTTGAAGTAAAGCGTGCGTGAACAGTTCGCCTATGACTTATGACTTGCCTAAAAGTTTGCCTCACAGCCTTCCATTCCTCCCGTTGAGATCCCTTCTCTGGCCAGTACCTACCTCTTAAACGCTTCTAAGTCGTCACATCGTTTCTAGGCTTCTATCCTTGTCAACTCCAGCGCATCTGTCCTGATGCACTCTGTATAACACAATTGTGCAAGTGCAGTAACTTTGTCATTGCGATCGAGGCCGAATTCACCCAGACCGCCGACGAGGGTTATGGATTCAAGTGCTGTTTTACAATACACTTACGAAGAAATAAATAAATGAGAGCTGTCCGGCTCTCGCGGGGACTGCTTAGTGATTTTATTATATAAAACTAAAACAAACTAATCAAATTGACTCTTTAGGGAATCATCACAAAGTGACCCCTGACTAATTATTTACTATAAGTTGACGTTCAATCATTGTAAATGTTCATCTAAATGCAACGGAATTTTAAGGTGCAGTGAATGTTGTGAAAACTAGAAGTGTATATTGATAGCTAACACAAAATATAAATGTCGATAAATTCGTGCGAAAATTTTTCTGCTTTAATATGCTTATTATGCTTTATTATTTGTTTGTTCTCCTTAGTGGCGACTCCGGCAGCGCGCTGGTTGCGCGACGCTACATCCAGCTCGGCCTGGTCTCCTACTGCTCTCCACAGATAAGCAAAAACCTTGTGGTCTACACCGACGTTGGCTATCACTACAACTGGATCAGAAAAAAATCGATAAAACTTATTTGTACACCCACGGATAAGCTAAAATTTTTAAACTATTGAAAGATTTCAAAAGTTTAAATATAGATTGTCTCAATCACCATACGTATATACGTCACCTAATAAATATGTCAAAATTTATGTAATTTTTCGCGTAATTTCATGTATCTACAAATAGCGTCATCAAGTCTCCTTATAAAACAAAAACAAACTAATCAAATTGACTCTTTAGGGAATCATCACAAAGTGACCTCTGACTAATAAATAATTTATTTTCTGTTGACGTTCAATACCTATGATCATTTTAATGCAACGAACTTTTAATGTGCAGTGAATGTTGTGAAAACTACAAGTCTATATTTATAGGTTATATAAAATATGAACGTTAAAAATTTTGCCTGCCTTAATATGCTTATTATTTGTTTGTTTTCCTTAGAGGCGACTCCGGCAGCGCGATGGTTGTGCGAGACTACATCCAGCTCGGCCTGGTCTCCTACCGCATACCACAGATAAGCAAAAACCTTGTGGTCTACACCTCCACTGGATATTTCTACGATTGGATCAAGAAAAATTCGAAAAATCTTATTTGTTCGCCATAGGAAAGTCTAAATATTTAAGCTTTTGATGTCTTGACTGTCTCAATCATCACCTAATAAATATGTCAAAATATATGTAATTTTTTGCGTAATTTTATGTGTCTACAAATAGCATCATCAAGTCTCCTTTACTAAGGTATTTGAATATGAGAGGCAATGGTGGCAGTTGTCTGAACATCCAAATACACGTAAGTTTTATGAAAACATCGTATACCTGGATCGAAAAAAAATAATAACAGACGCACAATTACTGTTGAATAGACGAGTAAAAAAACATAAAAGTGTAAGTATCCAAAAATAAATTGTTTTGCACAATTTTATTTCACAACTATATGGGCCAAGTGTCTCTTAAAATTGAACCGCGCACAACAAGGTGGACAGAATTGGCCAAACTAAATGGATTCTTTGTAGCTTTACTATATAATTTTAAAAATGCTGCTGCTGATGCAGTCCTTTTGGTAAAAGCATTACTTACTTGAGAACAACATGATCGATGTGGTTTTCATTTATAAATATTCATAGTTGTAAATGATCATTTGTTGCCTCACTCGATCGTATGAACTTAAAATACACAAACATTACACACTTCTTTGCACAAAACATACAAAACCTTAAAACAAATTAAATTAAAATCACTAACTTATTTAAGTGAGTCTGTGAATGCATGTAAATTATTCTTGCTACCCTGATATTGTATTTTGTGTGGTCAGTGTATAAGTACATTATAAATATAGTAAACGTTTTAGACAAACTTAAATAACAAGGTCCTGGTGTCCTGAAATACAGACCCTGCCTTGTTTACCATATGCATAATAAAACAATAGTGCCTACTTAAAGTTTATCTTCTCTATTTCCCTAGAGGTGATTCCGGCAGCGCGCTGGTGGTGCGAGGCTACATCCAGATCGGCCTAGTCTCCTACAAGATGCCTGATGTCAGCAGGAGTCTGGTCGTCTACACCGACACCGGATACTTCTACGACTGGATCACAAAGATCTCGAAAAAACTGTATTGTTACGTTGAAGCTTTGTAACTTCAGCGATTTTTTAACTTGCTACTGGTCCGGGCGCAATTAAAGGGGGCCATAAATGTGTCATATTTTTTTTGGCTCTGTCCTTTTTAACGTTTGAATCCCCAACCGGTCCAATGAGACCGCGCTGTTATTGTTTTACTATTGTGTCTGGTTTCGCGGGTATCTGAGTAATTAAAGTAAAATTTTATTTAGGCGTATTGAAACCGTTTGTTTTGTAAGTATTCACTTAAACTAAGATGCAGCATTGCAACGGCACCACATTTTTAGTAAAGTTACTCATAAGAACATATATTATAATACTATAATAAAAGTTCAATAAAAATCTCGCTTTAAAAATATGATACGACAAAATATTCATAGACGTGTGTAGAGGTTCTTAGCAGTCCTGTAAAAATGACTCTTGCTCGACTCTTTGTCCCTTCTTTTGGTTTTGCCGCAGTCATTGGAAAAGATAAGCAATTTTAATATGTTAGATTGTTCAATAAAATCACTATTAAATTAATTAGGAGCCATCAGGTAAGAGCGCAGTAAGCACCAGTCTATTAAAAAAACTTAGATAAGCGTTTCTTTTCAATTCATTTACGTATTATAGGCACATTTTTTGGCCTACTTTGATTTCGTCAGAACATTGACAAAATGTAGGTATGTTGAAATACAGCTTTAGATAAAAGATAACACACTGTTTTTTTTTTGTATAATCTATTTTATTTTACTATTGACGAAGGCGTACTGTCATAAGCGCATATTCATCACTATATGTTTGATGTACGCCTGCGTGAAGCTCACTTACAAAACTATGAAACTCTGTCGAGGAAGCGACAGCGTCCTGCCGTCATGACATTGCCGCTTCGTTGACAGAGTTTAAATAGTTACAGTTTTCTTCAGAAGCAAAGCGTGCACGAAAAGTAGGCCTAAAGTTTTGCCTCACAGCCTTCCATTCCTCCCGTTGAGATCCCTTCTCTGGCCAGTACCTCTTAAACGCTTCTAAGTCGTCACATCGTTTCTAGGCCTCTCATCTGTCCTTAACAACTCCAGTCCATCTATTCTGATTATGCACTCTGTATAGCACAGTTCACCCTTGCAACAGCATATTTTGATACAAGTGCAGTAACTTTGTCATTGCAATCGAGGCCGAATTCACCCGGACCGCCGACGAGGGTTATGGATTCGAGTGATGCAGTGACATATTTTCATGTGTATCAAACGACCTTTTTTTAATACACTTATGAAGAAATAAATAAATGGGAGCTGTCCGGCTCTCGTGGGGACTGCTAATAAAATCACCAATTTTATTATATAAAACCAAAACAAACTTATCAAATTGACCTTTAGGGAATCGTCACAAAGTGACCTCTGACTAATAAATAATTTATTTTCTGTTGACGTTCAATACTTATGTTCATTTTAATGCACGAACTTTTAATGAGCAGTGAATGTTATGAAAAGTACAAGTCTATATTGATAGCTAATATAAAATATGAACGTGAAAAAATTTGCCTGCCTTAATATGCTTATTATTTGTTTGTTTTCCTTAGAGGCGACTCCGGCAGCGCGATGGTTGTGCGAGACTACATCCAGCTCGGCCTGGTCTCCTACCGCATACCACAGATAAGCAAAAACCTTGTGGTCTACACCTCCACTGGATATTTCTACGATTGGATCAAGAAAAATTCGAAAAATCTTATTTGTTCGCCATAGGAAAGTCTAAATATTTAAGTTTTTGATGTCTTGACTGTCTCAATCATCATAGGTATATACGTGACCTAATAAATAGATATGTCAAAATATATGTAATTTTTTGCGTAATTTTATATGTCTACAAATAGCATCATCAAGTCTCCTTTACTAAGGTATTTGAATATGAGGGGCAATGGTGGCAGTTGTCTGAACATCCAAATACACGTAAGTTTTATGAAAACATCGTATACCTGGATCGAAAAAAAAAATAATAACAGTCGCACAATTACTTTTGAATAGACGAGTAAAAAAACATCAAAGTGTAAGTATCCAAAAATAAATTGTTTTGCAAAATTTTATTTCACAACTATATGGGCCAAGTGTCTCTTAAAATTGAACCGCTCACAACAAGGTGGACAGAATTGGCCAAACTAAATGGATTCTTTGTAGCTTTACTATATAATTCTAAAAATGCTGCTGCTGATGCAGTCCTTTTGGTAAAAGCATTACTTACTTGAGAACAACATGATCGATGTGGTTTTCATTTATAAATATTCATAGTTGTAAATGATCATTTGTTGCCTCACTCGATCGTATGAACTTAAAATACACAAACATTACACACTTCTTTGCCTAAAACATACAAAACCTTAAAACAAATTAAATTAAAATCACTAACTTATTTAAGTGAATAAATAATTTAAATTGTCACTTACGTGACAATTTAAATTATGAAACAAACCGTGATAGCCTAAAACAGTGTTTATTTAATTGAGTCTGTGAATGCATGTAAATTATTCTTGCTACCCTGATATTGTATTTTGTGTGGTCAGTGTATAAGTACATTATAAATATAGTAAACGTTTTAGACAAACTTAAATAACAAGGTCCTGGTGTCCTGAAATACAGACCCTGTCTTGTTTACCATATGCATAATAAAACAATAGTGCCTACTTTAAGTTTATCTTCTCTATTTCCCTAGAGGTGATTCCGGCAGCGCGCTGGTGGTGCGAGGCTACATCCAGATCGGCCTAGTCTCCTACAAGATGCCCGATGTCAGCAGGAGTCTGGTCGTCTACACCGACACCGGATACTTCTACGACTGGATCACAAAGATCTCGAAAAAACTGTATTGTTACGTTGAAACTTTGTAACTTCAGCGATTTTTTAACTTGCTACTGGTCCGGGCGCAATTAAAGGGGGCCATAAATGTGTCATATTTTCTTGGCTCTGTCCTTTTTGAAGTAACATCTTATTTTGGCGTATTGAAACAGTTTGTTTTGTAAGTATTCACTTTAACTAAGATGCAGCATTGGAACGACACCACATTTTAGTAAAGTTACTCATAAGAACATCGAATACTATATTAAAAGTTCAATAAAAATCTCGCTTTAAAATATATTATGACACGACAAAATATTCATAGACATTTGTAGAGGTTCTTAGAAATCCTGCAAAAATGTCTCGTGCTCGTCCGTCTGACTCTTTGTCCCTTGTTTTGGTTTCGCCGTAGTCATTGGAAAAGATAAGCCATTTTAATATGTTAGATTGTTAATTAAAATCACTATTAAATTAATTAGGAGCCATCAGGTAAGAGCGCAGTAAGCACCAGTCTATTAAAAAAACTTAGATAAGCGTTTCTTTTCAATTCATTTACGTATTATCGACACATTTTTTGGCCTACTTTGATTTCGTCAGAACATTGACAAAATGTAGGTATGTTGAAATACAGCTTCAGATAAAAGATAACACACTGTTTTTTTTTGTATAATCTATTCTATTTTACTATTGACGAAGGCGTACTGTCATAAGCGCATATTCATCACTATATGTTTGATGTACGCCTGCGTGAAGCTCACTTACAAAACACCACTTGGGTGGCCGTCGGATACCCAATGTGAGTGCGGTGCTTCTGTGCAAAACATGAGCCACTCGTTGGAGTGCCCCAAGTGCCCAAACACCTGCACTTTGGAGGATCTGATGAGTGCCACCGATGCTGCAATTAATGTAGCTACCTACTGGGCCCAAACAATTTGAAGAGTTTGCCTTCGATTCGAAAAGAAGAAGAAGACTTACAAAACTATGAAACTCTGTCGAGGAAGCGACAGCGTCCTGCCGTCATGACATTGCCGCTTCGTTGACAGAGTTTAAATAGTTACAGTTTTCTTCTGAAGCAAAGCGTGCACGAAAAGTAGGCCTAAAGTTTTGCCTCACAGCCTTCCATTCCTCCCGTTGAGATCCCTTCTCTGGCCAGTACCTCTTAAACGCTTCTAAGTCGTCACATCGTTTCTAGGCCTCCCATCTGTCCTTAACAACTCCAGCTCATCTTTCCTGATGCACTTGGTTTAGCACAATTCACCCTTGCAATAGTATATTTTGATACAAGTGCAGTAACTTTGTCATTGCGATCGAGGCCGAATTCACCCGGACCGCCGACGAGGGTTATGGATTCGAGTGATACTGTGAAATATTTCCGTGTGTATCAAACGACTGTTGTTCAATACACTTATGAAAAAAATTATAAATAGGAGCTGTCCGGCTCTCGTGGGGACTGCTTGGTAATTTTATTATATAAAACTAAAACAAACTAATCAAATTGACTCTTTAGGCAATCATCACAAAGTGACATCTGACTAATAAATAATTTATTTTCTGTTGACGTTCAATACTTATGTTCATTTTAATGCACGAACTTTTAATGAGCAGTGAATATTGTGAAATGTACAAGTCTATATTGATAGCTAATATAAAATATGAACGTGAAAAAATTTGCCTGCCTTAATATGCTTATTATTTGTTTGTTTTCCTTAGAGGCGACTCCGGCAGCGCGATGGTTGTGCGAGACTACATCCAGCTCGGCCTGGTCTCCTACCGCATACCACAGATAAGCAAAAACCTTGTGGTCTACACCTCCACTGGATATTTCTACGATTGGATCAAGAAAAATTCGAAAAATCTTATTTGTTCACCATAGGAAAGTCTAAATATTTAAGTTTTTGATGTCTTGACTGTCTCAATCATCATAGGTATATACGTGACCTAATAAATATATATGTCAAAATATATGTAATTTTTTGCGTAATTTTATATGTCTACAAATAGCATCATCAAGTCTCCTTTACTAAGGTATTTGAATATGAGAGGCAATGGTGGCAGTTGTCTGAACATCCAAATACACGTAAGTTTTATGAAAACATCGTATACCTGGATCGAAAAAAAATAATAACAGACGCACAATTACTGTTGAATAGACGAGTAAAAAAACATCAAAGTGTAAGTATCAAAAAATAAATTGTTTTGCAAAACTAAAAGGATTCTTTGTAGATTTACTATTAATTCTAAAAATGCTGATGCTGATTACAAACAAATTAAAATAAAATCACTAATCTAAATGAGTCTGTGAATGCATGTAAATTATTCTTGCTACCCTGCTATTGTATTTTGTGTAGTCAGTGTATAAATACATTATAAATATAGTAAACGTTTTAAACAGGTCCTAGTGACCTGAAATACAGACCATGTCTAGTTTACCATATGCATAACAAAACAATAGTACTTACTTAAAGTTTATCTTCTCTATTTCCCTAGAGGTGATTCCGGCAGCGCGCTGGTGGTGCGAGGCTACATCCAGATCGGCCTGGTCTCCTACAAGATGCCCGATGTCAGCAGGAGTCTGGTCGTCTACACCAACACCGGATACTTCTACGACTGGATCAAAAAGATCTCGAAAAAACTGTATTGTCACGTTGAAGCTTTGAAATCTTGAGCGATTTTTGGACTTGCTACTGGTCCGGGCGCAATTAAAAGGGGCCATAAATGTGTTATATTTTTTTAGGCCCTGTCCTTTTCAAAGTAAAAATTTGTTTGGGCGTATTGAGACAGTTTGTTTTGTAAGTATTCACTTTAACTAAGATGCAGCATTGGAACGGCACCATATTTTTAGTAAAGTCACTCATAAGAACATCGAATACTATATTAAAAGTTCAATAAAAATCTCGCTTTAAAATATATTATGACACGACAAAATATTCATAGACATTTGTAGAGGTTGTTAGAAATCCTGCAAAAATGTCTCTTGCTCGTCCGTCTGACTCTTTGTCCTTTCTTTTATTTTCGCCGTAGTCATTGGAAAAGATAAGCCATTTTAATATGTTAGATTTATCGAGAAAATTCTTTACCTGTCTCGTCTTTTTAATATTCCACTATTAAATTAATTAGGTGAGATTAATCTGGTGAGATCGCAGTCAAGTACTAATTTATAAAACTTACTTAAGCGTTTCTAATCAATTAATTTACGTATTGTCGACACATTTTTTGGCCAACTTTGATTTCGTCAGGACATTGACAAAATTTAGGTATCTATGTTGAAATACAATTTTAGATTAAAAATAATGCATGTTTTTTGTTCAACCTGTATTGTCCTACTGTTGACTAAAGGTTTCCCTAAAACCTTTCAATCCTCCCATAGTGTGCCCCTTTCTGGCCAGCAGAAAGTCGTCATGATTGCATTTTCTAGGTTTCCCACTGCGTAATGACTCTAGCTTATCTTACCTGATGCATACGTCAGCTTTGCAATAAGATATTTTGATTCAAGTGGATAAACTTTGTCATTGCGACCGACGATCGAGGCGGGATTTGGTAGAACCGTAAGAAAGGGTATTGTGAAGCCGACTACTGCATATTTCCATGTGTATTGAACATTCGACAGTTCGGTTTTACACCGGATGTTGAATACAACATCCGGTGTTGAACTTTTAGGACATATTTTTGATGCATAGGCAGACAAATACGATGTGTCTGGGTATTTTTAGCGATTTGCCTAAGGCCTTCGATTGTGTTTTCCAAGAAACATCAATCAGTAAAATACACCATTACGGAATCCGGAACTCCTCCCTGCATCTTCTTAAATTATAGAAAAGTGAAAGGATACAGAGAGTTGACGTAAACGAAAAAGAGCTTCTGGACTCTTTAGTAAAAATGGGTGTCCCTCAGGGCTCAATTCTTGGCCCATTTTTGTCTCTTATTTATATTAACGATTTACCTTACCTCACGAAGGATAACGATAATATAATAGTGTTGTTTGCACACACTCGACACTTCACTTTTATTATATTATATTATTCTATTGTGGGGAAATGCCGTCGCTATCCAGGCAATTTTCGTTTTACAAAAACGGGCTAGCAACCCGCCCCGGCTTTGTACGGGTGCAAATTTATCAGTTTTACTCTAGTATATTATGCATGTATTATATATATAAACCTTCCTCTTGAATCACTCTATCTATTAAAAAACCGCATCAAAATCCGTTGCGTAGTTTTAAAAATGTAAGCATACAAAGGGACATAGGGACAGAGAAAGCGATTTTGTTTTACACTATGTGGTGAAGTCCCAGATACTCCCTCAGAGATAAATTTAAAGAAATCAATGTAATGAATGACTGAGTCTTCACAGTATATTAACGAGAATATCATGTATGCCCATAAAACAAAAATATGTTTAAAAAACACAGTGATATTCATTATTTTAATATGAGGAACAAACACAAATTTGTAGTTTCTACAACTAGGCTCAAAAAAATAGGGGGCTCATTCAGATGTCAATGTATACACTTTTATAATAAACTTCCTAGTCATATTCAAGAAAGCCTTAATAAATTTAAATCATTTGTAAAGCGTAAACTTTGCCTAAAGGCTTTTTCTACTGTAAGGACTATGTTGAGCACAAAAAGGCTTGGGATTGACCTGCTCCAGTACTCACACCGGATTTGAATTTTGATTTTGGTATTTTAGGAATATTTTTTTTTGGATTTCGTTTTTAATTGCACTTTTTCATTATATTTCCTTTTTTTTTCAATTTGACATTGATGTTAATTTTTTTATAATCTAACTTTTTTTACATATTGTAACTGTTTTTTTTCTTCTTTTAATATGTTTGACAGCAATATTTACTTTGTTAAGTATTACATTTTGTACATTTTATTTTATTGTGAATGTGAGAACTATGTGGTATACAGCTAAACCCGGCTTGACTGGAAGCCGACACCAAAATAGTTGGGAAAAGGCTAGGCAGATGATGATGATGTGAGGACTATGTGGAAAGCTTTTTTCTTTTCAGTAATTTTAACTTATGTCTTGCAATTTGAGTATTTTCTGCGGCCTAAAGAAATGTCCTTTCCTTAGTATTGTTCGTCAAGTCGTTGAGCTCCTTAGTAGTCCCAAGTTGAGCTTTACGAACAATGACAAATGCTTGCACTGACTGGAAAGGTCCACTGAAATCTGATGAAAATGGTTCATTCTTTAAAAGGCCGTTGCTGGCACTAATCTGCATTGTCAGCATTTGATTTGACCTATACATAATGTGTGGATTTTAAAAGAGACTGTGACCCCTGAGTTTGCTTTGGTGTTTCTTCTCAGGGTAGTCAGCTAGGAAACACCGGCCTCATATAGTATACAAATTGTAAAAAAAAAAATTACGTGTAAAAGTATTTAGTAAAACCTTACAAAATAAATATCATTTATCAATAGGGGATGCCACGCACTTGTGAGGGCTGCTTGGCACCCAGCCAAATACGTTCAATGCAATAAATTATGGCAGAGGTGAGCTGGCACACTTTTCCGCACTAGTGCGAAAAATGGTAAAACGCGTTCATAAAAGCGGATGCGGAGTGGGTTTGCGTTAAGTGTGTTGAAAAGTTATTGCCAAAACTAATGACTATATTATTCATTAATAACATAAAATTGCAATTTTGCCACTGTTTTATTGCTTACAACAAGGTTAATCTTGACCATTTGTATTATCTTCACGCCTCATGCACGTGGTCATAAACAAAGGACAACTGTTTGTCAGCCGTATTGTCATGCTTGGCATTTGAAATATACACTTGGCTTGGCAAAGTGTCGCAAAGGTACTAGGAAAACCGTATTCTGAATAAGACATAGCAACGCGTATTTCGTGAACTTACTATCTGTTACGGTAAAAAGACAGCTTTGGAATAGATCGGGCTGGCGGACGGAGAGCAATAAGTAGTTTGCCGCCCGGCAGTCCGGTCATCATCCGAACCGAGCCCATGTCGTCGAAAGCGCGTACTACAAAACCGTAGGGCCCAGCAGGGTCGAAGCCTCTGGGGCCACGGGTTTGCTTATGACAGGAAAACCCGAGACCGTGGAACGAAGGCAAGAAAGGAACAGAAGAGTGGGTTTTAGTCAGTAAAAGTCTGACACGATCTCCCGCTCCGCCCAAGAGCGAGCGACGTCATTGATGACTTCTCACCTTAAAACAAAGCTTTGGAATAGCAGTCTGCCTTTCAAAAGGCTGAAAAATATCATTGGATTGGTAAATGTGAAACCCCTTAACCTATCACATACCCGCAAAACGAGACACAATAGTAAAACAATAACAGCGCGTTCTCATGGGACCGGTCGGGGATTCATGAATTAAAAAATCATTAAAACTTAGTTCTTTTCGTGTTAACTTAATTAAGAGCTTATTAGACCTTCCTAAATTTAGTAGCCTAAATGATTCAGTTACTAAATTTAGGCAAATACAATCGCATTTAGGAAGGTAGGTTTCTAAATTTAGGAACAAGTACGGCTACTGACTCACTAAATCATTTAGAAACCTAATTAGAAACGAATTTAGGAAGGTGCGATCGCGTTTAGTCGCTTCAGTCGGTGTGCAGCACTTTCCGCCTGTGGATGTATCGCTTGTTTTTATTTATTTATTTGGCTCTTCAACAATGAGTAGGTACACTATTAAATGTAAAGAAATACAATTTTGCCTTAAATCTAAGTGCCCCATCACTTATGGCGCATTTACATTAGTCGTTAACTCGTTCGGTATACAGCATGCGGGGAGTCCCCGCATGCGGGATAACAACCAATGAAAGTAACATGTTCGTTATACCGTCTGCGGTTCCCCGAATACGGGCCATGTGACACGCGTTCCAGTAATCTCTCGCACCCGGCATGCGGGCGCTATCGACTAATGAAAACGGTTCCCCGAATGCGGGCCCTGTGGCATGCGTTCCAGAAATTTCTCGCACCCCGCATGCGGGCCCTATCGACTAATTAAATTGCGCCATTATGGTGCAATTTCACTGGTCGTTAACTCGTTCGGTATACCGCATGCGGGGAGTCCCCGCAGGCGATATAACAACCAATGAAAGTAACATGATCGTTATACCGTCTACGGTTCCCCGAATGCGGGCCCTGTGACACGCGTTCCAGTAATCTCTCGCACCCGGCATGCGGGCCCTATCGACTAATGAAAACGGTTCCCCGAATGCGGGCCCTGTGGCATGCGTTCCAGAAATCTCTCGCACCTCGCATGCGGGCCCTATCGACTAATGAAATTGCGCCATCAAAGAAGAGCACAAAATGCACTAAATTATACGCTTTAACAGCTAATAATAAAATAACAGAAAAAAACGCAATAAGATTATACTAAAACAAAACCTACATTTTAACATTTTTGAAATCTAAATTTGAGTTTATAATTTGTAAGTTTGAACATAAAATTTGAGTGTATAAAGTTTAGATAAACAGATTTTGACATAAAACTGATTTTGTTGTGAGTGTTCGAGAATGGCGACGAAAGAAAAAGACGTTTTAGTTGAAGTCTGCCATTATATTCAAGTTTGATAACTTGTCGCGCAGTAATAAATATTCTTGACCCATGTCTTTCTTTTTATTTTTCTTTATTTTGATAGACCCACCGGCCACAGCCACGACGAGGCTATTTTTTTAATTTTTGGACAGTACTGGAGTCATTATTTATAGTAAAGAGCTTATTAGACCTTCCTAAATTTAGTAGCCTAAATGATTTAGTTACTAAATTCAGAAGAATGCAATCGCATTTAGGAAGGTAGGTTTCTAAATTTAGGAAGAAGTACGGCTACTGACTCACTAAATCATTTAGAAACCTAATTAGAAACGAATTTAGGAAGGTGCGATCGCGTTTAGTCGCTTCAGTCGGTGTGCAGCACTTTCCGCCTGTGGATGTATCGCTTGTTTTTATTTATTTTATTTATTTATTTGGCTCTTCAACAATGAATAGGTACACTATTAAATGTAAAGAAATACAATTTTGCCTTTAATCTAAGTGCCCCATCACTTATGGCGCATTTTCATTAGTCGTTAACTCGTTCGGTATACAGCATGCGGGGAGTCCCCGCATGCGGGATAACAACCAATGAAAGTAGCATGTTCGTTATACCGTTTGCGGTTCCCCGAATACGGGCCATGTAAGACGCGTTCCAGTAATCTCTCGCACCCGGCATGCGGGCGCTATCGACTAATGAAAACGGTTCCCCGAATGCGGGCCCTGTGGCATGCGTTCCAGAAATCTCTCGCACCCCGCATGCGGGCCCTATCGACCAATGAAATTGCGCCATTATGGCGGAATTTCACTGGTCGTTAACTCGTTCGGTATACAGCATGCGGGGAGTCCCCGCATGCGGGGAGTCCCCGCATGCAGGATAACAACCAATGTAAGTAACATGTTCGTTATACCGTCTGCGGTTCCCCGAATACGGGCCATGTGACACGCATTCCAGACATCTCTCGCACCCCGCATGCGGGCCCTATCGACTAATGAAATTGCGCCATAATGAAAACGGTTCCCCGAATGCGGGCCCTGCGGCATGCGTTCCAGAAATCTTTCGCACCCCGCATGCGGGCCCTATCGACTAATGATTTTTCTTTATTTTGATAGACCCACCGGCCACAGCCACGGCGAGGCTATTTTTTTAATTTTTGGACAGTACTGGAGTTATTAGTATAGAATCCTAATTAGGCTACTAAATTTAGTTTAAATTTAGTAGCCTAATTAGGATTCAGAAAAGGAACGAAATTAGAAGCTTCTAATCACACTGTTCTAAATTTAGTTACTAAATCAGTTGCCTACTGAAACGCAACAAGAGCGGACGTTTTATTACTATAATTAATAATAACTCCAGTACTGTCCAAATATTAAAAAAATAGCCTCGCCGTGGCTGTGGCCGGTGGGTCTATCAAAATAAAGAAAAATCATTAGTCGATAGGGCCCGCATGCGGGGTGCGAAAGATTTCTGGAACGCATGCCGCAGGGCCCGCATTCGGGAAACCGTTTTCATTATGGCGCAATTTCATTAGTCGATAGGGCCCGCATGCGGGGTGCGAGAGATGTCTGGAATGCGTGTCACATGGCCCGTATTTGGGGAACCGCAGACGGTATAACGAACATGTTACTTACATTGGTTGTTATCCCGCATGCGGGACTCCCCGCATGCTGTATACCGAACGAGTTAACGACCAGTGAAATTCCGCCATAATGGCGCAATTTCGTTGGTCGATAGGGCCCGCATGCGGGGTGCGAGAGATTTCTGGAACGCATGCCACAGGGCCCGCATTCGGGGAACCGTTTTCATTAGTCGATAGCGCCCGCATGCGGGGTGCGAGAGATTACTGGAACGCGTGTTACATGGCCCGTATTCGGGGAACCGCAGACGGTATAACGAACATGCTACTTTCATTGGTTGTTATCCCGCATGCGGGGACTCCCCGCATGCTGTATACCGAACGAGTTAACGACTAATGAAAATGCGCCATAAGTGATGGGGCACTTAGAATTAAGGCAAAATTGTATTTCTTTACATTTAATAGTGTACCTATTCATTGTTGAAGAGCCAAATAAATAAATAAAATAAATAAAAACAAGCGATACATCCACAGGCGGCAAGTGCTGCACACCGACTGAAGCGACTAAACGCGATCGCACCTTCCTAAATTCGTTTCTAATTAGGTTTCTAAATGATTTAGTGAGTCAGTAGCCGTACTTCTTCCTAAATTTAGAAACCTACCTTCCTAAATGCGATTGCATTCTTCTGAATTTAGTAACTAAATCATTTAGGCTACTAAATTTAGGAAGGTCTAATAAGCTCTTTAGTAAAATGTGCGAAACGAGACACAATAGTAAAACAATAACAGCGCGGTCTCATAGGACCGGTTGGGGATTCAAACGTTAATAATATAATAGTCAATAATAGAATAATAGTTAATATAATAGTCTAAACTAACGGTAAAAAGTGGTTTGTGTATTCGATGGTCTCCCATCTTCAAACCATCTTCTGCAAGAATTGCTTAATGTTGACGACAACACCAAAGTGAAATGTGAACTTGTGTATCCATACAGTAAATATGTAATGGTCAAATCATATAAAAAACCGGGCAAGTGCGAGTCGGACTCGCGCACTGAGGGTTTCGTACCAACCTACCTATAAAAACAGTTTAATTCTCGAATCAAGTCTTGAAGACTTTTAAATATTTTTTTTCTTGTGACGTAACTAAAAATTTTCAGTTTTCAGACTTTTCCCGATATTAGTGCTATAATACCTTGCTTCGTGCCAAATTTCAAGATTCTAGGTCAACGGGAAGCACCCTATGAGTTTTGATTCCTTTGACAGTGTCGAAATGTACGTTTTTTGCAACATAAACGGGCGTATCTTTTTTTTCCGTCAACTTACAAGTTTGATTTTTGCACAACTTCAAGGGACCGCGGATTTCAATATATGGTTTTAATTTCAACTGGATACCTTCACGCGTTCTTCAGAAAAAGGGTCTTGACAGACGGACGGACAGATGGACAACAAAGTGATCCTATAAGG
Organism: Mythimna separata; assembly: GCA_030763345.1. Lineage (NCBI taxonomy): Eukaryota > Metazoa > Arthropoda > Insecta > Lepidoptera > Noctuidae > Mythimna > Mythimna separata. Next base: position 18,256,541 of record CM061176.1, on the reverse strand, counting down.
GTTCCGTTTTTTCCTTTTGAGGTACGGAACCCTAAAAATCATGCTAATTGCCCAAAGAGTACCAACCAAGACTGGAAGGACATTTCTCAGACCCTTTCGAAGAACTGTCGTAACTACCTACATAGTTCCACTTTAGCAAAACAGTAGTGTAGCCTGCAGGCATTCAGTCATCTGTCGGCACGCTTGGCGCAGTGGTTGAGCGATTTTTTTCTTGTGATTAGTTTGTGGGTTCTATTTAGATATTTTCTCAGTTTCTCAGTGTCTTTTTATGTGAGTTTACATTAAAAGACAGAAGAAAGATAATTATGAACGCTCATGATTCCTAGTGAGGAGCAACATCATCATCATCATCATCTGCCTAGCCTTTTCCCAACTATATTGGGGTCGGCTTGCAGTCAAGTCGGATTTGGCTGAATACCAGTATTCTACGAGGAACAACGATTTAAACAAAAACTCAGAACTAACATTACACTACAATTTTTTTTGTATTAAGTATGCGCTTTACGAGTACCACTACATCACCTGATGGCAAGCGACGATGTAGCCACCGAGGAGCATGCTTGCCTAGAACTAACCTATTAACTCTTGACTTATACATAGTTTATTTATTTATTGAAGCTTTATGCACAAAAACATTGTACAAAGTCGGACTTATACCTTAGAGTCGTTAATCAAATCATATGCATGAATACTCGTATCTATTACATTATGTAATGCACAGTATTTAATTGCTTATTCTCGTAAAATCTTGTATTGTGGAGGTCTGGTAGGCAGCCGCTCCTCGTAAAATACTGGTATTCAGTTAAATCCGGCTTGACTGGAAGCCGATCCCAATATATTTGGGAAAAGGCTAGGTAGGACATGATTCTCGTAGTCTTGAGCTGAAGTTTTGGATCTCTGAGACTAAAATGACATTACGTGGGTTGTCATACTTGTCAGTTTTGTACACAAAAGAACTGGCATCATTACTATTGTAACTTTGACATTTGCTCATGTCAATTTAGTCTCAGGGTTTAATAAACAGACTTTAGTTCTAGGTACTAAAGCTAAACAGTAGTCTAGCCTGCAGCCATTCACAGTATCGAGCACTCGAGCAGGAAGGCCGGCGGGAAATGCTAATTGTGCAGATAAGCGCCCGCGGGTGCCTGCGGAAGTGACGTCATGGAGCGCACAGGTGTCTACCGCCGAGCTGATAGTGTAATTAGTACGTGTTGCTTTGCAGGAGGTAATGTTTTGTCTACTTTGTTTTATGTAGGTGTAGTGTGTTGTTGTTCGAGTTGCTGTGTGTAGTGGTGGGGTTTTTTGGCTATATGCATACTGCATAGGCAGGGAAAGTTGAGTAGGTCATCGTAACTGGCATGGTTGATGACAAACGACCAAGAGGCTACAACCTAAAAAAATATAAGGCACTGTAATTGGGTATCCAGTGTGGTGAGGACAAACTGGACACCCAATTACAGTAGGTAGGCGTCAGAACCCCTGGACCATCGGTTAAATAAATAGCAAAATACGATATTTTTTGCTACTATTTGGTACCTATCGTCAAATATTTAGTACCTCGCTAGATAGGGAGACACCACAAAAGAAGATTTATTATAAAACTATTATATAGTTTTTGAAAATGTCAATAATAAATTAAATATGGTCAGGCTATAATTAAAATAAATTACGACACGATGTACAAATGCGAGCTTAACTCAGCAATGAGTTTTCTTCCAGCAAACCTTTGAGTTATGGAGTGAAAACATATTCGAGAGAAGGGGAGGATTACCCTCCCGTATCGTAGTAGTACAATATAGTGTGTCGATCCCATATTATTTGCCTACAATTAGGCTAAAGAACAAATTGGTTATCTTAAAAACATCTAAGTGAATTTACGCAGAATTTGAGTGATCGAATTATGATTGTAATTTAATTGTGTTTAGACTTGTGTATTATTTCAGTTTGTAAAAGGCTAGTTCATATTCAAGACCACACAGATTGGACCACCTATTCAATAGTAGCGAGAGACTTAGCTATATTATGTAAAAGTTTAGCATAGCATAGCATCAGCCTTATAATGTTCCCACTGCTGGGACTCAGGCCCCCACTCTAGGAGAGGGAATGGGCCGTAATCCACCACGCGGGCCCAGTGCGGGTTGGTGGATGTCACATGTCTGTCGAATTTTTAGTTCTAAGACATGCCCGGTTTCCTCACGATGACCCTCACCGTTTTGAGTGCAGTGGTGATGAAATAAATTAATGCGATGAAATAAACACAAAGTAATGCGCCTGGCTGGGTTTGTACCCGCAGCCTACAACTCCAAAGTTCGCCGTTATCACTGGGTCATCACGGCTCTTCAAATAAAATGATTGAAACTTAATTAAGTATTACCATTTGAATAGTTTCAGTTAGATCTTATGAATGGTTGGTTCATATCCAAGACCACACGGTTCGGATTAGACCACCCACTCAATAGTACCTATAGACTTAGCTATATAATGTAAAAGTTTGTCTGCCTGGAATTCTGACTAACGGTCCCGCGGTTCAACGTAACCCGGTTATGAATCAACAGTGGTATACAATACAACTTAATAATCAGTTGCATTATAGACAAATCGTAACTAATTTTAAAAATTGTGGTAGCGATATGCCTGGCTGCCTTTTGATTTAGAAATTAAAATGTACTGCTAAGGTATTGGTTTTATACTACTCGTAACATAAATTGAATTGTATACGTTTCACTGTAATATTCGATATGAATTACAGAACAATCAATAATTATAGTTGGCCCCACCATCTACGATTGCATCACTGCTTACCATCAGGTGGGATCGTAGTCAAGCACTAGTTTATATAACTTAAAAAAAATATATTGCATTTTAAATAAGGTTTTTTTTTGGTTGAAAATCATTTAATGCCTGCTCCCGCTCTATGGTGGAGCAGGAGGATGTATTCAATTTTCACTGAATAAAACCACACTTGTGTCTCTCGGTTGCCCTTTGCATTCTAAGACCGCAGGTTTCCTTTTTAGAAATTCTCTAGTTTTACTGACATCTCTTTGAGGCAAGCTCGTTCAGGCCGGATGGCGAGCTTTATATTGCTCGTTGTCCAAAAACTCACGCCCACCGTGGGCGGTAGTCAGGGTTGGAGTCGCGGTGGTTGGGGCGTGAGGATTGTCGTGCACGTACGCAATAAGGTAAGTATATGTATACCTACTTACACAAAAGTTCAAGTATTTAGTGTAAAATCGTTCATTCACTCGTTCACTACACCCTTCCCCCTACCCCTCTCTATCCTCCTCATCACCCTTTGACATAATTGTTTTTGGGTGCGAAGTCATCCAATAACTCCTGTTCTAGGTAGACTGTCAAACTTTTATTGACTAACGCCCGTTTTCAATAAGCTATCTATCTGCAGTTGCAGCTACTAAAGATAAACAAATCTATCCTTTTGCCCTTACTTGCTTTCCTATCCTATAACCTACCGACGACGTATAGCATTTCCTACCAAAAGTTGTGGATTGATAGATAGAATCTTTCTGTTTATCGGGGATAGCTATCTATCTTTGTACTGCGGTAGGTTATTGAAAACGGGTGTTAAACCCACCCATGTTACTTCAGTTGCTCTGTAACTTTTTCAAGCAATCCCGCAGCTCTACCAATCGGCCTTTAACGTCCTTACCAGCTACAGTTGCATAAAAAGTGAAACACCCATCGAACGTGGTTCCGGTGCTAACCTTTGTCCCCACATCCGATCACAACCACTCATTGTGTTCTATATTAGTAACTCCCACGAGAGGTCCAATTGTGGGCTTGTGGGATTACTCGGTAGAAAGGAAACTACGCTTATTTTGGAGAGAAAATTGCAGTCCTCGATTGATATGGTCGGTAATGTTCTTGTACCTTAAAGGGTGAGGCCCCAAGCGGATGGATACCACCTTCGTAACATAAACTTATTGGGGACTAGGAATGCGATGGTAGACGAGATTGTAATAGGTTATTAGCACGCCCTGTACATGTATGCTAGACGTTTGTGGTGACTGTGATTGTTGAATTAGTATCTTCGTAACAGGAAATGTTTTTATTTTGTTTTCCACGTGGTTCTCTATTGTATATAGTAATGTTAAAGGTAATTTTTTGCTATTTTTGTAAAGATTGTTTACAAAAATCTGTTCTATCAATAAGCATGATTTATTATATTTTAGGGAAGTAAATAAAAAATAACAAACCAAAAGAAGAAATAAAAAATCAAAAAGAATATGTACGATATTTGTAAAATTGTGAAGGAGATCGCAAGAGAAATTGGCTAATCATACAGATTGAATAGACAAACATATTATTAAAAGGTTAAGCAAAGACTTTGAATATAATAAGAAAATAAATGAATTTTTATGCATAAATCAGATTTTGCATAGACAAACACTAAATATCAAAATGTTTTGCTTACGCCTCAAGATACACCAAAGTCGCCCCTATTATACTTATTATAGTCTTTTTTGGTGGGAAATCATGCAATGAGCACGTGTCAGACTCATAGGTACTAAAGTCAGAAAACATAAAGACGTAAATGATCGTATTAGCCCCAGGAAATTATTAAACAACACTTCCCGCTCTTTGTGTGGAGAAAAACGGATCTGTCAGTTATTTACTGACTAAAATCCACCTGCATTTCTTTTGATTGTCTTTTCCTTTCTAGCGCCTCGGTAACTCTTTCTAACAATCTCGAAGTAACTTCAGGTTCTAAATTAAACAATAAGCATGGAAAACAAACAGTCGAACACGATCGTCGATTCAAGCAAAGCTATCTATTAATAAACAACACTGTCTTCAATAAATAACGCCTTATCAAACGTCCCAAGTGCAGGCCTACTTGTTAACACGTGTCTCGACGATCGATAAAACGCTGATCGATAGGGGCGGTCGCGAAAGTCGATAGTCGGCCCACCTCTAAAACCTACTACTACTTAGTGATGGGCGATTCCGAGATATCTTTATCAATCGAAAGAATCGGAGTCGTTAAAATAAACAATCGGGGCAAATATTGACTCACCGTTCTACAAAATAATCGAGATGTTTTTCGATTGTTTCGAGTCAGCGGAATCGACCGCTAGTTTTCGATTGTTCGAATCAGTCGCTCTCACTTGACACTCACAAAACCATCGAGGTACAACTTGCACACGAACGAACCCTGCGTCAGTCACAATAACAGACCGAGTCGGACTCGAGTCAAAGCCGAAACAATCGAATAATCGAATAAAAGTTCTCGCCATTGCGCATCACTACTAAAACCCACTACCGCTTACGACTTTCTACGCGTCGCTCGATACGTCAATTGTCCTTACTATTGTCAGTGATAATACTTAATAAGGGTTAACTAATAGCTTTTGTGTTTTGTTTTATCGAAGGAGGCAAAGGTAGGCTGTGTAGGTTCAAGAAATGTGTGAGTTGGAAAACGATGTAGGCGATTCTTCAAGCTGTCTAAGAGACTATGGAAGGATTTATTCTGGTGCTTGACTCTCTTGATCTTTTCTATTCTGAGTGGTCATTGTTGGGAACGGTAGTTCATTGAGTTTGGTGGCTTCTGTTCTTTAATATCTGTTAAAGATACCACTAACCTACGACGGGTATTCAGTAGCAGTTGACTCACTTGATGTCAAGATTGGTTTTGTTAATTAATATAATAAAATATAAAATAAACATTAATCCCAATGAATGGTAGAGCTTCATAAGTAGACATAGGTCCAACAGTGGACATCTTTCGGGTAGTTTCGACAACAACCGGTCCTGTGCGTCTCGCATCCATCGTATTCCTGCGACCCTCACCTCTCAGAACAATTTGCGAGTAATTAAAACCGCTTTTTAACCTCACTCGACAAAATCCCGCTGTCATGACCAAATCTATATCTAAATTAACCACATATACAAAAAAAACCTCAAACTTCCTTACATTCGTGGGAATCCCTTCCAAACATACATGTAAATTACACAAAACACCCTGAGCAATTGGTTGCCTCATAATAATCGCAGGCCGTCTCCTAACCCTTGCCTGCTTATCTCCCTCCTTATAAACTGACATCCTTTCGGAACAATTTGCGAGTAAATGACTAAATTAACCATAGTATACAAAAACCACAACTGCTCTCAAAAACGGTGAAGGCAAACATCGTGAGGAAACCGGTATGTCCTAGAACCAAAAATTCGAAGTCATGTGACATCCACCAATCCGCACTGGGCCCGCGTGGTGGATTACCGCCCATCTCCTCTCCTAGAGAGGAGGCCTGAGTCCCAGCAGTGGGAACATTATAAGGCCGCTAATACTAGTAATGCAAAAACCAACCTCAAACTTCCTTACATTCGTGGGAATCTCTTCCAAACACACTTGTAAATTGCACAAAACACCCTGAGAAATTGGTTGCCTCACAGTAATCGCAGGCCGTCTGCTAACCCTGCTTATCTCTCTCCTTATAAACTGACTTCCATTCGGAACAATTTGGCAGTAATTAAAACAACCCTTGAACTAGATAAAATCTCGCTGTCATGACTAAATTCTAAATTAACCACAAAACAACTCCAAACTTCCTTACATTCGTGGGAATCCCAACCAAACACACTTGTAAATTGCACAAAACATCCTGAGCAATTGGTTGCCTCACAGTAATCGCAGGCCGTCTGCTAACCCTGCTTATCTCTCTCCTTATAAAGAACATGGGTATGTTAGTGTCACGCGGACATACAACACGATTTATGTTCTAAGTACGTCAGGATGTTGTTTCGTACTGTGCAAGGTGTATACGATTGTACTGTTGGTTAAAGTGTTAGGTGTATGTTTGGACACAACACCAACACACATTTTATTTTTAATTTCTATTGTGATTTTAATTTTGAGCATATAATTCGCAGAAATGAGGATCACATGACTGAAAGCGTTCTAGCCATAGAAGAAGGTAAAAGAGGAAGAACTTGGCTATTGACTACCTGGAGGCGAACCATCCTAAACGACTAATGCCAGAAATGACGCAAAATCGAAATCGCCCGACTGGCGTAATTTTATCAGGAGGGCTGACCTAAAATGCAGGGGATTGATTGTAAACGATTTTTTTTTTATAGAATAGAAGAAAAAAAAATAGCTCGCTTGCATTACTGTTTTTTTTTCTAATAACGTAGAGCAAATGTCAGTACTATGAGAGTCACCTAGTCTTAGTAAATATGGACAGAACACTTACTATTTTATGGCACTAAAACATTTTGAATTCTCAAGACACATTCATAGAAATGGTGTCAAAGATTAGACCTCTCACCGTACGTTCAACATGAAGTTAGCAGTGACTGCTTATCAGTTTCCTTCACTGTACGTGAACCTTAGGCACTCGTGTGAGTGTGAGCACTAAAGTTATACGCAAGTGAGGAATTTTAGACGTTTTCTAAATTGTTAGTGAAAATGATTTTCAAATTTTATAGTCATAAAGGTTGAGTATAGTTTTGCAAAGGTAAGTATATGTGCTATAATAATGATACCTAATTCGTTTATTTCGAAGAAAAATTGATCACAGACTATATATTATAATATTACAGATTCCTATTGCTCAGTAAGTGAACCATATAGTAATGCCTTTCAAGATGCCGTGCGTGCATGAATGCTATGATTATCGACTATAATTTTGGTACTTCCAAAATTGCAACTGCAGGAATAGGCTACTTGTAAATCCTAAATGTAAAAAAAAACGTTTTTGAATTTATAAAAGTAACTATCTATCTACCTCAACAGAGTACGAGTACCAAAGTAATTTTTTGAGTACTCATAATTTCAATCATTTTGACATTTGTTTCGAGAATATCTTTTACAAATCGAATTAACTTTTTCACGAGAGGAGAATATTTATAATGTGTACATTATTCACATCTAGAGTAACAGTACAACCATTACAAACACAATAAAACTGTGTTAGAGAAAGATAAACATCAAAACGATCTTATAATCGAAAACAGACGACGCTTACAAATCCATTAACTGTCTGATTGAGTATTAAACTGTAGCTACCAGCAATTTTTGCACACAAAAGAAATCGGGTGCACACAATGGAATAAAAATAAAAACAGAATGTTCTAGTTACCGCAGTTAACAAAGCACAGTGTAACGGCGCACAAAAATCAACCGTATCATTGAATCGTGTTGATCTTAAGAAAGATCTTTTTAAGTATCGATTTCTCTGACACACTAAAAGTAATCGAGTCAGCGAAAAAATCGAGTGACTTTTTAGTGTCGCGTCGTTAAGCTTTGCTAAATGTCAAAAAAAGTATAAAGTGAAATCGTTACGGTGTTGAGTTCAAATCGAACTTTTCACTTTTTACCTTTTACATTATTTTTGAGAGACTAACATTGCGTAGCAACACAGGGCCTCAAGTCTGCTATGACAATTGTATCAGAATAGTCGACATTGGCTTTATAATTGTTGATTTTGACAGTTTGGTCCTACCAAACTTTTCAAACTCAATGCCAGTGATCGACAATTCTGATATAGGTAATTCTAATAGGAATCATAATATAATAGGAATCAAACTTGAGGTTCAGGTCATTATTCTGTTTGTTTTAATGCTGTATGTTCCAAATAGTCACCGAAATCCAGGAACGCAGAGGGCTACTGAATAAAGAAAAGAAAGGTTTAAGTCACTTTAGATGTATGTCCAGCAAACCTTCGTTCAATAGAGTCTTGTCTGAGCAACTATCCTGTAGTTGATTTCAGGTGGTTCTATATGTTCTGATCGCACAGAGAAATCTGATACAGCGATGCCGATTTTTTAATTTTAGTTACTATGTGGCATCATAGATGTCGCTATCAATAAAAATCTGGCACTCCCTCTCTTTGCACCCAGTGTGATTGAAGTTATTTGATGGTTCCGCCAAAAAAGGTTGTCTTATCTTCCAAATCTCGCGGGCTTTTATTATTAAACTAGCTTCTGTCAGCGGCTTCGGCCGCATGAAAGTAGGTTTCTCCATTAAAACTTTGTTCTCCTTTTTTACCCCCTTAGGGATACAATTCCAAAAATTATTTCATATTGTACGCCTACGTCATACAAAGAACATACCCTCCAAGTTTTAGGTCTTTATAATCAACGGTTTAGACTGTTCGTTGATCCGTCACTGAGTCATTTAGGACAAAGTATTTTAGAAATATAGATTACTGCACATGGCAATAAGAATAGTTTAACTTAATTCTTAATTTCCAAACATTGTAAATTAAAATAAGAAATTCCGGCTTCCAGCTTGCCGTGACAAATGCTAAGCTATTTGCGACAAATCATTTCAACCACAAGCAATAAACTGGAAAGTACAAAAACGCGCTCTAGTTTAGCAGCAAAAACGTGGCACAATAGCTGTACTTAAAGTAAAGTATAACGAAAAAGTGGCTTCATAACGCTTTCTAGATACAGACGTGAGTCGAGCTGTAGTCTGTGGGTAAGATAAATTGAAGAAATCTGAACAAACCGCAATGATTGGCTGAAGGAGGTGGTGACTGCGGAGAAAAGCAACAGCGTAGCGTTGTTAGGAGCGGTGTTAAAATTATAACTGGGTCTATTGAGATATTTACGAGTGGCAATTAGGATAGTTTGGTTATTATTGTTATAGCCCCTATTGTTTTATTGCTGGGCGAAAGTCTCCCTCCATTCCTTCCATCGATCACGATTTTTTGCTTTTATTTTCAATTCTCAAGGAAGACATACATGTCATCCAGTTAAAATTTATAGTTATGGATTCACTTAGCAGAAATATACCTATGCCAAGATAAACACCTGAAAATATACATATCCTTGTCTTATTTTACATATGGTAAACGCAAAGCATTTTCTTCTTTCACTCTATTCTCTCAATGGTCAAGTTATTCATATGTACTTATTACTATTGTAGTTAAAATGCGTTTCATCCCTCTTTTTGAAGTTTTGAAAAAAAAACTGAGAACTGCTGCTACTTCCAAATCTCCTTTAATTTATTTTTCCATCCATTCTCATCACTCCAAATATTCATCTCAATATTATCATATGCAATCTTTCAGAAATTATATCAATAGAAATAAAACGTGTTAAAATATATCCCTATAGATTTGCTATAAAAATTTAGCAACAAGAATTTATTAAGGTTTTAATAAAGCAAAATATATTAATGAAATCTATATCAATAGGAAAATTTAACGATAAATAAAGTAAGTAAGCACAGAATTTAATAACTAAGTAAAGTAATATCACAGGACTAAACTGATAATAATCTCTAAATTACGATAGATTTAGTAAAACTTACGATTATGTCCAGCTACTGTATTCGTGGGCGAGGATATCAAACTGTCAAGTGTGTAATATTGTCAGCTTTTATAACATTATCTTTATCAGCATTCTCGATAAAACAACAAAGTAAATACTAATTTTAAAATAGAATATTTCACAAGTGTAAGTTACGAATATAACATAAACAATACAAAATATAGGCACCACAAAAATTGAAAATAGTTGTTTCTAAGTTACAATAAAATTTAGTCGATCAACAAAAAAAATCTTGCTGGTACACAGAAAACAAGTAGATAATATAGAAAATCTATAAAATAGCATTTAAAAAAAATCATTTTTTGAGCCTTTGTATGAAATAAGCGAGTTAGGTTTTGAAGAAAAGGTTAGAATCCATTACGTTCACAGATATCGTTTAAAATACAACAAAAATACCTACAAAAGATCATAATAAAAAGAACATAAACAAAACAGTTACAAAAACAAACAATAACAGAACAAAACCATATCTAACTCGCAAAAATATCAAAATACAAGTACATCTCAAGCAGAATCAATGAAAGTAGTTCAGAAAATTTCTTCCAATTGTTGCAAACATGTCTTCCAATCTTCTGTATTACTTCTGTCTTCATGTTATGGGTATAGATACAGATGTATCGCCCAGCACCAGTGATGCCACTAAGAGACCACGGGACTATTACAATATAACCCGTGAATTCTTCCAGTGCCATTGCATGTGCATGGTGCGAGATCTTCGCTTCATTCTTCTAATCTTCTTCATTTCTATCTTCTTTCTTCTCATATTCATAGAGCTGTGGATTACATAATATTCCTAAATCTGTAATAAACACTGATAACAAACAATATTTCCAAAGTTTTCTTAAGACTATTTTTTTCATATGGATTCATACATACATTTAGATTTACAAATCTTATACCGTACTAATAAAAAAAAGAGTTCACAGATTAAGATAGTAAACTAAATAACTCATAATCTCAAATCAAAACATGTTCAAAAAACCTCTTAGTTCATATCTCATCATTTATCTCGAAGGCTTCTTCATTTGTTTTGATTACACCTTTCAATCAGAAGTTTGCAAATAAAAAGCGTGTTCATTTAAAAAAATCTAATTCAATATAACATGTGTTAGGTGTGTTAGTAGTATTATCAGTGTCGGTTTTAATCTTAACAATCTTGTATTGGAGATCACATATCTTTGTAAAAACAGCAAATCATTTGGTTTAACAACCTCGACGTTTTGTCTGGACCCAATTTGGCGTCCAATTTACATGCCTGATGGTACGATAAGCCAGCAAATACCACCTCTTTAGATCCTATTATACGATTTCAAATGTTTTAAAGGATTTGCATGCGCAGAATCTTAAATAATTTAGATTACATTATGCTACTCGATAGAGTACGAAATATACTGTTTATTTTTATTTCTTTAACAATTCATGTACACACACAGTAAACAGGCAAGAAGAAGAAACCATAAAAATAAGTATAAAAATGAAGCTTAACCTAAAAAAAACTATTTTATATACTTGCTAAAGGAGAGTTGAACAAATAGAGATGCAGATACCGTGTGTACCGTGTGTAAGCTTAATAGGACAAAAAAGTAAAACAAATCAATGTATTTTGTATATTATAACATCCAATGTAATGACGTACATGTATGTTGTATATATTACCAGTTATTCAAACCTTAATTAGTTCACCGTTCATCCTGGATTTATTTCTAAACCGTAAAACCTTTCTATCAAAGTTGAATAAGCTGGAAGCTGTAGAAAATCCAATAACATAATATTGCAAACAATCATTCCTGGCTACTAGTTGGTAGTTACGGACAGCTCTCAATAAAATCACGTTAACAGTTTTATTTACGACCGCTGAGTGCATTGTGCGCGGTAGCGTTCAATTCTGCGGTTGTTTAGGACTCAGACATACACTCGCAAGAAATTTAAGATTTCATAGTTCCATACTAGGACATGATTAGTAAAGGTGAATGGTGAAAGGACAACTGGACGAGACGAAATGATAAAAAGGAAGTCAAAATAGAAATGGTTATTGATTTCTTTGGAAATATGTATATAGAAAATATAATTGAAATAAAAGAAAATTAATTTTCGAAAGTTTTCAGTAATTTACACTTCAGTATTAAAGAAAACACAACACTGTACGGATCCGAAGACCGAAATAATATTGAACCAAATTGTCAATAATGAATGAGTTAAACATATGCACAATACAATCAGTGATATAGATGCTGTCGAAAGGCACTTTGAAACTACTATTGATTTCGAAAGAAATCTTAAAATTTTAGCCAACAATAATTTCAACGAACCAAAATATGAAGTTAACAAACCAAGTCATCCATATTTGCATAGCGACCAAGCACATCCTCTAACAGTAAAAGCACATTACCAAGTTGTACCGCGTCCAACCTACGTGTACAAGCCCTAAGAGATGTTATCCGGCGCGCGCGCAGGTTGCAATTAAAATTAATGAATGGTACAAGTGTCGCTGCGGGTTACATACAGTAAGCTAGTACACATCTGTTTTACTTGTGTGATTCAGTATAGCAATTAGAAGCAAGCCAATGATGGATTCATCGATTAGAAATAGTTTTGTTTACTTTTGATTAGGTATTGACTGTTTTTCTAACAAGTGAAGATTTGTAAAAAACATGCTTTGATTTTGAATTTGTTAAAGTGAATCTTAATCAATAATAAGTTAAACTTGGCAGACGCGATTTATGTAAAGGATACGTAAGATAGATTCTAGAAAATAATTAAGATAGAAATTGAACTATACATATATAAATATAGTGCTTTTCATCATCAATATCGAATAATAATCATTGGCAATTCTTTTGAATGCCGCAAGTTATAAATCGCATACAACTTAAAGATATCGACAAAACCGTTTAATACTACATAAAACCGATATACATTAGATGAACGATGCACATAAAAATATCGCCAGGTGTTTTCTCAGAAAACCGATGCAAAAGACGATAGATGAAATCGTCGATACTTAAAATACCGACACGCGAACAGAAAGTTTTATATCTACTGAGTCATGTTGGATCTAAATTGAATCAAGATCTGAGACTTGGATGCCTATTACTCATATATATTTATGTGCTCAATTCCCGCTTGTCTTCACAAATTCTGATAGTGATTAGGAGATTTAAACTTCAGTTGATGACGCTTTCTATCTTAGTAAAAAACTCGAAGTCATCACTGTTTATATGTAAGTAAATCAGAAAAGGTAACGTTAAATCTTTGGTGTGTAAATGGTTCGTAACGTGAGAATGTCAAAACAGTAAGAAATTAAATTTATAGATTTCAAATAATCAACTAAAATCCTGTCCTTATCGGTGTTGAACAATCAAATCATTGGTTCAAATCTGTTGCTGTGAGTTATTGGATCAATTAATGGAAAGATAACAAGAATGCAGTGCACCAGATACTATTAGTACTGTTACCTTGTCTGTATTTTGTTCAACTACTGAATATTGGCCACGTCAGTACACTTTGCTCCGGCAACTTATCAATAAAATCTGTTCGGAATTAAATAAATCAGTGCAGGCACTGCCGGTATCTGACGATGCATCTCTGTGGCCTGTAATTGGGCTTCTCTCCTCACTATATTTATTTAATAATACGCCTCTATTTCCGCTGACAACATCGGACGAGATCTATCTAACGAAGAAATGCAAATAAACCATGTTCCTCTCGCGAGCCTCCAGACACAAATTAAAACTTAATAAGTAAAGAAATGGCGGAGCTACATAAAGGAGAGTTTATTAAACTAATATGGGAAGCGCTAAACACTATTTTAATCCAGATTCTAAATGAACCGTGATTAGATAAAATTGCCAATTACTAAAGATGGCTCGCTCAACGACATACGTTGATTTTATACAGGAATCCTTGATAACCTCCAAAGCAAACATGCCTAAGAAAGTAAATTGATTATCGTACGATATTAGCAAAGCTTGTCTTCTAGTGAGACCAAGTATTTCCTTTTAAAATACTAATTAGCTTACACCATCATTATTTTATTCTAAGCTCGAATCGATCATCAACAATTATATATCTCTCCAATTAAAACAAACGGTATAGATTAAAGCAATTTAAATCGATTCCATGGGAATCGTGGTTGCATTTCCCAGCGGATTAGCTTCTCGCTCCACAGTGTACACTCGATATACTGTGCGAGTAACAGTCATGCTGAGAATAATGCTCTGCTTACGAGGATAGACTCACGAACCGCAACCCCGAGTCCTTAACACACACCGACACGTTTACGTTAGACTACAACCGAGAGTAACACGAAATGCGAACGCAAACGACTCTAGCGAGATGCAAAATTGTTGCGGGACTAACAAGCGCTGGGAAAAGAAAATTGGCAGTGAATTGAATAGCAATAACTAAGTGCGAATTTGCATTGTCCGTAGCGGGTTGTCTCCGATCGTTATAAATAGATCTATGGCAATAAATAAACGTTTTATCTTATCGTTAAGCGGACGGCGATAAATCACGGTGTATCAGATAAAATAGCTTAAGTAATCTATATATATCATATCATTCATTGTGTGAATCATTCATAATAGTGACGATAAAAGTGATTACATAGATCTCTAACTATGGACAAGAGAATTAAGAAACAGTTGTAATTTAGTTTGTACAACATGAAATTGCAATAAACGGAGTCCATTTATAGATTAAGCAAGAAATTTAGAAATTCATCACCAGAAAGCGCTATAAATTTTCAGCTCAACATTCATTTCAACAAGCTATCCAAATAGATGCGCACACAAGCACGACAATCATCAACAACAACAACATAAATTGCATGGTGTCTCCTAATACCCGCAAATGTAACCCAACAATAGATTTATCTCATTACGGATTTAACCACTCGCGACAGCGGTTGTCACGACGCTAAAATATTTGCATTGTAAACCACCCCGTTTCCTGATATGTCCGTTAAATTATTCGCAGTGTTTGGTAATAAACTTGAGGCGAAATTGTGCGCACGCGCTGCGGGAGGGAGCCTCGCACACATGCATGAGACGCGTTGCAGAAACATGCAGAAGGTCAAAGGTACTTCTTGAAAGCAGGAAAATGTAGTTAGTCCAAAAAGAAACAAATATGTAACGAAAATTTTGCACTATTGCAACATGATCTCTTCAGAAGAAGTTCAATTTTGGAAGAAATAATGAATTTGGTCTTCCCGTCCGATTTATAATTTGGGTGTAAATAGGCTCTTTAATAAACACACGATTGCATCACTGCTTACCATCAGGTCGGATAGCAGTCAAGCACTAGCTTAATCTATTAGTGAAATCATTGATCCTAACACCTTTCAAAATCATATCACAATTTCTAACACACATATTTTCTTTAACATTAATCCCTACTGCCTGATCTAGAACTTTTGACCTTTATCTAGGTTCCCAACAAAATTTTCTACGTACCAACTTCAGTCAAACATTAGTAAGTTAACCTTTCAATAATTTCTGTTATGTATACTCAGTCTCTTATCGTATCAGTTAGGTGCGTTTCAAATTAGACATGTATAAAATAGGTATGATGAAATTCATAACACAAATATACATGTAAATTATTATAAAACGGTAAAGTCTGTTAACCGTTAGGATATGCCCATCTCCGGGATTTTACTCTTGCAGCGAGATATCTTTTGCGTACAGTTTTTTATGATAGGATGTCATCAATATTACTTACTGTAGTTTCTAAATATTTTTTTAATAGTTTCGGAGTTTGGATTGCTTTTGCTTTGGTAAGGTACTACCTAATTATTTTTGCGTTTTATACAACATGTAACATAATAAATGCATATCCGGAATGTAGTATGTTCAGAATCGGCTACTGAATCGATTTCTACCGAGTAGTAATTTTATGAAAAATAGGCAAATTTTCGATATTCTAAAATAATTCATAAAGAATTAGTTAGGGATTAAAAAATGGTCTATTTTAATAAATCTTGATTACGTCACTAGCATGTTTATAAATGCGTACGTAGATACCAATACCGATGCCCTACCAATGTAAAGCGACGGTATTTGCCTACAATTAATAATTATTACAATAACTAATTTCTTAAGAACACTACCAAAGTGCATTAACATAAAATTTTGGTGCTTGAATTATGTTATACTGTAATTTAATTTCCTAATGTGCATAATTCCAAAAATATTACGATTGAATCTTAAACCAATTAGGAATAACAGTTCCTCTTTCCTCCTCTCGTGTTTTGTTTATTTCATCTCGTTCGTGACCTCTCGTTTGAATACAAAATAAAGTTCTCCACAATTATGCAGGTTTGCCCTGTCCTCCACGATGCGTTCGTTGATACCGTTGCTTGGTTAATTTCGTGTTGTTTTCAAAACATTTCGCTTGCTGACGTCATTCGCTCGGTGCATACCTAAGTGAGAATACGTTTAGAGACACACCTTTGCAGAATACCATATTTTAGATTGGTTTTGTTGTTGTTGAAAGTTTTGCAAACACCATTGCAAAACTTTTTCCTTTGTGTTAATACTGTTAAATTACGTTTTAAACTGCTCTATCGTATGCCTACAAAGCGCTATTCTTGAAAAATTATAGGACTAAAGTTGTCAAAAAATAAAAGGCCCGTTCTGACATTTGTCATCGACATAAATCTTAATATATATAAATCTTGTGTCACAATGTTTGTCCTCAATGGACTCCTAAACCACTTAACCGATTATAATAAAATTCGCACACCATGTGCAGTTCGATCCAACTTGAGAGATAGGATAGTTTAAATCTAAAAAAAAAAAAAAGTTAGGTAAAGTAGGGTAGTGTAGGGTAGTGTAGGGTAGTGTAGGGTAGTGTAGGGTAGTGTGGGGTAGTGTAGTGTAGCGTAGTGTAGTGTAGGGTACTGTAGGGTAGTGTAGGGTAGCGTAGGGTAGGTAGGGAAGGTAGGGTAGGGTAGCGTAGGATTTGACGGGAGCGAAGCCGCGGGTAAAAGCTAGAAAAATGACTATAAAGTAAGCGCAAAAGAATACTCGCAATATATTCCATATTATTATTTACCTCGCCAAAAAAATGTATGTATTTTTTAAAACACTTTATGTAATTAATTATTATTTTACTGTTTCTTTCAGTTTCCAAGTTATACTCGTATTAGAGTCTTTCTCAAATGTCAAAACGGACCTTTAATTTTTTTGACTACTTTAACATGTTGCAATCTTTGGGTTGCCAATTACTATAGTTCGTCTAATGAAAGCGTGACCTGAGAAAAAGAGGCTAAATCCAAAAAAAATTATGTGGTATTACTAACTAGTAGGAGAATCATGTCTTGACACTTCACAATATTTTTTATTTCCCACAATTGCGGCTGAATGATGTTGCCAATAAAATTAAAAAAAACTCCAGGTCGCGCTATCATTAGACGCACTCTAGTATCCCGTATTCTCATTAAAGGCTGCGACAGGATGGGTGGGCGTCCCAAACGCTACCGTGTGCCGGTAGAACTAATTAATTCAAGCGGTCCCCGCGGGCGTCCAGCTCCCGGCCTACGCTGCGCCAGCGCAACGAAACGTGACAAAAAATGGAACTACTACTGTACTACGGCAGGATATTTTGTTAACTTTTATAGGACTGTTATGTGCTTAGATACTTTTAAGATCATAATTTTACTGTGTGACAAAAAATAGAACTGCAACTGTAGGCAGGATTTGTTGAGTTTCATAGACTGTCGTGTGTTTAGATGATTTTAAAATCATCATAATTTTACTGTGTGACAAAAAATAGAACTACAACTGTAGGCAGGATTTGTTGATTTTTATAGGGACTGTCGTGCGTTTAGATAGTTTTAAGATCATCATAATTTTATTATTTAGATATGCTTAAGTAGCACATTGTATTTAAATCAGTCTCATTTCAAAGTCTATTAAAATGCATTATGGGATATTTGTTGTCTCTGATTTTCGATTCCCATCTATAAAGGGTTACTGAAAAATTTATTATTAGTTAGTAGGCAGACATACTACATTTGCTGCAGTATGTTCGCCTACTAACCGATCAAAATGTATTGAACTGCTGATTTTTTTCGCGATTTCAATTTTGGATCTATTGTAAAAGTTGTTTCTTATCACAGAACGTATAATCACATGTTTAAGTATCGGACACTAAGTACCAATCACCCTATATATCCTACATTACAAAACAAACCAGCAAGAGAATCAAACTTAACATAAACTACAGTAGAAGTATAAATTATGAACTACACAAATCATCGTTAAACGCTAATGAGACCTACAGTCGGTGCTTTGCCCTTAAGCGGATACCAGGACTGCAGAGCGCCCAGGAGCAAATCGTTAAACACCAGGAACTAAGGAGCTGGTCATTCATAATTCAGCTTTATGTTAGTACATGTCCCGCGGCTAATAGTTATGAGCATTGATTGAAAAATATTAGTCGGGACAACCATCCATTAGTTTATATTGGAATCGGAGGATATTTAGTTTCTAGACATCTGTTGAAAAATCATAAAGTTGTCAAAACATAAGAGGCCTTTTTTGACATTTAAAAAAGACCCTAAAATGTACCTAACTAGGAAAAAACTAAAAGAAGCAATAAAATAATAATTTATTAAAGAAAATGTTTAAAAAAATACTTATAATATGATGGAATATATTCTGAGTGTTTGTTCTATTTCTTAACTATTTACGTCGCGATGGCAAATGTCAAAACAAGACTTTTATTTTTTGACAACTTTAATATACATTTTATTTTTGTTTCTATTTTATGTTACTATTTTGGTGTAAAGTAAAGTTTATTCTATTTAATTCTATATATAAAAATAGCCCAATTTAATTAAAGATAGCCCTTAAAATAAATATAGTAGTAAGGTACCTTGCAAATGGAAAACACAGTCTGATAGTACCAGGCTACTATAAATCATGAGAAGCAAAAATAAGACAGCTTTAATTAAAGCAGGCGAGTCATAAACTATCCGTATCGAGTCGAAATTAATCGAAGCTTTTCATTAAATCGATTTTCTTAGTCTAGTATGATTGAGTGTTATTGAATCAACATTTTATTAAGCCTGTAATACATGATCGAGATAGGAGTTTTGTATTTTCTAAATCGAGCAGAGAAGAAGACTAAAGAATGAAAGAAAACATGTTTATTCTGCCTGAATAGACGCACAACTAACTCTAATTATAAAAACAAAACTAAACTAAAGAGGAGATGAATGAGGAAAAATATTTTATTGAACCTTATAAACCCCGTGCGGTCTCATGCGACCGCGCGAAACGTCATCGCAACATTTCGTCAATACCCAACCGGTCTCATGCGACCGCTCTCTCTCACTACATTGTAGGCCATATTTTCGATAATTAGAGACTTCTTTTGTATGAACAAGTTTGGTTACTTACGTTCTTTGATAAATTTCCTATAATTTGAACGAAACGTCCCCATAAATGTAATACAAAATCGTGCAGTTAAAGGAATTTTCAGTAGTATAAGTAAAACAACTAGGTACCAGGAGACTAGGAACATTAAGGAGATTATAATGTATTCAATTTGCCGTACATGGCGTGGTTACGGAGTGAGCTTTCTTAACACATGGCTTCATGGCCATGTGCGGTTAGGGCTTAGGTTACATTAACTGAATTGGGGCTAGGAGTACATATTTTGTAAAACTAGGGTAATTATTGTAAATAAATTTGTTAATGGAAAATAACGTTGTAAAAGAGAAGTTACCCGTGGAATAAAAACAGCTTAGTACTTTGAGGATCCAGTACCGTAAGTACGTTGGGGCAACACTTCGGGGAGGCCTACGTCCAACAGTGGACGTCTTATATCTGAAATAATGATGATAACGTTGAGGATTGGCATTCGTGAAATAAGTAGGCACTTGAATTAGATAAAATTCGTTTGTTTTTATAGTTGGGAATTACAAATAAGACTAATACTTGCTGAGAATCATCACCAGACAGAAAGAATCAGAAAATTGTAATTATATACCTATGCAAGAAATTGAAACTAATTCCTAGTTAAACCTCTTAGTGTATCCCGTTCCTAATGAAACCAAACATAAACTAGGCCTTAAGGTCTATTTAGACGCGTTCGTGACTCCCCAGCAATTCCATGTCTATGCCGTGGGAGTCGCCTCGCCATCGACAATATTCCGTGCTTTTTCGAATATCGAACTAAATTCAACGATTTCGGTAAAGCAAACGAGAATATCAACCAACATTCTAATGGTTTTGAAATGACTGGCTGAAAAGGTCTTGGTTCATCTATAGACTTAAGTTAATGTTTGTTTAGTGACATGGGCTTTGAACGTATTTGCATTTTGCCGATATGGTCTACCTGGGAAGACTTTTACTATGCAATAATCATAATTTGTAACAGTTCTGATTTGCTAAGCTAACGATAGTACGTAAATATTTTTCCTTCTTTCTTTCTTACGATTGCTTTTTCCGATTAAGAAATAAATTGAACAAACAATTTAAAAATAGAACTGTGTTTTCTTTTGTGTCTATACTAGTGTTGCTTTTTAAATTAAAAGGCATAAGCAGCTTTATGATACGGCTTGCAATTGATGGATTAGTATCCTGGAATGATTGAAGTTATAAAGGTAGTAAATCAAGAACTTAACCTTGATTATTATCAAGATATAACTGTCAAACTTAATTGCAATCGGAAGCTCAGTTTGTTTATCGTAAAAAGTTTACTGTTAAAAAAATCCTTCCATTTAAAATATAATTCTACGTTATAGTAAACGATAAATCGGTTTGTTTATGGGGGCCTCAAGATATACGACACTAATAAAGTTTTTAAGTCTTATCGATCAATATATTCTAATAAATTACTTTGCTGTTAACACTGCCTACTGTATGTGCTTAAAAGTTTTATTTAAGTAGTGTTAAATAAAATTTACAATGAGAAGAGATTAGGAAGCGTCGACAAGTGATGATATGGCTGATGATGAAGCACGTTTGCCTAGGAATAACCTATTCAATCTTGACTTAAAGACCCCTAGCTTGTAGCTATTATGAAACTAAACGAACAATAAATGTGTTTACATGTGATTTTGACAACCAAACACAACAGCTTACTTTAGATTAACTGGGCGTGCCGAAGAACGTATTGACAGTTTGTTTTTATTGTTGTTATTTAAAGCAGCCAGTTCTTTGAAAAAAAAACATAGTTTTTTTTAATCTGTCTATTCCAGATTGCCTAAAAAAATCGCCGAGTGCGACAAAAATATTTCTCCCCTAAAATATCATAATTACTCCAAACAACCAAACCATAAATATTTTGGTCCCTCATATCCCAACAAATCCCATCATGTGTTCCGTCGCGTCGCATCCACGGAACTCCGGCCAGCGTCCGGCGCGCGCGCACCTCGACGGGACGGGTTCCACAGGTTGTACCAAACAGGTTTGAATATTCATAGAGTACGAGTGGCAACGGCCCCAACACTATGCCGATGACATAATGATTCCGAATAGATTTATTAGAGCCATCCGATATTGACTTTGTTGTGAACTTGTGATTTAAGTGGCTGGATTATTTTAATGTTGTAGCTCGATTAGTTTTTATCGATTTTTTCAGTGTTATGAGGTTGTTTTTGTTTTTTTTATTGGTTGTAATTTATTTGGCGACTTTGTTATACGAATACAAGAAAATAAAAATATAAGTAAAAATTGTTTTGTTTCTACGCATTGCCAAAAATGCAGTTGGTTATGAACTTACAAAAAAAAAGCCAAATACATATTTTGAAACTCGTTGCGCTTAAAGCCAATCAACAAAGAAGCAATATTAATATGTTAAAACAGGTACCTACACCCACAGAATGTGACATGGTCCAAACAATTGTCGTCAGTCAAAATTAAAACGCAATGATTTATGTACAAAAACAACGAACCAATAAGAAACATAGACAAGAAACAAATATTAATAACTTATTGACAGATCAATGTTTCATAAACGGCTGCAATTTTTTTTATCTATATAGTAGCAAGAAAAATTAATCAAGTGTATTATTGACTCGATAAATTCTACCATCATCTCACTTGACAAACTCGCTCTGTCGCCTACTTACATTTTAATGAGAATCACTTAAGAAATTACGATCACTGTCAAGTCAATACCAATTTGACATTCAATAATGGAGGTGTTATCGATGGTTCGAGTTAACTATATAATTTGTTATAAATAACATTAACTTTTGAACAAATAAAAAGCAAAATCGAACAAGGCACTTAACAAGATCGGTTTTTTTGGGTCATTACATCAAATTAATTGAAAAAGAATTAATTGCCGCATCGGGTGGGTTCGTTTTTCGTGGCTGTGTGTTGGCGACCGGTTTTGCGAAAATACATGAGCGACGATGCGAGGAGGCATGACTCACTACCTGCCACATGGTCGGTACTACGAACGAGCGAATTTCGGACAGATAAATTTATTCACTTTATCAAGATCAAGGACTGCAGTCAACTTCGTAAACATGTGAATGGTTTAATTACGAGTAATTTGCGGAACGTGGCGTCATTTTAATAAAATTTACCTTCTTGAGGTAGTAATTATTTTTTTTATATGGCAAGGGAATGGCTGACGAACGGTTCATGGTCAGTTGGATACGGTCGGAAATGTTTGACTAATACGTATGTTGGTGAAGAATTCTTTGTTTTAATGTTAATTAGGTGAATTAATATAGGCACTGAAATAGCCTATAGGAATTAAAATTCAAAATATTACAAAGTCCATTTTCCCCGCGCGATTAGAACATGTACAAGAGTCCGAAATAATCTGGTGGGCTTTCGAGTATACTAGACCAAGTTTTACCGGGTCAGTTAGCATCTATATACAAACGATATTTGTCAGGTGGCGTCTGCGGGTTATTACTCACTGGGTTGACGCGACACGACAGGTTAAACGAGTTCATTTCCCTACCGGACGCGAAACGAGTCGGATTGGGGTTCCTTGCCGTTTTAAACGGATACGGGAGCCAACCCTCGCACGGGGCTTGAAAAAAGGGGTTCATCATCTGCTCATCATTTCAGCCGAAAGACGTCCACTGTATAGACACAAACATAGACCTTGGGGACCAAGTGGTATAATGACCGATCCTGTGCATCTGGCATCCATCGGATTCCCGCTAAGCTTACCAAGACACATGGTCTACCTTGTGGTAGGCCTTCCAACGCTGCGTCTTTCGGTACGTGGTCGCCAATTTAGAAGCGAACCCATTGACGATTCAGTTCTTTGACACAAAAAATATGCCGCAGCAATAGTATATTTAAATAATGTTAACTCTTTTTTTATATTTTAAAAAGATAATTTAGGGTAAACACAATCATTTTGTATTTGATATAACTAGATAAAATAACACCTGAATTTAAATAGACTTTAACATAAAAGCCAAAAATTAAAAATTACTTTTTTTCCGTCAATAAATGTCGCAGTTATATACGACCTAATGATAATAAATCAAATTTATTTTAAGGAGTGAGCTACTAGCTTTTAAAAACACACTTTATTAAGTAGCCTCTCTAGTATCAGTTAATTTGACGACATTCCAAAATATTTATAGATACTCGTATATAACCGGTTAAAATATAAAGTATTTATGAGACACTTATAAAAAAAACTTTATTGATATCGGAACAAATAAATAGTCGAGATATACCTACGGAGGAAGTTTTTCGTCGTTTCTCTATAAAGTCAACATCAGTGGCGTAGATACATTGTGTCCACCAACGGTCCTGGGCCAATAAAAAACTGGGGCCCCTTTTATACATAGGAAATTATCAAATAACTTCTTTTACTCTGGGTATATATCTGGCTATATAGCGGAAGGGTGTTTCAGACTTTTACCGACTAAAACAAATGACCATAATTAGTGTTTGCAACCTATTTTATTCAGATTTCGAAGGTGGGAGAATTTTCCGCTAGCTCAATAAGAGGTTTGCTAATCAGGTTCGGGGCCTCCGACCTTGGGGGCCCCGGGGCACTACTCCGCTTAGCCTTTTGGTAGCTACTTCACTTGTCAATTTACGACAAGTTTACACGTTTGAAAATATTACAGCCGTGGGAATTATTGCTTCAATAAAATATTTATGATTATTGATATTCTAAACAGATTGTAATTCTTTATTTGATAGGTAAAAGTTTTCGTTATTACATTGATAAAGCTTCTTTATTTGTATCCATTTGTGTTTATTAATCATCTACACTAGATATTGATCGAACTAAAAAATATATACATACTATAAACTTAGTATAAAAATAATAATGAACTCGGGAAACACTATGTCTTAATAATTATGTTTCCGAATTAGTTATAGGCAAGGAAAACAGTACGTCTTAGTTTCCGGCTATTAATATTACTCTAAATTATCCTATATCACAAAAATTGGCTTATATTTTCCAAAACAAGCTGAAATATTTTTTTTATTTTTCAATAATAGTTATAATTTTTATGGTTTAACATAAACATATTGATGCTTTCAAATATATGTAGATCTGTCATCCTGATAGGATGACAGACAGCCGACATCCTCATCATCTCAGCCGACAGACGTCCACTGCTGGACGGTCCTGTGCGTCTCGCATCTATCGGATTCTCGCGACCCTCTCCAGGTTGTCGGTCCACCTTGTGGGACGCCTTACATCCTAATGAACAATGAATTCTTCACCGACTTGAAAAAGGAATAGAATTTCTTGAGACAGCAAAAATTATTCAACAGAACCCTTTTCACAAGATGGCGCTTCTAAAGCCTACTCCAAGTCGCCCTCGTAACTTTCCCGATCGGTTTTCATAAATCGTCCATGTAAATGGCTAGATGTAATTAGTATTAAATGTAATTGAATAGATAACGGCCAGCACTTGAGTTATTATGTCACTGCTTTTATATGCTGGGCCGCATTAATAATGTTTCCTTTAGGAGCTGGAGTTTATGTTCTCAAAACCTGATTTTGAGATCTATAAATAGTAAGTGATTCAGAGGATATTCTTGTCTTGATGGAGTTTTCTCTTTTTTTTGAAGTAAGAAATGATCTTTTGATAAAGTCGTTTGGCTTTTCCCGCTATGAGATGGAGTGAGAAGGTGTATTGGACTTTTACTGAATATTTCAAGACCACGGTATTTTTTTTTTTCAAAAAATATAGCCCTAACGGATATCGAGCCTCGACTAAGTAGAACTGTATGGACTGAATATTGATTGATATGTACTTTATTGTACACCATAAATATAATTATTATTTTTTAGATTTGTTTGGTTGTCCATTTAATTTTGACAATAATACTTATTATTGTAAATGGGTCTGTTACTAACTCAAGCAAAGTGTTAAAATTCTGTAAACTTGTAAAACAACATGAAACCTATATCAATTTAATTATTATCAATATTAAATTACTTATTTCCATTTGTTTGTTTGTTTGTTTTGCATTTGGGCCGAATAAACATATTTTCTTTCTATTTCTTTTCTTTCATTTTAAGAACCATTAGCCTAATCTAACCAGACATGATTGTTCTTTTAAATTTCAAACTTACAACACGCCAAACTACAATAAACAAACATCACAATTAAAAAAAACACAATATGCCACTTAAATTCCCACGAAACCATAGACGCATATATTTGACATACCAACTACTTGTTGACCCGGAAACCATAGAGACTATCATGGAAATGGTTTTCTCTTCCCCCTTCCCTGAGGCAAGGAAGTGGCCCCTCAAGCTTGATTACCATACCGGTACCATCTCAGTTAATGGGCCATCAATCATCAGTTTATGAATGTATTAACCATGTGTTGAAGTTAGTTTTCATGTCTTCAAATGGCTGAGAAAATACTTGTCTTGCGTCTTTAGTGATGTACTTGTTTTTGGTACCTAGCGTTAATGGCGTACCTACGTATTTACTAAATAGACCCTACCTAAGTCGATGGTTCCTGTTAGCTACAACATAAAGGCCTTTTAGTCAAGAGTGAATAAGTTACTTTTGGGCATGTGTGCTCCAACGTCGACCGCTTAGTCGCTTACGTTTGGGTGATCATATTAAAAAAAGTATTATATTTTTTGTATATCGTAATCTTGATCATGGTTTACCCGTGTGCCATGTTTCCATCAAAACGCGAACCAAGGCCTTTTACTCTAGTACCTATAACGCGTACATATTCTCTGATACCATGTTCCACGAAAAGTGTTTAAGGAGCGTCTTTGAGTTGGCTTCTGTCCTCGAATATCTTCCAAAGGTTTTGAACTCCAGGGTTCTTTGGTAAACAAAAACAAATAAATAGGTATAAATAACTTTAGTAAGTAAGCTAGCTACATGATGAGCCTGTGGTATCTTCAGTTGACACCTACATAATAATCGGTTAGATGACATCAACTCTACAAAATGAATCATTGGTTGCTTGTCATTATTAATTACATGTCAATGGTCGTGGCTGTCAATTGAACTCACTTTTATTGGTGACTAGCTGACCCTACAAACGTATTCCCTTCTTAGCAATGAACTGTCAAACAGTCAGAGATTAAATAGCCTTCAATAGAATTCTCTAATTTTCTACAAAATTTTCTTAATTTTTCTTTCCGTAAGAACTTTCTCCTGACAATACCAAAATTAGCAAGTTATTTCAAGCGTGGTGGCTTTCAAAACTAAGTTTAGCTTTCCAAAGAGATTTATTTAAGTAGCTAGTTTTCATCATGTTCTTTGTTTTAAATAAAAAACCACGTGTCTACTTCATTTTCCAACCATGCGGCAATGACTTGAAAAAACATGGCGTCTTGCAGTCACTAGCGCGCTACGTCACGAAACGACACGAGGTCAAAGGTGCACGCTGCGTCGATATTTTTGTGACGCAACCAGGTAATTGTCCCTAGACAGTTTGACAGGCCCAGCGTACCGGCCCACGTATGTGGGCGTGTGTCGCTGCCTACGATTCTAAAACCCCTGTTGTTCTTTTAGCTTCATACGGTTTGTGCTCTAAAGTATTATTTTTTGGAACAAAAGGCACTCTCTTTCTTATGTTAGTAAGTATTTGATAGCAAACCTATTAATTCATGAATCCCCGACCGGTCGCATGAGACCGCGCTTTTATTGTTTTACTATTGTGTCCCGTTTCGCGGGTATGTGATAGGCTAAGTCAGCCTTCTCTTCTTCACAATTTATGAAATCATTGAAATAGGCGAAGCTTGCTAGCTTCGCCTATTTCAATGATTTCATAAATTGTTCAGTTTGTAGACAGTTATGATGTAATCAATTTGCAAATATTTAAAACAGCCACTGAAGTTCACTCGAAAATATCTCGCCAAAAAACGCCGAATGCAATTATTTTTTCCTTCAACACAGTGGCAACACTACTCAGGTAGGGATGTACTAAGTTGATACCTTAGCCATAAAAAAAAACAAAAACAATCAATTTTAAAAACAGAACTCCCGCTAAAACATTCGAGCGCGTTCCTGTCACATACAAAGATACCAAAGCTGCCACATAAACCGCAATAAAACAATAAAATTAACACACTTCACGCGTAATGTGGGGCACTAATGAACTAAAGCATTAGCGTTTTGGGGAACACATTGGCCGAATGCACGTAATGGTAATGGCCGCCCGACGAAGGCGTGAGAATAACCGCTAACACACACATTACTGATTATCTACAGAGCATTAATGTACCTCGTTCACATTTTATTTTTACCCACAATTAATTTAAAATAAACTTTAAGTGATATCGGTTGCTTTCATCTTTCAAAAATAGACGTCACTCATAAAAGTGATGTGCAAAATTAACGGTTAGAAGTTGTAACGTTAGATTTTAATGAGTTTCACACGAGTTACTCGTACAATAGTCGACAAACCATCGAACAAGTAAACAAGAAAAGTAATAACGAGCATGTCTCATCCGTTCCCGTATATATTTTTAATTATTTACGACGTATCTCAGTTCCTTTACTGGAATTAATGTTCGTTTCGATTGTTCATAATGAGCAATAATAATTATTAATAGAAGCGATTAAATAATTCACAATGTACTATAAAATACTCGTAATATTTACAAACTTTATTATTACCCATGATTTTTCCGTCAAAACTCATCAACTGTCTATTTATGGACGGTTGCAAGAACTTCAAACTTTGCCATGTGCTAAACCTAATAACCTACATCCGATGCAATATTCACTTATAAGCAAGGCGTGCCTGAACGAAAGCCAGCTCCGGAAGCCATGAACTTGGAGACACGCCGGCAAACCGACCGGTATCGGTACCGGTATACCGGTGCGACAGGACGACTCGTTTCCAAACGGAACAACCAATTTCGAACGCCCGACAATCCGTTACCGACTATCGATATCTAGCTTTACCTGTTGAGTCACATCACTATCACTAAAAATAAAGCATGGTGCACACTTAAAAAAAGACGAACATAAAATAAAAGTTAATGTTGGTACCTAAGAATACTGGCCGTCTAGAATTTAAAGAAGTCTTTTTCAAAGACGAATATATACCATAAACATATAGTAGGTACTGGAATGAGCATTACTGTCATAAAATTGACTTTTCTGTAGAAAGAGATAAAGCGAATGGATCGTAGTAAGAAAGGCGACACGAGACAAGTTTTTGGAGGGATTTCTTCGAGTTAAGTTCAATGGCGGTTTTAATTATTCGCAAATTTATTGCAAGTGGATATAATTCATTTAGTTGTGTGTTTCAAGTTTCTGCGCAACTGGAAAATATGTGGAATCATAGAAAAGGCACGGTCTCGGTAAACTGGAGCTGAGAAATTTTATTGTAGCGTAAAAGCTCAGCAAAGCGTGCCAAGAAGCTTGACATTTGTTACCAAATACTACTGTAGCGGCGCTGACGCAAGCAATATTGTGTTCCTTGACCTTGAGCTTGATCTCGAGCTTGATCGAAGTCTTCTGGATCCGTAATTTCTTGATCGACCTCTGGAATCTGTCTCGATCTTGCTTAGTCTGTCACTTAGCTTGTTTATTGCCGCTACCATGTCATCGTTCGCTGGTCCCCTTTCTTCCTTCACGGTTGAGACGCTGTGTATTGGCGTGATGGTCTCTGCTACTTTGTCTGCGATTGACGCCAATTTTTCCATGTCTTCCTCGTCTGTCACTGCCAAGACGCCACGTACCGATGGTGGCAAATGATTTTTCCACATTACCTTGAGCGTTTCATCGGTAACTTTCCCTCTGGCCAGGTCGCGCATTTTTCTTAATAGGTACGATGGTCGCTGATCGCCTAATTCCATTTCTCCGATGAGCTTTTTGATTTGACGTTCCGCTGACTCTTTATATACCGAAATTAATTTTTGTTTCAAGGTCTCGTATTTTTTTTCTTTAGGCGGATTTAGTAAAATATCCGCGACTTGTTCGGTGACCTCGAGGTTCAATTTAGACAATATTATCCGATACTTGGATTCGTCGGACATCTTCTGCGGATTGATGATCGCTTCCGCTTTTACGAACCATAATTCCGGTGACCTCGGCCAAAAATCTTCTATTTTGTCAGTGATGGAGACGGGTGAGAGAACATATTCGTCGGTAGTCGCTTTGTCTTCCATCTTACGTATCGGGGAATATATACAAAAGTTTCACACACTATAGAACGCGAGAAGTTGAGTCGCCCGGTCTCAATCGACGTACACACTCTATGTCACGGCACAGTTTTTTTGAATCACGTCGGGGTCACCAATTTTGTGTGCGTGTGTGTGGTGTCCTTGGGAGTGTGTACGGAGAGAAATTAAATCACTTTTTACTTGAACATGTGTTTACTTTGGAAACGAATTACATTACAGATTGAACTTATTGTTAAGCGCGTCTATAGGTGGTCGTTGTTACGGGCAGACTGGCCCAGGCGCTGCGCACCTCAAGGAACACAATATTGCTTGCGTCAGCGCCGCTACACTACAAAAACATTAGAATGTGTAGATACATCTCTATCATAATGGTAAACGACTACTATTCAAACGAAGAAATGGCGTAAAGGAATTAGTATCCAAACCAAAAAAAGGAACACGAACGGCCTGTGATATAACGCAGACCAATCAAAATTCTAATAGAAAATAATATCTACCTTTCGTCTCATCAATTTTCTAACTGAATTCAAACAGGTAGATATAGAACCCTTAATCCAGATCTCTATATCTATGACCTATCCTCATTTGGATTTGGAACTACAATTGAATTTGACACATGTCAATCTCACCATTCTGTTTCGTGCAATCTATGGTTCCCAGGTAAAGTGGCATTCTGATTTGCTTAACGTTTGAATCCCCAACCGGTCCTATGAGACCGCGCTGTTATTGTTTTACTATTGTGTCTCGTTTCGCGGGTATCTGAGTAATTAACATAATACATCTGTCTATCAAACTGCTACCCTTGTTTGCACTAAATCAAATTATAAGTGCCTTGTTAGTCTTGAGAACGAAGTTTATTAAATAAGCCGAGCTTTGTAAGCAAATACCATAAGAAGCTGGTGTTATACGTTGATTTATTATCATGTTGTTTCGAGTGAGCTGTTAGTATTATTAGTAAGGCGGAAGAATTGTTAAACTTAAGTAAGTGGCAGATACCGGCCAACTAAATCTAGTAACATACGATGTACAAAATGTTTTGGGGCAACAATTTTATTATTGTGTGTACAGCTAAGGTGTGGGACATTAGGAGTGTTATATTGTTAACACCTCTATGGTCCAGACGATGCGTTTCTTCGTTTATAGTAGGTATACCACATACATCGGATAAGTGGAACAATTTGCCTGCTGTGGTCTTCCTAGTCGATTAAAATGTTAGTCCCTTCAAGGCTAGAGTGAAAAGACTCATAATAAAGTAGTGCGCTTCTCCATCAACGATTGCATCACTGCTTACCATCAGGAGGGATGACAGTCCAGCACTGGTATATAATTATTATAAAAAAATATGTATTTACCGAAAGTTACAACCTATCTAGGAGTTTTTAAGTCAAGAGTGAATAGGTTACTTCTAGGCAAGCGTGCTCCATCGTCGACTACGTCATCGCTTACCATCAGGTGAGGAAGTGGTCAAGCACAAGCCTATATTATTATTAATAATAAAATAAACAAATATAACAAGCTCAGTTAACATCTATATGTAAGTTCATTGACACCGAATACCTTCAATAGAATACTTTAAGTGCCAATATTAGTAAGTAAATATTTTATGATAATGTTAGACGCTATGTTAGTAACAATAAAACTGTGTTAGTTGGTGTTAGTATTCACAATGTTAGTCACAGGGTTTTACGTCTACAGACGCTTATCACGTAAACAGTCCAAAGATAGAGAGCATGCTAAAAATAAAGTAACATTATCCTTCGAATGCCAAAAGATAAATATATAGACGCTACTGGGCTTTTCCAAGAGTATAATACTACATAAGAATAGTCACATTCTTCTCCCATCATTACAAATATTCACACGGCTGTATGATTATCATCGAAATTACAAAATTTACGCGTAGGCGAGTAATTGGTGTGCCCACGGCTTTTTATTTGATTGACCTGACCTTTATTGCAAACGGTAAAAATTGAATACGTCTTGTTTGGATGTACGCGGTTATGGCAACATCGGAATAACTGTCATTATGATTTGAAATTGGAATTGACGGATGGTAATGATGTCCCATGAATTTGTTTTTGATAGATGGCTTTCTAACTGTGCCTACGAGATTTTTTTTAATAAGTTTGGCCCATTGGATATTGAGGGTCAAAGAGTTCATAACGAGTATAATACTCATGTAATTTTGTAAAATTATAGTTTGGTTATATTATGAGACAGTGCTTTATTTTGCTTGTAAAAGGAGCCGAAAGGCGCGAAAATGTGTTATTATACCATAAATAACTAAATTATAAATTATTCATGATGTTTGTTGAGTTAATTGGTCATAAATTTAGCATTAATATCAAAGAATTTTAATTTATTTTCATATTTTATATCATATACATATTATAGACTATTTTAAAATAAGTAAGTAGTTTATCAGTTAGTTCTGTAATCTTTTATTGATTTTGAGCTAATGTTATGGTTATATCATAATCATAAATAATAGAGACAGACAGTTGGACATGCTAGAGTTACAGAAAACGCAGCAAAATAAAAAATACTGTAGATCGGCTCCGTGTGAAATAATATCTCAGTTACTTGATTACAAGTACACAACAGTTTCCAGGAATATGGTAACATTATTATAAAATTTCTCACAGACAGGTGTAACGCGACAGTGCGACAGCGAAAAGACCATTTATTTTGTCATAAAAAAATGTTCAGCGAATAAAATTTCCGTAGAAAAATTTCGATTTATTATTATTATGATTATTTTTACTGTGTTTAAGTTTCTTGACAAACAATAGGACCCGAGCACTAGCTTCTGACTTTTTATAAGTGCCCATGTAGGCTTATGTGAAATAAAAATATTTTGATTATTGGTTGGCGACAATGACTTTTTTTAAACTATTCTTTTATGGAAACTTAAGACGTAAAACAAAGTCCATATAATAAATGGCTGTCGCTTCATTGTCGCACTGTCGCGTTTTACCTCTCTATGAGAGCCTTAACAGTCATTCACACATGTATATGCGTAAGAACGCAGGCACATAAAAATGCAGGGGTCGTGAACTCGCTCGAATGAAGACACTTGCAGGCATGGCAACACTACAGTTATATTTGAGTAGTTTTACTGTCTTAATACTTAAAATGCATTGTGTATACTTACCTTATCTGAATATGACGGAAAAGTTATCTTTCCTCCAGTATGTAGGCAAGATGCACTTACCAAAATATGAATGGCAATCACATTTTTGAATTCTGAAACAAAAGAAAACCGTTTTTTAGAACATTTTTTTTCGGTCAATTTATGTGAGACGGTAAAACCTCTATTAGAAAAAAAAAAACTCGCTAACCACATTCTTAGTTTAAATGCTGATCAAAAGATTCTAAATTCAATTTATACAAAGAAGAATTTGAATTAAGAACCTGCTTTTTTTTAAAAGCTAGTTAAATGTAATGGCGGGCCTAGTTTTGTCAGATCAAGTCTCTTTAATAATAAGCGGTTCATTTCCTGCGTAAAAGGCATAAAAATGTTATTTTTATATTAGATACTTTTGCGCAGGTGCCGTAGTCATCATACCGTTTAGTCTAAATGTTAATAGTCTCTTACTAAGTTTGAGTATAGTTGGAGAAATTACTTCTAAGTATTACTGTAGGTACCGTTTTGTTTTCAAGTTAGTTAATCATTGAGCAACTAAGTTGTTAGGTATCCGGTATCTAAGGTCAACAAGATGACCAGAGTCGTCAAATATAATTAAAAACATGAATTTTAGTTTTATTAATGAGTTATTTAATTTCTCTCTATTTTTTTCGAAAATATAATATATTATGGTACCGAGATGATGTAGCGTTCTAATGGTGAAAGAATTAAAAAAATCGGTCGAGTAATTTTTGGGTTAAACCGTAACAAACAAACAAAAAATCTTATCTTTTCTCTTGATATTACTTTAGATAAATGACGATGACGACCAATGTTTTCATAAATAAACTATAACTTGGTATATCTGACGACCCTGGTTACTTATCTCCTATTTGACTGTACATATTCCAGAATACTAACTATACTATAACTAACCTGCTAGAACAAAGAAAGAAGTCTCTAACTAAAATCTAGTTTCATTCGTATGTCATGAATGATTACAATGTCATGTGGATTTCCCCTACAATTTATTATACCTACGCCGTGAATGATTAATGTTCTAATTTGAATCCGCAATATTCATCAAACACACAAACACTATTCAGTGTCAAGCAAATGTCAAACAGCTGTCATCTCATTTACATGAAGCGGCCTGACTTGACACTTCAACAAGCTTTATCGATAATACAACAACATTTTGTATTCCCATCTCTAACAACTTTCGTTTCGATCATTTAGAATTGGCGTTTGAGCAAAATCACGTGCACAATTCGAAATTTCCCGATTACGAAACGATTGGATTCGATTAGACTTTCACTGCACGAAATTAGTTGAATTTTCTCCGATATTCATCAAGTTTAGCGTTGCAGTGATTGTCGGTAGACGGAAAAAGAAAGCCGACGTGAAAATGTAATATCTCTTTTATTGCACACGAATAAATGCAACGGATGATCTCACTATTTGTGTTGTGAAGAAATTATGATCTCATTTTGTGAAAATAAATCCATCGTTCTTTACTTATTGTACACAAGTTTCTCCATACAAACTTTGAAACCCCGTTTTATCTACTACAGGAGTGAAATTTGAAAAATAACATAACATAAAAATAAAGCGATTAATTTTTTAACATAAAATAGTCAACAATAATTACAATGGATAAGAATGATAGCTGCAAAATTAAAAACTGTGTCGCAACTATTAACACCCTGTGTCCTAGGACAAAAATCCTTTATTATGCTCTGTATAAATCATAAAAAGAAACCTCTGTGCAATATTTCAGCCCTTTTGGACTTCGCTTTGATGAGACAGTGAGACACATGACAGATAATGACATTGCCTTTTAAATTTAAACAGATGTCCAATCGACAACAAAGTACATAGTAGCAAAATGTACAATAAGTTAATCCACAAAACAAAATAATTAAGTAGAAACAGCACTTGCCCGCCACACAAAACACACCAACAAAAAAAGAACCAAAGCCCAATGTAATCGGCATCGGATTAAGTTCTCAAATCAAATTCCAACGGCTGTTCCACACACATCGGCTCATTACTCCGCGATTGGGGCTATCACAACACCTGTCAACGCTGCGTGACTGCCCGACGCCCGTACACGCATCGCTCTGCCTACCTCTCATGTAAAACAAGGTCGTGAACCTATCTACAAGGAGTTATGGACCCGCCATGTTAAAATGTAAAGTCTTATTACACTACTCGATATGTCGACTTGTTACGTCGACTCGATATGTCGTGCCCCGTCGAAGACCGTCTTACCCTTATTAGTTACACTGCGTAACGTAAACTAAGACCGTTTGTAAAAACGAGTGGTAGACTAAAACCGTTCATAAAAACGATCGTCACGTAGTGCAATAAGGGTAAGTCGGTCTTCGACGGGGCTCGACGTATCGTATCGACGCACGACGTAACGAGTCGACGTATCGAGTCGACGTATCTTTAAAGGCCTATTACACCACTCGTCGCGTAGTGTAATAAGGATAAGACGGTCTTACTTGTACGTAGACTCAACGACAGTCTACGTAAACCGGTCGTAAAAACGGGAGGTGTAATAGCCCTTTAAATACTTGGCTTCGTAAATGAAGGATAAGAAGTCGCTAATAGGACAACACTAAATTGATGTAGGTATTAGGCGCTAAGATTAATTTGTCAACGTTGCCTTTATACTGTTTTAATTATAGAATTGTATGTTTCTTTATTTAATCTGACGTTTGAATTAATGTTTTGACACGGATGGTTTTGAGATGTTTCTAATATGACCATCGTATAATTTATTGCTTATTTTTCAACGAAGATGTAGAGATACGGTTTTGGACTAGCTGGGGCCTAACCATGACGTGATAAAATGATAAGTGTGCGAGCAGAAAAGGGGATACTTAGGGCTGTAATTACCCATATACATATAACTTTATCCTATAAACAGATTAGTCAAGTCGTCAAATAGATCGCGTTCAGCACTCTTGGTAGGGCCGCTGATCTCAACTCCTAACTACAAGATTAATCTAAAAGGCATTTAAGTTATAAATTCAGATAATATGACGAGGAAGAAGCAGAAATCACGCAACAGGACGCGCCATGAAACCGACAAACATCGACACGACTATCCTGTTCTTACAATCTAAGATCAACACTTCTCAAATCGCTTACGGTACATCCACTTGGCAATTATTTTATTAATTAAACATCTGTCGAAGGCGATAACATATTGATTCAGGCTTAATGTCACAAATTGTTAGCAGTATCTTGATTGCTACCATCTAGATATTAAGGGACTTCGAAGAAATTTATGCAATTTTTCTGCAATCAATCACTTGATGATTGATATTGGACGTGAGCATTTTTTCGGCAAATTATGCCTGTCTGTCAATTTTGAGTTTACGTTGGATAATAATAAATTAATTATTGTGTTTGGGTAAGTAAATTTACTTTATGAAGACCGGTTTTTGTGGTGACGAAAGAGTAGGTACTGTTTTAGATAAATAACTATCTAATATATAAAAATCTCGTGCCACAGTGTTAGTGCTATCGAACCCCTCCGCAACGGCTAGACCGATAATTATGAATTTCTTGTGTACATTTGATAGATAGGTCTAAGAATAGGTCGTAACCTATTTTTCATATCCCTAGGATCACCAAGTGTGGCCCAAAACAATTTACATGGCAAAATAACGTTTGCCGGGTCACTCGATTCAAAACTGCACATTGTATACATACTCGTATATGGAATATTTATATGTGAATTCACATGTTTGTGAAAGCACCCACGCGATACTTGTGTGCGGATCAAAATAACATAGAGTAAGAATCGTTGTTGATTCAGCATTTCTATTACAAGAGAAATAGCTGAGTTTATGCTTTAATTAAGACTATTCCTATCTACCAAATCTCTTCAAACTTCCAGTAATGAAAGTTCATTGATCTATCCTCTTATTCAAGTAAAGTCAACGCCCATACATGACAAATAAACAAAAAACCAAATCCCTCGTATGTAGGTGTTGAATAAGCACCTACATAAAGTTTATAGGTACATGACGCCTCAATTATACTATGTGCAGCTAAGATTATAACCATTAAACAATATAATGTTGAGAAAATGTGAAACAATACAATTATTACCGTAATATGCGCAGTTGCGCGTCTTGTTTTCAAATGATTTATGCGCGTTGCAAGACCTCCTGGTGGGTTACGGCAGAATTATGGCTGAAGGCTTAATCGAAGTAGACAGTTAAGTGTTTACTACATATTAAAAAGCTTTAATTGCCTCCATAGGCGGAACAAGAGAGCTTGGGAGAACAGCCCGCCTCAGTATAACAATAATATAATTATCAACTCATTTAAACAAGGTATAAAGCCTTTCCGTTACCAAATAAAGATCTAACGTCTTCATTATTTATGAATCCAACCTTTTTCACAATTGAACTAGACAGAGGACAATATAATTCCAAAATCTAAATTTTAAAAATAGAACTGTCATTGTGACAGCTGTCATGCGAAACAAAACACACACGGCAGAACAAAAGTATAGTCCGTCCATTTGTAGTTCCGCGCGTATTCTGACAATCAATCACTTGGCTCGAAAGTCTTGAAACCACTTGGTGGTAATCTTCCCGAAGCGTGTGAATGCGGTCACGATGTTGCTCGGAGGCGGTCTATATTTTATGGTCGGTGTTGCAACTCTATGGGAAACGTACCAAAACGATGAATGATTAGAACGTTCGCTGTTCTATTTCAAATTTCTGATATTTGAATGTACCTAACCGCTTTAGATATGCCCTTAGGACTTGTCCAGCTTATTGGCAAAGGCGATTTATGGCTAAATTTATAATTTGATGTAACGGGACCAACGAGCCTACAAAATAATTGAAATAAATGCATAAACACGTAAAGCATAGTAATAGTTTGGAATACGTCATTAGGAAAAATCTACACCAATATTATAAAGAGATAAAGTTTGTCTTTTGGTTTATAGGAGACTCTCTCTCTTTCTCTTTCTGAAACGACTGGTCCCATTGCTATATTTTTTTAACGTTAGAAAGCTGCTTTATTTCTGAGTGACAGAGGCTATATATTATGTAAGCCGCGGGCAAAAGTTAGTGTTAAATAAAAATAATCAACAACAAAAACAAAATATTCATAATCACACTTGCAATAAGAAAAATCGCCATTTTACAACCAATCCAAGAATATACCAGTTAAACCTTTTGATTCACACTAATTATTCATTTATCTCAACAACACCAATTAAGTCCTGTTATTATTTACTGAAAGGCATCCTGAGAACAACAGACAGACAGGATGTTACGACCACATCCGCGCTGGCGACCAAAATTAACTATACAATTACAATACACTTATAGCATTCATTCAAATTGGAAACATTATTAACGCTTTACTTATTCGGATAAGACGGTAAAATTAAAAATAAAAGTGACGTTTCGGACACTGTCTGAGAGTTACTGTCCCAAAACGTATATTAACTATGGTTTTTGGGGTTTTATTGGCAGGATTTCTTCGAGTGAAATACAGTGGCTGTTTTAATTATTCGCAAATTGATTCCTAGTGGATGCTGTAATGTAAAAATGGTGTAGTTTTGTATCTCAAGTGTCTACACAGCTTGTCAATACGAGGAATCATTGAAACTGATATGACATTCTGATAAAAAAGAGCTGAGAAGGTCTTGGTAGTATTGATTGACTACGCCAAGAAGGCTGACTCGATACATTTGCTGCCAAATATTGCAGAAATATTAGAATATGTTACACCCATTCTCATGTAACTCAAAGTAACGCAAATGACTGAATATTAAACTTGACACTGGCTAAACGCACAAACAGTGCAAAGCCAAAACAAAACAAAAAAAAATAGTTCTTGAATAATAAGGGTTGACAGCGGCAGCAATACTATTAACGTTTCGCCAATGACTCACAAGTTCTTTCAACATAAAGTCTTCACAAAAGTCGTTAATGGTTCGACCTTTTGTCAAAGAACCGCAGTACTACACTAATGTTTTATAAGACAGGAGTCTGGTTCACGGCCCCACGGGGTCAGGCCTGGTCTGTGCGTGCCAAGTCTCGTCCGTGGTAGTCCGTGAGGCCAGCTGAAGATGTACGATCTCTGTCCGACGCGGATATACGACGCAAGGCGAGAAAATACTACAGCTAGCACGCAAGGATTGCATGCACAGGGCCGGATTTGAATTGGTAAGAGGTGCCACTTTGAAGCCGTATCGAAGATGGATGTAAGTAATTTACATCCATCTTCGATACGGCTTCAAAGTGATGTGTTGACGGAAAGTACAGGTTTGTAACGGGATAGGTTTATCTCATTTTGTAAAGATTATACTGTGGTTTTATTTTGAGATTTGCCAACAACATTGCTTGCGTTTTACGTTGTTATCAAAGTTATTTTTTACTGTGGAGAAATTACCAAATTCCGGTAATGCGTGTGATTGAATTTTTGTCATTTCGAGAACTGATCATTTCTTTATTTTAACTTGCACATTGATTCCCACATTAACTGTGGACTTAAACAAAATCATCAAAACACGAATCTTCGATTTCGCAGCCATATCTACTCATTTAGCATATCGACTTTCAAGCACACAGTTTAATATGGGCCTGTCCTTTCTCCCGTCGGGGGACATTAAGTACGGTGGCAACGTCATCATTTAGCGTGCATCCGGCATGCACCTCGCACGTCCGAGTCCGGCCCTGGCAGTCACGTCCATAGACGAACGAGCGCGCGAACGCGATTGAGAGAGCATTTTGACTCTAAATGAGTTCGTTCACACGGCTAAGGTTCACGGTCGACTATCTTCGTTTTAGAACTCTTATGTAGGATGTACTGCTGTAAGTGTGACTTATAATGGTCATTACTGCTTTATATTTATGATTGTAATTAGTGTTGCTATTGTTTATTTCCTTGCCGATGTGGCTTTAGACACTGGCTGGCTTTAGACTAGGGATTGATAGTCTTGTATGAAAGTTGAAAACAAGGTACAATAACAATAATTTATGCTTATAATCTAACCAGTCTTACGCAAAGCTATAATAGTACCATATCGATAGATCCAAAAATATAGAGATATCATTAATAATATTGATAAAATTAGTAGACCTGATACGGCTAATCCTCAAGTAGCAAAAGATAAATTAATTAAGAAACATTTCCCAACTGAAGATCTTAGCCATTTTGATCAAGAAGCTGCAGATGCTGTTGAAGATAAATATCACGAAACATCGAGTCTCCAGCTATCAGCACTAATCGGTGTGGGAACAGAAATTTCCGCGCTGCTAGAAAATTTAAGAACGATTAGAAATTTTAGTTATCTAA
Organism: Mythimna separata; assembly: GCA_030763345.1. NCBI lineage: Eukaryota > Metazoa > Arthropoda > Insecta > Lepidoptera > Noctuidae > Mythimna > Mythimna separata. The sequence continues at coordinate 18,216,193 of CM061176.1, read as the reverse complement.
ACTAACATTATAAAGAGGAAAGATTAGATTTTGTGTCTGATTGTTTGTATGTTTCGATTTAAGTTAAGATTTAATTTTTAAAAGAGTTCATGTCAGAAATTAATTGAACGGTTTTAAAAAAATAAATCTCTACCTATAAACTATAAAAAATGTTGCATATCTTTGAAAATTTATATTGCAGAACAAAACAACGTTTGCAGAATCAGCTAGTTACATATATATTATTGAAAAAGTTAATTAAATTGCAGACAAAATTTCTTATAAGAGAGAATTTCTAGCAACAATTTTGTACATATTGCAAGATGATATTGCTTTTACGATATGCACCGTCAATACCGAGTTCTAATATAAGCTTTCTTTTACAACACTGATTAGTTTGAGAGCATTGTTAGCAGAAGAATGACTAACATCTAATTTAATTAGTTGAATATTACTTTAGATGACGTAGCAGTTACTCCATCATTCTTCACCTCTCCCCACGCTACCATCAATAAATTCCATCAAAGTTCATTCACTATGATGGTCCTATTTAAAATATAATTAGAAACGATAATTAATTTTGGAGTGACTAACTGTGTGAACTTTTCAGTTATAAATATTTATAAAGTTTTGTTTTGGACACTAAATTCTAGAGTTCATTGACCATTATGATTTATCTACCATTGTCATTCTTGATGTGAATCTTTCTTAGGATATCGCATAACTATAATTAATTGATTGCAGTAACTTTAGCTTCAAATTTATTGTCGTTATCTAATAAAATAATTTGATTAATCTTGTTGAGTTTTTCAACCTAGCCCAAGAATTGCGAATCGAATCAAGAAGTAGTTCATATAACCGTTTTCAGAATACATTCAATTGCAAAAAATAAAAAAAGGATAGTTAGTCAAAAAGAATACATACCAACGACAATTAAAAACTATATCGAGCTCAGCTTCGAAACTATACCGGTTAAACCACAACGAACATAGCAATTACATAAAATTCTTTTTTGTTCAACAAGTTCGAGACATAACAACCAGCCAATTACGCGTTTCGTGTCACCTACAAATGCAAATCGCTTTGGAAACCAGTAGCGACCGCGCGACCGATATCAATTTACATAATACTACACTATTACCGAATATCATCACGCGTACTGATTGATCGTGTTTAGACAATCAATAGTGCGATGGGAATTAAGCGGGAACTACATTAGAACGAGGCACACGTGGTAACGCCTGATTTGTACGTAGAACCACGTCGCGTGGCGTGGATTTAATATAGCTTTACAAACTGTACGTGGCCCACGTGTGCACAATGTAGTTGTACTTTAAGAATTTTGACTATTCTTAGGCCCACTTGCACCATGAATTAAGCATATCCATATATTATAAATTAATTGTTTGAAAGTGACAAAGACAGAATGACTTCTGCAGTAAGTTAAGCTTTAGTTAATTAACTTCTTGTTAATTTATCGATTTGTGGCGCAAGTTATTAACCTTATACTTGTTTTGAAACAATGAAAGATGCGCAGTTCAATTAAAATTACTAAATATCTCGAAACAAACTTAAATAACAAAATACCTGTATTCTTAAAAGTTCATCTTCTATTAGTCTTTAAAAATAACACGGACAAATACCAACTATACAATAGTCTGAAATTGATTGGACCGCTGTTTGAGAAGAGATAAATATGTATGTGTATGTCTCTTTTGTGAAACAGCGACCACTTGAGAAACAATCATTTATTAACAAGCAAAGTATTGTTTTCCAAATGATAAAGTCCTCATATTGTGTTATCCAGTTTGCAATTCTTTATAATCTTTGTCAGTTCAAACATTGCTTATTGAATCTTATGAGTTCGCTTTACTTCATAAATATCTAAAAAATCACAATGATAATTCTGGATTTTATTGGCATACATGTTCTTTTATGATACAATATCCCACGGTTTCTCGATCGTACGAGGGTATAGCTCTCCCTATTGTTAGTATTTCCCACAACGTCTCATGACACATGAAACCAATACTTCTTGGAATTTATTAGATTTACTAGCAATTTTCAAATAATTAAATAAAAAAGGCGTTCCATCCATCTATATTTATTTATACCATAAATTATTTGAAATTGGTTCTCACGCAAAATACAAAAGATTAGCTCACAACCTGATATGCCTTGGTATGCCATACCAACCATATTAAATAAAGTTTTATTAATAAAGAAAAAGAAAATGTAGACGAAGAATTTCATCTTCAGCATTTAATTAATGTGGACAATAGTCTACATCAACTTCGTGACACCGATTCAAATCGTGAAGAATAAATAAAACATGGAGCAAAAATATATTCTAGAATCAAAATTCAGGCAGTTGAATTTCTCGGAACGTATTGTATTCTAACAGAGGAAGTAAATATATTCTATAAATAAAGCTATTAGTCATGCCTAAGTCTATTATTTCCTCGTTTATCGAGATCGAATCTCAGCTTGTCCACTGCGTTGGTATTGTAGTCGATCGAATTTCAAATCGACGGCTGCAAAGTAAAAAATGATATTTGGTGCGTTTACAATAATATAATGAATGCAGTTACTGATTGAAAATATCATATTTGGCGAATCTTTTTTCACTAATCAAATTAATTACTTATTAATTATACTGTGCAGATATCTTATTTACATACGATTCGTAAGGAGACCAACGATTTAAAATAATGTTCATTAAACAGATAAATTCGTGCTCGTGACAATATGCACAAAATGCAGCACCGAAACCCTATTATGTAGAGTAATGAAAAATTCCGTACGTCTAATACAACAATCAAAATTCCAATTCAAACATCGGCAACTAAAAAGATCGAGTGGAAAGTGCTAACTAGTCTGTAAAGTTTAGACAAGCCGCAACAAAATCATAAAATTTACATATCACTGAAACTGCAACCTTATTTCGTACATATAAGAATGATATTTCATGTATTGGAAGTAAAACACACATTTGTATTACGAAGAGTACAAATCGTGGACGGCAAACAGAATTGGAAAGCAAATACGGCTTTGTAGTCGATTCACTGAGCAAACATTTCCATCCACGGACAGAATGCTCGGTATTTAGCCCAAATATCCTAGCGGTGCATAATTGCATAACAATAAAACTATTGTATCTGACTTTATGTGGGAGATTCTCTCGGCATTCCTAAAATTTCTAACTCTGTTCCCACATTAATAAATTCTTGTACTGCAAATTATTTTGGTTTAAATTCTGGGGGTGTATTTTTCTTTTTAAGGATTGTTTTTGTGTTTGCTTTCTATTAGATTGATAATTTTGTTAATTAATTTACTTCTAGTTGAGTTTTGTAGCATAAAATTTTAACAGTCCATAATAGTATATTCAATTTCAAAACATCATTTGAATTTAATCATGCTTCATATAATAGATATTTAATTTTGTTAATTAAATGTGTATGTTTGACACATCTTCAAGAGTCAATTGAGGACAGTAAGGCGATAATATAATTATGTCTTTACACTTGTAGCTAACACTGTAAAGCCTGTGTTTTTCCGAAAATAATTGCACGATGGATAGCAACAGTAATGGTTTCAAGCATGTCAATTGCCTTGAATTGCTGTGTGGGCTGGCATTTCTAACACGATTGATATTACTAATTGTCCACGCGACTTTAAAGGTGGTCCAAGCGCGGTCGTATTGCCAATCTAGTCACGTCCTCCGACAATATACTGTGCACTTACTGAACAACTGGATAGTATTTCTTATGATTTTCCTTCTTTACAATATCAAATATATCATTGTTTGTTTTATTTACTTTGTGAAGTTTTCCTTGATCACCTTGTTCTATGGATTTTTTTCTCTGGTTATTGCAGTGGCACTTTTCTTCTGTACTTTCGTTTAGTTTAACCAAATGTCTGGCTTTACAGTTCTACAGATTATTATCAAATTCTTGAATATTATCAGAAAACTACTAACTAAACTATTCGTCACTTTTGATTTTAACACAACATTAATTAAGCCATTTAGTTATTTTTGGCTGTGAGGAGCTCGTGGCTAAATAATAACAGCCGCATAGGTCGATCTTCAACGTTAAGCAACGCTTGCCTAGGTTGGTTTGTGGATGGGTGACCATCTTAACATAACGAGTTTCCTCCGTGCCTCGGAAAGCACGTTAAGCCGTTGGTCCCGGCTGTCATTTGTAGATCTTTGGCAGTCGTTACGGATAGTCAGAAGCCAGTAAATCTGACTCCAGTCTTGCCATGAAGTACCGTATTACCCCAGTTAATGGGTTGTGGAAGTCTGGTAGGCAGCCGCTCCTCGTAAAATACTGGTATTCAGCTAAATCCGGCTTGACTGGAAGCCGACCCCAATATAGTTGGGAAAAGGCTAAGCAGATGATGACTTATTTTTGGCTGTGATGTTCCAATACTTCTTCGTAGTGGAAAAATATGTTCCCCTTTTAGATCACTGCTCCTAATAAGATGCTGGTTACGTCAGAGTGACCGTCAGCTCTGACGTCACAGCCTCACACGTTCAATATTGACAATCAACATCACAAACCGTTTGCGGCACTCACTTGATTCCGTAAAGCAAATGTTTAGAATGCATCCAACGCATATCAATGACTGGAATATAAATAGTTCTTATTCGACTTTATCGTATTATTAATATGCTTTCTAAGCAAACAGCTGTGTTAACTGCCAGTCCCTATTACGAACTATGTTTGCCTTCGGCGCGTAGTAATCTTGATACTTATACAGTTGTAAAGTATTAGTAGATACTTGACAACTGCAGCTTTCTCCTGTAAATGTGATAGATATTAAAGTAGACACGAGAAAGGTGCCCTTTTGTGAGCTAAGTATAGACAAATATTATGCAATGTCCTGCCATGTCTGTTGTATGTAGTATACGGCATTACCTGCGACCTTTAAGGTAAAGGGCGGCAGTCGGGAGCAGTTGGCGGGCGGCTGCGCGCGCACCTGCGCGGGCACATGTCGCCCCCCACCCGGCGGCACACGTGCCCACAATGAACGTGTCTTTTTTACTTTTTTATTTTATAACGGATCTGCGCATCCTGTAGGTAAGATCAGCTGATCTTTAGCGAACACCTTTTTGGTGCCTTTTTGTTTAATATGCTAACCTCCTTGGATCTTTAACATGAAAGATGGTCTCCCATTCACGTGTGAATGTAACCCCATAGAGCGGTTTGAGGAGGTCATAAAAGGGTCTTTCAAGGCTGACCATTGAATATGTATTATTATACGCAGTTGGCATTGAACTGAGTATAATTTTTTTGTATTTATGATGAGACCCTTTTTTGTACTTTAACAATTATTTTAATATGCGTATGAGTAATGGTTTAACGCTTCCGAATCCAACTAGTTTTTTTAAAGGGGAGCTATTTTTTAAGATCTATTTATATCTTAAGATTGAGAAGACCACTAATATTAACAGTATATTTACCAGTCGTATTCATATCAAGGCTATTTACAAGTATTGATTGGATATGAGAACATTTAAAAAACAATTACTGCGGAAGCAATATTGATTCATGCAAATATTTTCATTCATCCAAGTTTACAAAAACAGTGCAAGGTCTTAAAAACTTTCTACGTTACATTGATAAACTTAATTATCGTCGAGTTGATAACTAGAAAACAGACGAGAACTCGTTGACTAACTGTTAGCCACACTACGGTGACACACATAACAAGCTGCCAAGACATACGCTGGGGAAAAAGTGGGAAAACTGGACAAAAACTAGCTGCTACTGGTACCTGTCGCTATTAGCTGAATATTAATGTTTTACTAGCAGTGTAATAAGACTGATTAATGGAGGCACCCTATTTGTGTGGTAGGTGTGACCAGTTACGATCCAATGATTGGTTTTGGAGCACAAGTTGTTAATAGTCGTCAATTATTATATTTTAATCCAGCCTGACAAAATAGATGACGTTCTTTATACGGTTATATTTTTTTAAATATTTGGTAAATTAGAACTCTGTCATTTATGTACAGATTTGGGAACTCTTTTTTATTTGTTAGGATGTAATTATTTCCGGATTTGTCCCCTTTTTACAACAAGAAAAAAAAAATAATTACGAGAAATAAACACCAAAATTAAAATTGTCTTACATTTTTGAGTGTTTTTATTATTTGGGAGATCCTGGGAAGCTTACGCATCGTGTTAATTGAATCATAAATGTTACTGTAAGATATAATTAGTGTTCCAATTTAGACTTTTGTGACTTCAAAAGTCAATAAGATGAGAAAGTTACAACATTGTTAAACGTTTAAGCTGTTCAAAGTTTCGTAAGATCAATAAGCAATTCGATCTGAAAATTTTCGCACTTTAAACTTTAAATTTAATAATCCCTGCGTCGTAACAGATTCAGTGAAGTGTGAAATTAGCGATTTTAAACGAGCATTATGTTGAAATCGACACTTTTTAAATATTTTAATGCAATATTTCTTCACCACCAATACAATATTGGCACAGCAGGTCACAGTTTAAGACAAAAAATAATTGATAATGAACGTTGAATTTTGAATGTACCTAACTGTCAATAAAATGGCTGCCAGTTATCGCCAAAATGATTATACTTATTATAGTTTCTCTACGGGAGCCTTGTAATAACATTTACAAAATTCTTGTAGGGCAACAGAGTATTACGATACAAGTTACGATTCACTCATTGAGCACCGCGGTTTGTTCTGCGTTTTCACTTATTAAGTCATCTGACTTTTATGTTTTCTCGACTGTTAAGCATCTTAGAGTGATACATAATAGCCTGAAATCTTCTTTAAAAATTGGACTGGCATATAAAAAAGATCAATCTGCGTAGGCCGAATTGACCTCAACATAGTCTTGACTGTTCCAGTTAAACCGGATGCACCTGAATACCATTATTTTACATGATGCACCTGCCTATCTGACCTCCACAACCCAGTAACTGGGTATAACGATTATCGATACCCCTTGGTACTTACTGGTGTCAATATTTTTTCGAATCTATCTATTAAACTAAAGCAATCAAACAATACAGCGTTATTATTATTATATTAGTACAGAATCCTATAGGGCTTCCTTTCTAAAATAATATAGATAAAAGGCATTTATAGATGAGCCATCGACCTCACGCGCGCCAATCCGAGAACGGGATTCAAATATCGAATGTCGATGGCAGCCGGGTTCGAGCGACCGATGATATTAACTTACTTTTAAGCTTTCCTTATTAACTTAAGATTTGGTGTTGTATAACCTCTATGGTATTATATTTTTTTAAGAATGCTTACCTGTCAAATATTTAAATATGACTAATTTATTGAATTTATGGTCGGTTTTTTTTTAGTTTGCTTAGTTTTGTCAATGAAGTATGTATGTGTGTTTAGATTATATGCTAGTTTTTAACAGCGGCTTTGGCTAAGTGAATGTAGAAAATATATAAAGTTTATAATTCAGTGATAGTAGAATTCTACTGGTGAAAGAATGTTTTAAATTGGAGCAGCAGTTTTTGAGTTTTGAACGTAAAATTGTACCCGGCAGGTGCTTCTGCAATCGGTTTCTCATTTGTTTTTTTCTTACGTAGAGCCAACTTTCGAACAGAATGACGTCTGTCGGGACGATAGTAAATATATGATAATTATATATTTTTAAAATCCGGAATGATATAATAATGAATTACCTACTATGTTTGTACGTCATGCTCGCTCGGTTATAAATTATTCTTCATTTAATTTATGCAATCGCCATTACGAAACATTTTTTTGTTTGGAAACCTAAAAAATATGCCTACCAACATTTTTTGATAATTATCGCTAAGTAATCTAAAAATAATAATCGTACTTTGACCAGCGTTTGTGCTAAAAATATACGTTCACTGTGCATTTTAATTAATGATGATTATCTATATTATAAATATAAATGGAGAAACTATTTAACTGACACATCAACGCACAACCGAAACTACTGGTGGTTTGTCGATTTGTATCTATTTTCCGAGTATTTATATCTATTTATGTATATTTAATTATATTTATTTGATTGAATTATGTATAAATTATATGTATATTGTGTTGTATCTGGATTCATTTGTATATCTTCTCAATATATTTCTCTCTTTTATTGCACCTACCACTAATATTCTCTGCATTGCCCAAAGGTTGACTGGTAGAAAATGCCCAAGGCATTAAGTCCGCCTTTGTACCTATTTTGTGCAAAAGTATAAATAAATAAATAAATACTGGGACTAGAAATGTGATATTTTGCACAAAGTTGTTTTGTATGACGTAGGCGAACACTAAGAGAGGATTTTCCAAAATTCACTTCCTAAAGCAGTGAAAACGGGCGTCCAAAGTTTGTATGGAGAAACCTACTTTCACGCGGGCGAAGTCGCTGGCTGAACTTAGTATTATAAAATAATTTAGTTTAGCTGTTAGGCCTCATCTAGTTAAAATTGACGAAAAATGTTTTTTTTTAAACGTGTTTTTTTAACCTTTAAAAAAAATATATAATTTCATTAGCTCTAAGTTTAATATTATTGCACATCATAATACCTAACGTAAATTAGGTATTAAATGTCAGATAAAGACAATAGAAACCGGAGTAATTAAAAATAATACGTCGTTCAGTACTAAAATGGACTTAAACGTATAGCCATTGTTTTTTATACAACGATACGTTTTCATTGCAAAGAGATACTAACATGAAATCATGAAGTAATAAGTGTTATTATAAATGACCTGCAGATCGGCCCACCTCGTTAGAAAATAATATATTAAAATTAATTCAAAGACTTCGTTTAGTCCCCTCTCATATTCAATTAAATTAAATTAAACCATGTATTTAATTATGATTAAAACTACGATTCATTCACAGCGCTATTAAGTCTAATAATAATAAAATATTAAAGCAAAATTGAATCCACGTGTATATTTGAGAGGGTAATAACATTACTTCAATTCATAAAATATTCTAAACTCTACCAAAATTACTTACATAAACCGAAATATACAACACGCTTGAGACCTTGGACTTCGAGTAGACTACCATAGCCGGCACTTAGTTCACACAAACTGTAGAACAGAGCTCTCAATCCATTGCGGCACAAGTTAACACTATGCACTAGAACACACGACTGACCTCTACAATGTACAGCGCAGAAGGGAACGGAATCGTTTCGGAATGTAACTTGAAAGTGTCGTGGTAGGGGGCAGTCATCGTTGCGTGACGACTAGGTACGTTCGGAAACACGTCACGGCAATTACCATGTCCCTCGATTATCATTCTTGGCGAAGCATTATTCGTCTATTGAGCATTTTTGGTTAAAAACTTGAATCGGTGTGTTGGACATGGACTGGATTTTGGTGGGGGTCAGGTATCGTTTTCGAAAACTTTTTGTGCAGGCGATTTTTAGCTTGAAGATTTATTAGACTAGACTTTTTCAGGCGCGATAGACAGCAATATGTACCCACTTAATTAACTACTTTAAAATAGTTTGTCTGAATATATGTGTATTTTTCATACACTACAATTTTTCATAATCAATTTATTTATTTGTTTTGAATTTAACACACGCTTCAATTTGGTGACACGTCAAAAATGTTGAGCACGCATCGACAATTCAAATAGCCTGTATATTTTTAAAATCTAAATGGCCAGCAATTCTGTGTTCTCATTTCAAATTGTAGGTATGACAACTATTTTTATTGTTGCTGGCCAGTCCGATGACAAAAAAGTTAAATGTTTTTGAGGCCCGCATCCAAGTAATGAGTTTGGATGACGTGTTTCTATTTCAAATGCACTACAGTCCACACCAAGCAACAGAGACTTGAAAAACTTGTTAAAAACTTACATAAATAATCCGGAATTTGTATACACGTTGTCGTGGTGTTGGAAATTCCATGTCTGAAACAAAAAAAAATTATTCATTAGTTATAACGCAAATACGGCAATCCTTTTTTCTTCACCAATTCGGAGTGGGCTTGAGTAGTGTATCGCGATCCGTTCCCACTCCTAGAGAGATACCTGTGTCCCAGCAGTGGGAACATTGTATGGCTGGTTGGTTAGGTATATCTGTTTATTTATAACATATCTTATTTACCTATTTATTACCTACAGAACTGAAGTCAAGTCAAACCTTTACAGTTTTCCGTAACCTACGAATCGAAGTCAATACAGTTACCTACTATATGCAGTACATAAGTACCAACGCCACACGTCTCTATATAAATATTTAAGTAAAACCTTTCATTGTTTTATAAATTAACTCAAATGGTTATGTAAATTTCAACAGCAAAAGTAACACTTTGTAAGACAGATCGAAGTTTTTATTAATTGAAGTGGCGATCATAGAGAATGCTAATTCGGATGATAGGTCGTAAATAATTTAAAATGATGGTCATGGACTATGTTTAGCCAACAGTTAGTAGTGTCGTAATGTTTCTATTAATAGAATTCATTAAGAAAGGACAAAAATGGTGTTTAATGTGGAGTTTGTTAGAAAGAAAATTTTCACAAAAATATGGTTTGATGACATGGGAGTTTTGATAGAGATGTCATCATCATCATTTTAGCCGAAAGATGTCCACTCGGGAGTTGCTTAATGCTTGGAGGAGGCAATCTCCTCAAAGCATTAAGCAACTCCCACATCCATCGGGTTCCCGCAGATCTCACCAGGACCCGACAGCTTTCGATGAAATTTGGTACTCGTGGTAGACCATGTCCCGGGATATCACACAGGACACTTTATATCCATTTTTTAATAGTTATAAACTAGTGCGCAGTCAACTGCGATCTCACCTGATGGCAAGCAGTGATGCAATCGTCGATGGTGAGGCACACTAGAAATCCTGCGCACATACCCTACCCTACAGACATCTTTTCTACAGATTATATATATTTTCTGCTATCACGCGGGCGAAACCGCTAGATTTAAGATTTTACCACTAACTTAAGATAACTTAGTATGTGGTAACTTTTGTGGTAAACTCACATCCAATAACATCTTATTCCAAAGAACAATACACGATCATACTCAACAATATTTTCTAAAATCCCCCAACTAGACAAAGGCGCGAACCCGCTAGTTTAAACGTCATTAATTCAAAATAGTTATTTATCGGTCCATTATCGGCGCGCGCGCAGCGGACTGGTAGGCCGCCATTGTGATGCACTCGCCACCTCACTGCTATTGTGCTCATCTGATATCTGCCAGCTTTACTATCAACTGTCTTCGCGTAGCATTGTTGGGGTATTCTTATTTTTCTTTGCGTTTTGTTTTGAAGAGATTCCAGTAATGGTATAAGCATAGATTCTCTGAGAACAAAATGGTGTCTTTTCTATGGTAAATCCAAAAGAAGTGATTTGAATTAAGCCTACTATCCACGGATGCGTAGCTTCATTCACGGGTCTATACCCGTATTCGTCTTTATTCGTTTGATATACGCCTGCGTGAAACACGTTTACAAAACTATGAAAATGTCAACGAAGCGGCAACGTCGTGCCGCATCGTATATATTATGTCTTAAATGATAAAATTTGGTTGCATTTGCATAGCGGGAACGCTACGCATGCTACGTTCATCGCTACGCCAAACGCTACGAAAAACGCTACGCTACGAAACTACAGTTATTTTCGTTCTTCTAACTAAATACAAACTCATGGTCAAACAAAATGGCTGCCCCTATAATAAATAAACAGTTTAGTCATATTAGCCACTAATTCTATAAAGTAGTAAATAAAGTAGCCGAGTAGTCAATAAATATGACTAAATAGCCACATTAAAGCCTAGTATATATTTTCCCTAACAAATCAGCAGTTCATTACGATCGCTTCCATTCAATAAATCTATGGCTGCGCCGGCGCCGAGGTGGAGCTTTCAAACCTTTGTCCCGAGGCATACGCGATCCTTATAACTGATAACGCATTGTATTATAACCTAACTGTTTTCTAACTACGATATTTGGATCATAAATTCTATACTTGATCTAACACAATATATTCTGAATTACGGATATGATTTTCTCTTGGAGATTTACGATGTAATATAAGAATGTTATGTTCTACGGTAAGTTATTGATTTTGAAGACTGTAATAAACAGAAATTACTGATGATTATTAGGTTATTTATGGTCAATAAACTTGTGTGTACGACAATGGATTTTATTAAAGGATAAAACAGCAACAGATTCAAGAAGGAAATACTCTTACATAGAACTAGGAGAAAAATCTGAACAGTTTTGCCTACCATAAATAGGATTTCCTTCTCATTAAACTAGAAGGCCATTAATTCCAAACACAAAATAAAAAGCTACCTCTAACTGCATTTCCGAGTCCCGAGGAGCAAAATGAAAAAAAAAGACACTGGCAACCGGGAAACGCCAGAGAGTTTCGCGCCATTTCTTTTTTTTTTCATTTAAAAAGGCGCGAGTTCTCGTGTGACCTTTCCGCGGCTTCCGAACACGGCCAGGTTTTTGCACAAAAATGAATGGCGACGGGGATAGAAATCTTTCTCACGGCAAGACGCCATGGGAAATGAATTGAAGTGACGCGAGCGTTGTTGTATCTTTTAAACTGCACCGACTTTTATGTTCTCGTGTATTTTGACTGCGATAAGTATTTTTTGTCTTAATTTTTACCTTTTTAACACTTTTAAAAATGTTTATTAAGGTTTCGTGCAAACCATTTTATTAGCAAGGTCGTTTGCGGATAAATTATTCGGTCATTGGCATTTGTAATAAAAATCTGAAATGCAATCGATATCTAATTGCATAAGTAGGTAGATATCATTAAAACCTCAACAATGTTCTGTTTTGATAAATCGATTCTACTTTTATCCTCGTTTATACATATCAAAAATAAAATAAAAAATACCGAGTTAAAAATGGTTCAAATTATTAGCTAGTTAGCTGTAGGTATGTTTTTTCATGAAAATCGTCTAAAACCGCAGCAAGGCTAGATGCAGTGGGGATAGGATAATTAGGGGAAGTGGTGGGGCCGGGTCATTGACCGGAAGCCTCGCGGATCCGTCAGTAGATGGCGTCACCTACAGAGTAGTTTAGTTTTTACCGAGGCTCACTTTGTCTCCCACGTTCAATTCTCAGGTAGGTATAATTATGATGAATTTGAATTTTATTGACGTTTCAAACGATTTATGTTTAAATATGACTGACGTTTTTGATAATAATTCAGAGCTCATTATTCTACAGAGCTTCGTTACGATTAACCTATCACATACCCGCGAAACGAGACACAATAGTAAGACAATAACAGCGCGGTCTCATGCGACCGGTCGGGGATTCATGAATTAATGGAGCTAAGTTTTATCTAAAGATTGATGTGTTAATGATTAATATGAATTAGTCGTAGATACATTTCTTTATGCATGCAAAGCAGCTTTGTGATAGCAAAAAATCTCCACAAACCATCATTATCATTTTCTCATGTAAACGCAACACGCTTTTATTTTCCATTCTGTCCTTTCAATTATGACTCCCTTTTCTTTCAAATATTGCTCCACAAATATAATTCATCCATTTTTATTTGCCGTAGTCTTAATGATTTATTGTACACAAAACTTCAAAACTTAATACTACACAGGTGATTTTATTTTTCTACACAATTCATGTACAAGGCTTAACTCAACAATGCGTTTTCTCCCATCACATTCGAGGGTATGATCCAGTGTACAATACAACATACTATTCATTCCTCTTCACGTGTCCGTATGAAAAACACCATAGGTATTAAAGGACTCTATAACCTTTGAACGAAAACACAATCATCACTGTCACAAAAATGACAAATCACATCTAAACGTCATCCAATCAACATGACGCATCCTACTACAAATCGACGCGTAACCGTAAACTTTATTTCGGTAACAGTCGATTGTTTCATACATTACACACCAAAATTCACACGACTCATTCGAAAACAATTACAAATCTATTGTACAGCACTCAATAACACTAACGTCATCGATATACAACAGTTGATTGGCAAGCGTAGTAGCTGAACCATAGAACATTGAACACAGAGGCGGACAATCTTTGTTTTATTTTTGGTGAGTTAAATTATTGAATACTCCTCCAGCCTGCCCATCCTTCACACTCCCTTTAACTGTTCTGTGAAAAGTTAAAGGGAGTGTCAGAAAAACAGAACTCAAAAAGCAGCCGAAGGAGCACAAGTGCTTTCTTGCTCTTGCCCAGATGAAAAGTTATTCAATGATTTTCAGCTACGATTGGCTCTTTTCGGAAGCAATTTAATACCAGGGTTTTACATACGAGGGATTGCAAATGACAGCCGAGACGAAAAACAAATATGTTTTAAAAAAATGGCTATTATACACTGCTTGGAACTCTGTATATCTTTATATAGGTATATAATTTTGCTGACGTGTGTTTGTTATCTAACTCCTCCTAAACGGCTTGTACCGATTTGGATGCAATTTTCTTTTTGTACATGTATCTGGCTATCATACACTGCTTGGAACTCTGTATATCTTTATGTATATAATTTTGCTGGACGTGTGTTTGTCACCTAACTCCTCCTAAACGGCCTGTACCGATTTGAATTAAATTTTCTTTGTATACTTGAATCTAGTACAAGTCCCTGGATGGTTTGAAGAAACAATTGAACCCGGTAGGTGACACTGCAATCGGGTTTTCAATAATTTTTAACCACGTCGAGCGCTAGTATCTTATACTGGTATTCTCTATCTTCCTAATGCGCAGAGTGGGTGCTTATTTATGCACCCCCTTTTTAATTCTTAACATGGGACAAGGTATTCCGTAACAAATACGTTGTGTATCTCGTAGTCTGCACATAACAATAACAAATGGCATCACTTTTCACCCGCAGTCAGAAACACGAATGTTCCATGCTCTATGTAACACCATACAATACCACAATAAAGACATCAGTTTTCAATACGTCTGTAATTCTCTTTGATTATGATTATACGGCGCTTATTAAGGCAATTATTGAAGATACTGGTAACATCTATTGTGAGGATAGATTAGCATAAGGTTATGTTTGATGGACGTGGGAAAGTGGCCAGGTTATATTACAGGTGGCAAATGATAAAGGGGCTGACAATTGACGGGAGCACAGAAAACGATTAACGGCCGAAACCAATAACCTACCGATCGCGATCTCCAGTTTTGGCATACTGGAGATTGTAAAACAAATGATACAATACAAAAATTATCATGTTTTCTGTTGTTTCATTTGTTTTTCAATCTCCGATATGTGATAGATAGGTTATTGGTTGGTTGTAAGACTAGTATCAGGGACCAAACCATCATCATCTACCTAGCCTTTTCCCAACTATATTAAGGTCGGCTTCCAGTCAAGCCGGATCTAACCATGACGATGATGTGTTAAAATGACAGGCTTGCGAACTAGAAAGAGAAATGAAGCTATATACCCTATGCAACTCTATCACTTTAACAATGTTGGTTTTGGTCGTCAAATCTCTCGTTGATAGAAGTCGTTTTAAATAACGCAGCATATGCTGAGTTAAGAGTATTTTTGGCTTAACACTTCACAACTTGCGTTTTTATTGTGTATTTTCTTATTGACAATTCTGTGTGTCTCCTGATGTTTTGTCGTAAGCAGACCAATCTTCCTCTTTTTATCTAATGAAAAGAAGAGATAAAACTATAATTACGTTTATGCTTCTTTTTAAGCAACTGTTATAAGGACCAGATGCCAAAGATTTTTTTTTATCGGGCATTTTAATTTCTTTCCATACACAGCTCTATCCGGATATTATTCACCAGAACCGGTGAGAACGCCTTTTTGCTCTTATTTTAACGCCTGAAGGTCTTCTCAGATGACTTTATAACGTTCAAAAAGTTTATTTTGTTGTCCTTAATGACATAAAATGTGGCCACCGCGGGCAGTTCGAGTAATGAATATATAATTGTACGGAAATATTTTGTGACCGGCCAAAGTGGGTCTAGCTTTGTTAGGCAAATTGCAGTTATTATGTTTAGTGTGTACATGCAAACTAGAGGCGTAGCTACAGCTATATCAGCTGTATTAATTATACAGGGCCACCAGGCTTCAAGGGCCCCGATTGTAAGCGTAAGGTTCATCATCATCATCTCAGTCGAAAGACGTCTACTGCTGGACATAGGCCTCCCCCAAGTGTCGCCACGACGACAGAGCCTGTGCGGTAAAATTTCTGCTCAAAAACTAAAATTTTTACAAATGAGAGGTTTTCATGCCATTGGCCTGTTGAATTACCGAATTGTCAGGCCTATGCTATTAATGTTTATTTCTCAATAAAAACAATATAAAAAGGATATTGTATTTATTACGAAATACCTAAACCCAAGTAGCACTGGGCTTTAAGGTAATCAGATAAAAGAGGGCCCCCATTTTTATTATCATACAGGGCCCCTTAGGGACTCGCTACGCCACTGTTACAAACAGTGACATGTAGCGGATTTATGGAGACATTGTACTAATGCAGAACTATTTTAATTTGAGCTTTATTATAATCGCGATCACGACTCGCCCTTCGCTCGTAATTTGCATTGAAACTCCAGCAATTCCAAATTTGAACAGCTTTGAGTTGAGTTCCAAAAAGTTTTTTATTTTATATTATTGATAGGCTCGCGTTTGCGTTCCAGAAAGTCTTATAACAATTTCTCTACGTAAATATTTGTTGCACTTTCGGGTCAAAACAACTCTATTATTATGATTCCTTTACTTTAAAATATTTATTTGTTAATACAGTTATTAAAGGTGTTAAAATAGCGTACAAATTGAATAAACAAAGTTATTTGAAATTTATTTGAAGAAAACGATTAAAATATGTTAATCAGAAACGTTAATTTAATGGTGGATTACTCAAATTTATGTTGCGCTTTATATTTGTGTTTACTTAATCTAAGGCTGAAAAAATACAATAGTTTAACTATTGGGTTGAATAATAATGTTAACTCTTTTAGTAAAATATAATCAAATAAATAATAAAATAAATCTGTCTCGTTATCAAATCTCAAATCACCCAGTAGCCGAGAAATACGATACCCCTGGGCAAAACTGTTGTCAATATTTAAACCCCATATGCCCCATATCACAGATTACTAAATAGTTACTACGTAACAGATACTTCACTCAGTAGAAAAATTACAATACCTACTGCTTTATTAGCCTACTCCGTCGCGTCAGCAACCATTGCATGCTAAAATGTGCCTAAATGCTCAATCGTACAATTGTGATTGCTTCGCACCGCGCGAACCCGCAGCAATCGCAGGGCTGCCTCTTCGACAAAATTAAATTAACATGACTTTTTGTGTTTATGTTATTCAGAACTGTGAATGTTCTGACTTATAGTTACAATTTATTTATAATTAATTACAGTTTAAAATCTTAAATTCTATCGTTTATAAAATATTTCTTTTATAAGTTTCGTCGTTCTTTGACAGGTAAAGGGAATAATGTTAGGTGTTTATCCCTTCTTTTGCTTGATTTACACCCATCTACAGCACATTAGGCACCACACGGCATCGTAATACGCGTACGAACGAACAGCACTATTAAAATTGAACGGCGTGCGCGCGCTTCGCTTGCGAAAACCGCACTGAATTTGATCCGCAAGCGGACCGAGACCGCTCGGCTGGGCGGTAGGCACTTATAGCGCGCAAGTACATGGAGTGACGGAGGCCTGCCCATATGATTGATATTATAATTTGACAAGCATTTTTTTTAACTCTCACCCTAAGGAAATGCAACAGACGGAATAATATAAAGATCACCCCTGTTACCCTTTGATATAATAACATGCACAAAAGGGACTTTCCGAAAGTAGGTAATAGAACGTTTTGCAACCTAAATGAGATACTTCATCTATAAAACCACCTATGATTAAGTTTCCAATATCTTACTTGGCAGATAATTTCATAGAAATTCTGTTCCATTTTTGAATTCATTCAGGAAGTAGTGGCTACTCGGACATTGTAAAACAGGCCCTAAGGGTCGATTTTTAATAGTCAAATAACTTTTAACTGAGGAATAAAAATGAAGATTTGACAGCTTTTGCATAGGAAATATGTCAAACCACCATATTTATTACAGACTACACACTAGCAAGAAATAACTGGCCAGTCAACACTTGACCCAAAACAGTATAACACCAAAGAGTTCTTATTAATTCCATGAAAAACGAAGTCCTCCAATTAACACTCGCTACTTACACACCCAATAAATCCTGCATCAATTCTTAAAAGCAAAGCCAGAAACCCCACTAAACAAATAACTATCTTTTTTTTTCTCTTTCAAATTCAAAAGCTACACACGGTCAGTCTGGCCCTGTCATTGGAGTAACGGTACTCCCGATGGATACTATGACTGCGCATGATTCCTGTATAATTGAGATTCACTTTGTGTCCGTACAATTTAGTTTTGGTCGTCACGAGTTGCCTACTTATGTATAAGTAGAATTTTGGGTATATTATTTGGACGATTGTTAAGATATTTAGGTATTTTATTGGACATTGTGGATGGAGAGGGAGAAAGAGGCTAAAGAAAATTTGGATAGATTGTGTGAGAAGTGCTATGGAAGAAAATGGAGTTAGTGATAGCATGACGAGTGACAGGACAGAATGAAAGAAAAAAACGTGATGCGCCAACCCCAAAATGGGACAAGGGCAGAAAGATAATTATTGGACACTTTGGACTGAGTTACTAGATGGCTGAATATAAAAATGTGAGAAATCAATAAATAAAACACCATTAATATCAAACTGCTACTGAAAAGTCTTTACTAACTTTATAACATGGAATTACTACTAAACTTAGTATTAAACTAAGCTAAACTCTTACTAATAAAACAACCCCGGACGCCAAAAGCTATAAAAGTCTGTGATGTGCTACCGCCATGTTAGTTGGGTCTATACATATAACAGACAGGAATTTATTATAAAGGCGTTCTGTATTTACTAGCAAAACACACTCGAAAAGAGGTAAATGTTGATAAACAATAACAATGTCTGTTAAAAGAAACAGTTAACAGAAATTCAACATGAAAAAATAAATAAATGATTAGTATTTGTAATTAAAAGAAACGTCGAAAGAGACGTCCTCGAAATCACACTAGCATCAGTGGATGACCATTCAGTCCCTTCTCAAGATGTTAGTAATGACTTATGAAGCCTAAAAACATACGAATTTATTGGATACATGTTCATATTGTAAAACAAAAGTCAAATCAACTAATACTTGCGTAAAATTAGCACAAATTATTAAGAAAGGAGTACCTAAGTGATTCCTAATTTAAAAGCAACATTAATCTCTAAACAATAGTCTATGGAACAAGCACCTAGAGGCTACCATTCTCTATATCGCACGCATAGACCAAGGTATCACTATCTACAGCCCATTCTGCCAAGACCACACGTTCAATATTTACTACCTATTAACATACTATACACTGCGGGACAAATTAATTGATATTTAAGACGTCTACCATAATTTTACTTAATAGATGACTTCGTTAACGCTGTAATTTTACGATGAAGGAATTAATAAACCATTATCTTTATTCATGGAACATGAACATAAGGTATGGTTAGACGTTGAGGATCGGAAAACCTATAAATGGGACACAGTTTACTGGTTGCAGCTTAAACGCAAATGGCTACTGCCCACATGATGAAAAGCAGTTAATACTCGTAGTCTATACCAGCTATGCCAAGGAGTTTGTCTATGTGGTTTGAAGTCTCATATTTTTCGATTTTTATAAGTCCCTATTCCTTACCCTTTAATCTGGATTAGAAATACTGTTTTTAAGAAAAGGCATGATGGCGATTTCTTTTGGTATTACATTTTTTAAATTGATAGAAACTGGTGCTTCACTGCGAACCCACCATATGGTAAGCAGTGATGCAATTGTTGATGGTGAAGCGCACAAATTTATCAAGAGCCATGAAGACACCTAAATTATAACCCGCATTGGAAGACCGCAGCAGGCAAATTATGTTATCACAAGGTATTCTATCATAGCGCTTCATAGACACAACTCTACTAACATAATATACTACTAGTTTCAGAATCACAAATATCTCATCTCCAAAGATGAAAATAAGAAGAATTGCCAATTATTCTAAGAGCATTGTAAAGGATACTCGAATTTTTATTAGTCTGTCCTTCAATTGTATAAAAAGCAACATTTTCATAGAAGAAAAAAAAAGTCGATAAATTTCCAGCCATGTTTAATGTAAGCTAAAAAGAACCTGTTTGGATTCAACTGAAGTATTGTATAATGTCGTGAGAGCTGGCTCGTTTCCGTCCGCCCAGCGTGGTAACCCGACCATACGGAAACGACCACTGTTGTTTAAACTAGCCTCATAGAGAACTGTCTTCTGAACTTAGTCGGGTTACATACTGAATCACGATGTAGAAGGCTGAATTCAAACTCATTATAGTGTTGGTACCTACAGGTAGGTTTATTGCTAAAGTAGCGCTAAATGTCTTTGTAAGTGCTATGCCTGTCTCTGTATCTTTGTCAACCATTATGACGCATGTTGTGGTGATCTTTTATCAAGGAGACGTCAGTGGTCAGGCCTACGTCACGTCCATACTACTTTTATAGTCAATTCAGAAATTATGTTATTAATTTTACGATAAGTATATCGTTATAAAAATATTTTGTAATGGCGCTCATTATGTACTCTCAAAGTCTGATACAACTACGTCTATAAGTCCGTTTAAAATTTGATTAGTGCCACTGTGTAGTAATAATATGGCATAAGTACGAGTATTTCTAATTAAAAATGTGCATGTAGTGCGTTTACTGACTATATTGTGCGATTACTACACTTGCTGGTTTTACTCGCACTAATTTCAGTAGGCTTAAACGAAGCACGATGATAAGCTACTATATTGATTAATGGAAATTGTTCTTTAAGAGCTTGATAATAAATACTGATTTGATTTGACAGCTTCTCTAAAGGATGCGGCGCTTGCATCATCATATCCTTTAGGGCCCTCTCCGTAATCACGATAGTCTCAATAAATACTTGTTCAGATAGTAATAGTAGTAAAGTTTATATTAACATGAAAGTCTAAGTAAAGTTGTAAAAGCGAAGTGTTCAATAAATGCGTTCCAAACTTTAGACTATGAATTTTACTAGCTGGTTTTAGCACATATGGGTACTATGGGTAGGTACCATATTTAAGTGTGTACGTTCCAAGTACGGCAGGCTATATCACTACAGTTGAGACCCTCAAGTAGCGCAAATATTACAACCTTATTGAAATCACAGTTTTGAATCGTTTGAGATGGAAACAGCTTCAAGTGCAGGTTATCTTTTCAAATATATTATCCACTGACTGATCCAAATGAGAGAGCTGGCTCCTTTTTCCCAAAGAAGTAGATACATAATATCGTAGAACTAATGAGAAAAAAATCCCATTAGTTCTACCGTAGAACTGTCCCGTAGAACTAGTGGGAACAAACCTTTAATTCAACGTGGCAATGCTGCTACCCTTCTAGGACCGTTCCGCTTTGTCCAAAATATAGCGATATAAAAGTATACTTTGGCGCCTAAGTGTATTTGATTTTGCAACTACATTTGGATTTACGTAGTTTAATTGTAAATACTTCTAGCTACTTAAGTTATTTGTGTCCATAGATTTTATTTAAGTGTTTAGATGCTTGTGAAGATACGCACCAAAAGTTAATGTACTATCATCAAAAACTATGTGAGAGTCGTTGGAGTTGTTATGGATCGTAATACTACCATCATCGTGTGCTGAACATAAAAGTAATTACTTCCTTAATATTAACTATTTTTACTTTAGTACTTGCCTGAGTGCAGTAGCTGTTCTAACGTTTAAGCTCGTAATTAGTAAAATAACTATAACTTAGACGCATAGGTAACTAATAGGAAAAGATCACTACCACCTAAAGACATTTGCAATACTAAAATCATCACTTACACTGCAATTTCTTGTTCACAAGACAAAGCAGTAAATATCTCTTGAACCTGTTATTTCACGAAAGCCATTTACGTACTAACCACGTACCTACAAATCACTGGAAAATGGCTACCGAGGAAAGACATCTCAAGCCAATGGGTGGGGCTGAACCTGCCCCAAACGATCACTTTATTATTTGCTACATTACTTTTCAACAGAAACTTGTTAAAACAAGTTACAAATGTACGTGTAATTACAATTAGCTCGAGCGCAATACGTCTTGCGCCGGCGCAGTTACCCGCCCGTTAAAACGGTTACGCGGCAACGATAACCGTTCCGGAGCCGTATACCCGGCTTACGGGAATAAAAACGGGGAAATTATACTTTGGTATAATTTAAATTGGCTGAAAAATTCTACTTAGAAACTGTTTCTGCAAACCCAGTAAATCCACTTTTTCAAGATACTATAGAGAGAGACGAGAGAGTAAGAGTATATTTTTGTATTCTTTGAATTAGTCTCTTAATTTTTCAAGCAACTTCTGGGTAATGGCTGAAAAAAAAATTAATCTATATATCACCACCACAAATTTTGTAATCTTTTTAGAAATTTTAAGTACGCTGTCTAAAATATAACCAAACCGATACAGCACAAAATAACATAATCAACAGACCTAGCTACTTACATTACCATATGCAATAAATTCACTGAATATACACCGCGTTTAGACATCACAGAATGACCGCCAGCACTAAAAGTCGATTAGCAATCGCCAATCGCCTACTAGGTTTAGTCGAGTCGTATCGATAAACGCGAATAACGACCGCGTGCCTCTATAAATCACAATCTCGGTCTCGATCGCTCGGTTAAACTTTTAATACGATGTCATCGGTGAATGTCAAAAGGAACGATACATCTGTATTAGGTACGATACTTGATTTGAATCGAACGACGTGACGAGGTTGTTTCATCGACTTAGTCGAATATATTATTGAACTGGAAATGGAGTTTTCGTTTGGTTTTATGAATGAAGCTGTTATTAAAAGGTAGGAAGTGAATGTCTTGAAGTATAGATGTTTAGAGATCAAATTTTACTCAGCATCGATAGATGTGGTTGGAACTGAATGAGGATGAGCCTCATTTAGTCCCAACTGCATCTATCGATGCTGCGCTTCTCGTATCCACAAGGCGCGGCCTTAAATAGAGTCTAGAGCCTTTCAAGATAGCATTGAAATGACAAACTCTTAGATTACGAATAAACCGCTAATATAGCCAAATTCTTTATTTTATCTTGTTTAACTAAATATTTATCGACCTTTTTATCCAAGTACTGCAGCTAATCAAAATTTTATGAAATTAATCCTAATGATATGACCTTCATTCCTTATTTATTTATTCTGATCAGCTGAACTCAGAAACCTTACCATGAGTAAACCCTATAACGCACAATAGTAGTATAATACTATTATATGATCGACATACAATTATTGTCAATATTTATAGCAAAGAATGCACTCGACACGCCTCAATGGACAATGGCACGCCATAGTTCCTGTAGTCACAGCCATGGGAATGGGGTCAAGTCGACTAATGGCTAATTCTGTAATACGTGAGCTTGTTTAAAATAAGAAGAAAGTCAACGAAATATGCGCATGATCAAATTAATGTCAAGGAACCGTATGATGAATAATAAGAGCTGTTCTTTACTCAAATAATGTTAAAATTTCTTTATGTTCTGAGATTACATATTTCATTTGTAAAATCCAGAACACCTCATATTTTCTTACCAGAAATTATCTTCCTGTACTTCCTTTTTATTTTTTCTTTCTTTTGTTTTTTTTTACTATTATTTCTTTATTTTTTAATTATTCTTGTTTAATTATTAGTTATTTTCAAAAGTTATCCTTGAACTTGATGTTTGAGTGCAAAACATTATCAAAATCTAACTTTTGCATATAAAACATTAGCAAGATTAGCCACATACATCTGAATAGAAACCTAGCGGCAAGGAAATTAGTTATAACCGCTTGTATCTCTATAGAACGTAAGTATAAGGCATGTATAATCTTTCGCTTGAGAACTCCTTCGCAACCTGTTTCTCTCATTTGAGCCTACTTCCGCAGCTCGACAGCCGCTAAGACATTCCTTATATTTTCCCATATTATGGAAGAAAATATATTTATTGACATTTCCAAATGTGGCATTTAAAAATTGGGAAAAACAAGAGATGAAAATGATAAGTATATAAGTAATACTTTGAAACAAAAATTATAACAAAACGATGATGAAGAAACAAGTAAGGTAAATATACGTAGATTTAAATTAGTAGCACTAGGCGACAAAATTTACACAGAGACAAATTTTTTCGAAGCAAATTAATGAAGAAAATGAACCCAACAAATCTGTAAAGAAACAATATCAAGTACTTAAAGACAGCGAAACTAAAATAGAAGCAAATTCACCAGCACAAAATAATATAACGGTTTCAAATTTAAATTCACCACCTGCAGAGACTGCAGTTGATTCCGACGAAAACCACATTGCCACCTACTATAGCTGAGGAGGTAATTACAAAGCGAGTTCTACCCCCATTAGGTGTACAGTTCCAACAGTAGTTAGTGCTACCCACGGTCGAATCTCCAGAGAGAATACAGTAGCCGATAGCTGTGGGTTCGTCCTACGCTTGTAGTGCCGTAATATTTGTGGCAAATGAAGTTTTAACTGGGTTGGGATTTGTTAAAAGAAGGTAAGAGCAGTTTTATAAATAATAGTCGTCTCATATTGACAGTGAAATACCAACACCTTCTTCCTTTTTCTAACTTTTAGCGCTTATAATTTCAATGACATTCCCCAAAGCGAATATTTTGGTGCAACTGCATCAAAATATCAATAGGCATTCATTACCAAAAATTCTTCCTTTACTTAGTTCAGAAAAATATCGCAAAATAATTTGGTACTTTAGAAGTTCCCATGTATACATGAAAAATATCTACATTAACTTGTAAAATATTAACATTTACAAGTGTATGTTCAAAGTCTACAAATAAATCAATTCCCACATTTAAATCCTCTAATTCCAAATGTAAAACATTAACGTCTTCATGTAAACCTTCGACGTTAACAAGTACAGTTGCCAGACTGGCAGCTACCCCGTATTTACTAGGCAGTAAACACAATCAGATAGCAGCGTCATTAGTAGCCGGTGTAGAGTGAGTTCGTCCTACGCGTCTGCCGTGGGTCACTAACTTGCCTCTACACCTGTCGCTAACTCTAGTATCTGCAGTTACATCTCTGTGGGAATTTGTTTGAACTAACTTGACGTAATAGAGATAAATGTTAGTTTAGTGTCTGTGGTTATGAGCTGGAATAGTGTTTCCTTTTGCTTTGAGTGGTTAATGAGAAGGTATTGCTTCATTGTTTTTGAATGTTTATTTTGTTCTAGATATTTTTCTATATCAATCTACTCTCGATTATAGAAGTCTGATATATTTTAGAAGTGGAATATTGAGAAATCTTTGATTCCAATTTAATATACAAAACTATTATAAATTTACTTCAACAACATGAATGTAATCTAAGTATATTACGTACGCCCTATAAACTGCAAACCACTTAACTCCTGAACAACGAACAGCAGCCCATATACAACCAACCATTAATAAGGCCACCTACAAACTGAGAAACAATTGCACCACATACCGCACAGCCGCCACTGTTGCCAGCGACACATACAAAGTTACCGATCGTGGAACAACTTAACATAGGACCGTAGTTAATTTTACGACTCTATTAGGCTATGTTCGCGCGTCGCAGGCCTTTTATTCGCTTCGAGAAAATATGGTAAAACTACAAGTTTAGATGTTAGGTATTGAATATAGAGATTGCAATGTGTTACTGTGTGTTTTGGATTATAAATTTCAAGACTGCAGAAAGATTAGTCTGTTTTGGGTATTTTTGTAGATAATTTAGCAATCGATTACCGTCACGGTGAGTTCTGTTTCCTCAATCTAGTAGTTCTTCTTCATTTATCTTATCAATATAAGAGGATTAAAATTGAATTGGTTTGTTAGCATTTTTGAATTTGTTGCTTAACAAATGGTCGCCGATATGTCTGGACTTAACATTAAGTTATAGGTATGCTGTTTTACTTTGCCCGATTTGTATTTATCCTCCGAGATTTTTCAATAGGTTTTGTTAAGAGATGGTAAACTCATTGAAGACTATTGTTCGGGTGTTCAAATGTTTTGGAAATATTATCGAGTTTTTCACGTTGATTTGGTAATAGGTAATAGAAATAAGATGAAGACGGCCTTGAAAAACTAGGATTTCAGTTTATTCAATAGAATTTTAGATAGCGATATCATTGAATTTTTTTATCAATTTCTTAGAAGAAACATTGCTATCATTAGTATTTCTTCCGTTGAACCTTGGAATCGTACTTCGAATGGAATTGGGTCGTCCAATTCCCGAAATCATATCAATCAATCAAGATAAAAGTCTTGCAAAAATGGATTTTAGTTTTTTAAATTTTCTCATATATTTTTATACAAAGATTAACTTAAAAGCGTTCTTCAAAATCATTAAGTATAAAGAGAAACCTTGATTTATTAGAAACTGTAAACGGATAGGATATAAAACGATTTATCCTTCCAACACGGCAAGCGGCCGATAAGATAACATTCATATTAATTACCTTAATCAAACAACCAATAGCAATAAATACATAGTTTCGTTAGATTTATAGCATCCGTTTGAACAATATCTTAGGCATAATCTATCATTAGAACCCGCAGAAGAATGTGTTATTAATTCATTTGTCTAGTTATACAAATACAACGACGTTTATATTTGCACGTTTTGTCATAATATCAAACTTGTTTACAAGAAAAAAGAAAATTATTATTTATGATTCGAATTTCGTATTTTTTTTTCTTTTGTCGTGGACTTTATTTGATTGGTTATGACGACTGATTTCTTTAGTGGCGGGAAATGTCAAAACACAGTTTGACGTTTCTGCTATTATAACTGTCACTCGTTTATTAATGAAAAATAACTGTTATAGTCTTGATTGTGTTATTTTTAATAACGATCCAATTTACCGTGCATCATGCAATAACTGAAGAACGGTTTTATGAAGAAATAACGTGGTTTGGAGGATTTCTAATTAATTTCATTGCTAACGTTTACGACTACAGGCGTTCCAGTTTGTTACGTGTTAAATAAAATATGGCGGTAAAGCGGCCTTTTCATTGTTAGCGTGATTAGAAAGTGCAACACGGACAAACTGAGATCGTTTATCGAAATTAATTAATTAATTTTATGTTGTTTAATGAACGGTTTTTTATTTTTCTACATTATTTTTTTCTTGAGTCTTCTTTTTATTAATTTAAGTCCAGGTTGTTTTTATATGTTTGTCTAATGGTCCATATTACCTATGGAACTATATGATAATCCTGTTTTTTTTTATAATATTGTGTAGGTTCAAAATCACATTAATATTATATTTTAAGCAAGTACCTATATAGTTATTATATTTTTAACGTCCAATGCCAGATAAAGTTTTACACTGGATAATAAATATTGACATTCTGTCTGGGCCGCTCTTACCTTTGGTCGTGGCTGGGCATTTTGCCTCCTCTTCATAAATATTGTGTGATAAAATCGGTGATAATTCAACTGAACAAGAAACTGCTCAACATCTTCTTACTGTACTAAATAAGATAAAGTTACAAGTATATTTTATATTTCCGTTAACTGTAAATTTTTAATTATGTGTCCTGAATACCCAGGAACCAACGAAAAGTATATCTTTTAAGTGCAAACTACTTTTTCATTTTATAAAATAATAAAAATGTACACCAACGGCCACTTCACAAAGTACTCTGATAACCGATTGCCACAATTGCCGTCATTATAGATGATGAGATATTGTACTGACCGAATTTCAAACACATATGCCCAATCCAACAATGCTCTCAGCTCAATAGGCCTCTATCAGAAATATAATTGTTACCCGCGAAAGTGCCGTACGCAATATCCGCCAAGGAGATATCGGCTATCGCTCAAACAATCATCGGCAGACAAAAGGGCCGGAACAGTTAGACTATGTGTTGCAACAGACCGAACAACGAGCATGTCATTATGGAGCAACTATCTACATCTGAACTTCCACGCCTCTTCGAGATGCTCGGATTAAGACGCCTCGGACGCATTCGGATGATTTTTCAGAGGTCTCCGTCAACTGGCCGAGAACGAATCTCAAGCATTTGTGGTGGCCGAGTAGTTTCTCCCAATTACATCGTCTCTAGCCGGCGATTGGCCGCTCCACGAGGAATCCGGCCTGTCGTGACTGTGATAAAAAAAACTGACGCAAATTGCCGATACGCCTCGTGCACACAATTTCATGCTCCGGCTTCTCAACGAACAGTCTAGATTCGTCATATTTCCAGCAACAATGCGAACACATGAAACTTGATTCTAACGCGAATCTGCTACAGATTGAATTAATTAATAGTTCCAAATCTGAAGCTAATGACTATTTAATGCGTGTCGGTAAAAAAGAGTCGATAGATCACTTTACGAATGGAGTTTTATTCAATTGTGTTGTTCTAATTGGTGTTTTTTTGTCGACATTTATCATTGATGCGGTTGAAGGCATTAGGGCTCTGACAGTGATCTTGGGAGGCACATTAGTCTCTTGGAAAGGTTATGAGAACGGAACGCGACGCTTGCGAGGAGCGAGGACAGCCGCATCACTTATTAGTTCATTTCCCGTCTCATTACTATCTTCGCGGACTTCATTCTCATTACTATTTTCTGCTGATTATTATTTATGACTATCTTCATTACATTTCTCTGAAATCAAATTATTCTTGGTATAAAACC
The DNA here is from genome assembly GCA_030763345.1 of Mythimna separata. NCBI lineage: Eukaryota > Metazoa > Arthropoda > Insecta > Lepidoptera > Noctuidae > Mythimna > Mythimna separata. The sequence goes on along the minus strand of CM061176.1, from coordinate 18,187,390 downwards.
TCTTGGCTATATCTATTTTGTGGTCGGTACTTTATAAATAGGCATTCAAGTTCACAGGAGGCTCTCGATCATGGCCACAACAGTGAGATCGACCAGTCATCGCGCTTCGTCACGGCATGGTTCGATTTGTCGCAAACTACTAAACGTTTTTATGTTCAACTGGGTTGTCATAGCTTTTAAATAGAGTATCAATCTTTTTAGGAAATGGGTATGAAGAGGCTATGATTATGTTTGTCATTTATGCGGATATTGCTGTAGAAGATCATTTTTTAGTTCATCAGCCGAAAGATCTTTAAACTGATTTAGAGTAATTTTTACTTGAAATAGTTTGTCTTTAAAATCAGGGTAAATTGTTCATCACTAAAATTTTTATGCTTTCGTATTGTCGTTAATTTCACAATATATTTCATCATCGAAACTACTTTAATTCTTACCTAGCTGTCTTCTCAAACACTCTAAATACTTTACTTCAGGCACTTCATTTTTTGGTCTGATTTCGGCGATGTTTTCTTCCAATTAGATGTGGCAACACAGCTTGATGGTTATCTCCGGACAATTCGTTCCGGCCGGGAGACGCAGCGCGTGACGCCGACGATTAGAAATCTCGACTCGGATGCCGCAACGCGACGTGCTGCCGATTGGCTAGCTCTATTAAACTGCCCATGTTCCTATTGGCTAGATTTTTTTGTGATTTTATTCTTTTTTCGAATACAATGTTCGTTTAGGTAGCTTAACCACTGACTTCGCTTGAGACCTTGTAGTCTCAATTTTAGGTTAACCTGACTTCATATCCAACAAAATAGAATACTTCATTAAAAACGAAGTAAAATTCGATAACATTAATACTACTATAGCTAATAAACGAAGTGATAATGACAAACACACCATAAATACTCGTCAAACACATACATTAGAGACAGAACATAAAAAAGAATTCGACATTCTTAGACACAGTAGAATTGTGGGCGATATTTATCATTCATAATTAAGTAGGTAATACCTCTTTGAAGCTGTTTGATATACAGAATGAATATTTGGAGGTGGAATGAAGCATTGACCTTGGCAATGGAAATTCACGGGTTCAAAGTTTCCTCAGTTGCAAGGCCGAGTGGTTTTGGAATAGTAAGTAACGGAGCGGAAAGTTGGATGAACGTGGTGGAAACATTCATTTGATAATTAACAAGAATCTATGAATTCTTACTGCATTAATTAATAGAAATAAAATTGTCTGTGGAATTATGAAGGCTTTTGGTAGATTCTTTATATGGCTTGGTTTTTGTAGATTTTTTTGTATTGTTTTCATTTCTGATTCCATTATTAGTAAAAGTATCAATGCTGAACCTATCCAGTTATTTAGAAACATGATGAACTTCTCAATTATTTGGCACATGGATACAAGGATTCTTTTTAGACATATTGTAGGCAGTCGAAGCACCAGAACAAAACGACAGGAAAAGAAACTTGTTTGCTTCATAATGGATTCGATGCAATTTTAGCCAATTAATATTTGAATTTACTTTAAAATTAAACGTGTTGCTACTCCGACTTACGTGGAACGAGGGCGGGAAGATGATGAATACAGAATGTGTCAGTTGTGGAGAATTTCGTCGTTTAAATAGAAATGAAGTAAGAAGACACAGACTACGACTAACTATAGAAAATTATTACGATGAAGAAACTAAAATGGCCGGTGGTGAAGTACAAAAAAATATTTGTTTGATAAAATGCACCTTTTAGAGGAAGGAGCATAATTATAGAGATAGGCCTAATTTTACTGAATTTTAAATTTAATATCATATAATATAAGCGTATAGACGAAATTGGACGATAGTTAATATTTACACTAGGACACACTACAGATAAGGCAAATATCAGCCATAGAATAATATTTAATATCATCTTTACCTTTCTATCGAATAACGGGATATGATCACGAACTTTTAAAGTAAAGTAAACCTCACAAGTAGTTTCCTTAATCGAATTTAAGCCTTCGTTTAATTAACATAAGGCTTTATTAAAATCTGCATAAGATAGGAGCCTGTATCGCCGCCCACTCCGTTGCCATGGTTACCTCCCATTCACTTTGGGTTCTTTTGGAGATTCGTTCCCGTACACGTTATAATCAATTTGCTACGATTCAAAACCGAATTTAAACACCTGTATCGACTCTCTATTTTTCTAAACGACCTCCTACACTTCAAGACTATCCACATTTTTTAAACTTTTATGGGTTTCGACAAGAATATAAGTACTTTACGTTGTGTAAGCATTGTTCATTTAGTAGCTCTGTATAAATAAATATTTTACTTAATTGTACTTCTTACCGGTTTTGTTGCGACACTTGACAAATAGGTTTTTGCTCGCACATTCAAGTATCCGAGTTTTTGTTACTTTTTGCTACATAGTTGGTAATGACAATGACGAAACAATTCCGAACTTTAAATAAATAGACACAAAGATAAGTTTTACTGTTGACTCGCATAGCAACTAGGTATGGTTTGCAGAAAACTTTAGTTTCAACGATTATAGAGCATTACAGATGAAAGAAAATATGTTCAGTGCAACATTATGAAACAACAGTGCACGAATTACAAAAGAACAATGACCCAGATCCGCCTTTAGATAACCATCGAAGTGACGCATGTGTGGAATCGATAACAGTAGTGTACACGCACGCACTCGCGGACGTTATCGAACCAATATTTACTCAGGTAACAGAAACACGCGAAACACCGCGACCGTGTGAACGCGCCCGACTTCTACACTCCACTAATTGTGTTAAAGAGCCCTTAGATGTTGCTGCTAGGGCGAGCTCATTCAACATAACGTCACGACGACGTCGTCGAATATAAAAGATCATACCTACCTATTCACCGGCCAACAGCTGCACCGAAACGGAACGGCAGATGCGCGTGAGCAGCCGACGCTGTTATTATAGAAACTACAAAAAGCGGCAGCCAGTTTCAAAGAACGCATGGATTTTTCACGGAGTTAGTGTGGAAAACTTACCGTCGCTCATGAAGCCGTGCTGCAGTGCTGCGGTGGTGCGGGGGCAGCGCCGGCGCACTCACTAACAGCACACGTGCACGAACGCCGCGGGCGCGCACCTGTCGCGGAATGACTGGCCATTTCCATATTAGATAGTATTTATGAACGGGCAAGGCGCTCGCGCAGCCCGACGCGCCGAGGTGGACTGACTGCCGCCGCGCGCGCTACCTGCGCCCACCTGTCCCCCCCGCCCCACCACCAGGAACCGGATGGTACTCCAAAACAAAACGGCCAACAAAGGACGTGCCGCGAATGTTCGCGCCACTGGTCCGCTCCATATATCGACGAGGGTCGGCGAGCCCCCGGCCGGCAGCCCTTGCGACTGTTTACTCGTAACACCTGACTCACGCGCCGAAAACCTAGCCCCTGTCGATCAAAGCGATGAATTAAGACGTACCGATGATGCGATCGGCTCGCACACGGCCGTTGTTCTACTTACTGAAGTGCCTTAATTTAAGGATGACGTTAAAAATGCAAATATGGTAAACGGTGAAGTGAAGCACAAAGAAATTGTTGACACATGAAGCGTCGGCGACGCTCGGTCACCTGCTGAATTTGCACAATCGGAAAGAATGATTGCTCAACTAATTGTCGAAGTACTTGTAAACACAAACAATGCTTTAACGCCGAGGGGACATCCGAGGCCGGTTTCGTCGTCCATTTTGTTCATAACAGTGATTTGGTTACATTCAATTTATTTACAAATCGGTTCCTGTGTTATTTGTAAACGGCCGCCGGTCGACGCCGCCCGTTATTCACTCTTATCGGTTGTATCTGTGGCTGATATGATAACGGACTATCCATTGGTGCTGTAATCAAATCTTTTCGTGATTTCGTCCACATTAACGTTCAACAATGTCATTCTGTCAATAGCCTTTCCAGTAGATCGAAGTACGTTTTGTTCTATTTCTTTAACTATAAGACTGCTTGAAGCAGTTACTGTGAGTCTCCATTAATCCCTTGTGATCCAAATGCTAGTAAGCAGCCATTAAATTCTCATCATCTTTCGTTTTTTGCGTTGACACTGCGTGTGTGTAGGTATGTGACCTCAACAATTTTGTCCCATAATTACGACAAAGTCCTACTTACCTCTAATCGACTTGACCATTTTTATTATTTTTATTTAAACTCGAGAACTTAACTAAAGTAGGTTAAACATTTCTCTACTTAAATACAAGTGTCATTTTTTGAACCATCTGCGTTTTCCATGTTCTTAAGAGAGTTATGCATATAGAAAATAATTATAAAGGAGAGATGCCATTGTTACTGACTACGTCAAACAACAAAACAGCTGAACCGTCAAATATGCAGTTTAGTCATATGCACTATAAGAAACGCGACTTTTAGAATATTTCAATAATGGCCATCTGCACTGTATTTGCACACTAATGCAATTATGATAGGCGAAACACAAGAACGATATTGCAGGCTTGATCTTTAACAAGATATAACTAATAAGTTTGTTCGCAGCTGAGATCACTTGAAAGGGTGATATTGTGTCATAAAATACCGACAGTCTGCAATGTGCTTGACTAAACACAATTTGGACTAGCCTTCAAAAATATAAAAAAATAACTCCAAGGAAGACACTAGTTGAACGCGACTTACCCGGTCTTCCCGTCCGCTTACAATTTAGGTCCCTTCAATGCTAGAGTAAATAGGCTCTTAATTAACTAGTACGCTTCACCATCAACGATTGCATCACTGCTTACCATCAGGCGGTATCGGAGTAAAAAATCTAATAAAGAATATTCCATGCAATATATCAACGCTATGCTTGGTTTCACACCTCGTAAAGTCGCACTATTTACTGTACATTTTACGGCACGAAGAGCCAGCAAAACATACAAACAACATAAAGAATATATAAAATGTTTATAAGTAAAAATGTCTGCTCACAGCTGGAAGTTATCAGGTAGAACCCGTAGAACATAGTTCGTAGGTGCTAGTAGTGGTCGCTAGTGTTGTAAGAAATTCGAGTCTTTTAGTTTTCATTTCGAGACTTCGAGACTTCGAGACTGAGTCCTTTGAGTCCTCTGAGTCCTTTCGAGTCTTTTAAGTTCTTTGAGCTAGACTGAGTCATGAACTTGAGTTGGTGTGACGAAAGCGGGTTGAGCGATTATTTTTCAGGCTCAATAATTTGTTAACTACTACTATTTACTTTAAATTATAGCTATAGATTAACAGCTGAAACCAATAACCTATCTGTCACATATCGGAGAAAGAAAAACAAATGAAACAACAGAAAACATGATAATTTTTGTATTGTATAATTTGTTTTACAATCTCCAGTATGCCAAAACTGGAGATCGATAGGTTATTGATTTCGGCCGTTAGAGGACACAGAAAGGAGTTCTTTTAAAAAGACTGGAGTCTTTGAGTTCATTTTGGCAGAGACTCAAAATTCTAAAGGACTTGACCTCTTAAGGTTTATTTGAAGACTTCAGCCTTAAAAAATAGTTCAAGTCTTTCTAAATGTGACTCCAAGACTTGACTTCCTTACAACACTAGGTCGAACTTACATCAAATTCACTTTGTCGTGTTCAGGGAAGCGATAAACGCCACATGAGGTGCGCAGGCGACGATAGCACGACACGTCACGACACCTGCTGATAACGGCCACTGAACGCTGGATTTTACGCACTTTTATTTAAGTGCTAAGATTTTAAGAAAATAAAATAGGATTATAGAGTTTGAATTTGGTCTAAAAATGTAATTTCAAGGCTGTTTACTGTTTTTGACATATTAGGATTTACAGGATATATTTTTCTAGTGATCGTGGATAGGCTAAATCTGAAATTAAGTCCGAAGTCTGTGTTTCCTGATAGCCTTAACCCAGGGGTCTTTAAGCAAAAGGTGATTACTTCTACACAAGTAGGAGGTTACTTCTAAGCAAGCAAAACGAACTAATGCATAATAAAAAACAAAGAGAAGAAAGAAGTAGCGATAAATACTAATGGAGTGTTTGATTTTGAAAATAATTAAAACTAGATTCTGGATTTTTTTAAATTATATTTTCTATTTTTTTCTTCCCAGAAGTTGATCTTTATTATACACTGCACGGTGCATACAGTGTATGATTTATTGTTCAAAATTGAAGAATTTGGTTCCTTGTTGAGAATAGACATTGATTTTTCGATTTTTGAATTTTTATCAAACTGGGCCAGAACTAACAGAAATTCTGACAGATTTATATATTTGCATATAATTCATTTAACGTTGGATCAGTTGTCTGCATTCCTTTTTTGGTTTTCCTTCTGTTATTAGTCGATACAACTTGAATAAGATACAGTACTATACACAAATTCCTTAATCACCTTCAAGCTTACTTCATTGACTACACTCCCACTATCCCGTCATTCAGAACCAATTTCCTCTTACTCACATATCCGCATATCCGAGTCGGCTGGTTTTTCACTCGCTACTACAATACCGACGGCGTCAGCCATCGCGATATCAATGAACCGGGGCACAGGATGCGCCCCGTCCGGCGTCCGGAGTGGGACAAAAACTACGCGCAGCCTCCGGGACAAAGATAGAGATGAGGGGGAAATAAAACTGGCGTAAGCGCAATGAGTGCCATTTTTTTTTTGAGTTTGAATTAAGAATTGTAATGACGTTTGATGAGTTCTTTCTTTCGATTCGATCGTTTGGACTTAGGTGGTGATTGAAATTGGTTTCTTGGCTTATTCCGTTATTCCACCCTAAGGTTTTTTTTTTGGTGGGAATTCATTCAATGACTTTTCTGCTGATGATTGGAGCGGAAGGGTGTGACCTTTATTGAACGTTCAAGGTACACAGAAACGCGTGTCCTACGAGATGGATAATCGGGATTCAATTCAGATTATTTTTCCGGCTTTGTATACCACAAGTACAGTCGACGGATGAGGGTACACAACCGAGGGTGAAAATAAGAAGAAAATAGATTTAAGACTTTTGCTGGCGGTAAAGTAGACGTTATTACGTATCCCATTGTTTTTTCACTAAACATTATTTGATGAATAAGAACACTTTCTTATTCATCGAATAATTTTTGCCGCTCTAGGTAGAGCTAAAGTGACTTAGGGCCTGTTTCACCACCTATGATTAAGTTTCGAGTATCTTACTTGACAGATAATTTCATACGAATTCTGTCACATTTTTGAATTTATTCAGTGAGTAGTGCTTACTCGGACATTGTGAAACAGGCCCTTAAACTCGTTGTCCTTTGCGTACCCGAGCCACGGTAACTTCTTCAAACAAACTTGGAGACCTAAAAGAATACTCTTTGGCTACTTTAAGACAAAACAACACCCCATTTTAACTGATTAAAAAAATAGAAGGTTCTGAATTTATTTTTATTCAAAGTAACATAATCAACAACACATTATTCGAAGACATAGGCGACTAAAAAGTAATAACAAACCATGACTCTTATAATTTTATAGCAAAACACAAAACATGTTACATTTCCAAGGCAGAATAATATTTATGGGCTAGAATAAATCTTATAAAATCAAACATACTCATAATGAGGGAACATAAGAGCCGACACACATAATTAAATGCGCTGTTCTCATTAGTTATAATGCCTTTTATGGACTTTCAGATTTGTCTATAAATAATGCTTGAAGTCACATATATATGATTGTAAAATTACATTTATTGCTCTAGTTCGTACAACTTATGTAAGATCATACGCGGAACTCTCGTCGTACACATATCGATCACAATCTAAACACCATGTGTCAGACATCGACGTAAAATTGCATACCCCATGGTATTCGTCGATCCAGTACATGATTCTGAACCCCCCAGTGGTGGAATTAAATAGTAATTGATTGAAAGTTAACGGGGTTGATAAAGTCGCTATTCGTTATTTTATCAACCCCGATAACATTTTTATACTGTATGTACAGCCAAGCAAGCAAAACAAAATAGCAAAAACCTAAGGGTCTTCAAGTCAAGAGTGAATAAGTTACTTCTAGGCAAGCGTGCTCCGTCGTCAGCCACATCGTCGCTACCCATCAGGTGAGATAGTGGTTAAGTGCGAGCCTAAGAATAATAAAAACGTATTCAAAAACTTTGTTCTAATAATATATAGATTTTTTCACAATTTTACGAATGTGGTACCTACGTCCGTAAGTCTGTTTATTCGTTAAATTATATTGCATTGGATTTAGGTACCTACATACAGTGACACTTGCATTTACACCACAATGTTATCGAAATGATTCACTGACGCCGTCTGTGTGTCACTGCAGATAAAAATAATAATTGAAGTAAGTATTGCCTTATATATTTATTTTTTATTTAGTGTATATTGTATTATATTTGTAATGTACAGAAATTGCCTATAAATAAAAAAAAATATTCCCTGTTAGTTTATTCACCTTTCTTCTTACGCATTTTTTAAAATTACGTTTAGTCGTTAAAATTTTATTAAAAACCATATAATATGTGCCTGAAGGATAATCAATCATGTCGATCAAAATAACGAAAAAATGTTATACCTTCAGGGTTTTTTTTTAGGTGGGAAATCATCATAATGACGCTCTGGGATCGGGACGGCGTGTCAGACTTTTACTGACTAAAACCCACTCCTGTTCCTTCTTTCCCTTCGTTCCAAGTTCCCTGGGTTCTCTTTCGTACCACCCATAGCCCCAGTAGGCTTCGACGCCACTAGGCCCCTACAGTTTACTGACATCGCTTAGCCGTCGAAGACAGCCTCGGTCCAGTCATGCCCCCGGGTATGCGGTCGCCTTCTTTGCTAGCATTACTGCCTCGCATCCCCTTCAGGGGATCTTTCCTTGGTGCTTACTAGTGTAAAATTTGAATAAAACTCTGCTGTGTTTCTTGCTTGTAAACCTAAAAATGAATATCTATGAATTGTCTGTGCCTGTAAACGATGTTTTAAACAACACAGTATAAATATTAGCATATAAGTTGGCGACTTATTCTTAACAAGCACTACACCAAGTGCTTTATAAACTCAATTAGCGTGAACGATTGCGTGTTTATATTTTTCATAATTAAAACAGCAAAAGACTCCTAGTGGATATTGTGATGTAAAACTGATGAATTGTTGTATCTCAAACGGCTACACAACTAGACAATATGTAGAATGATGAAAACAGGCACAATTTTTGTGAAATAGAGCTGAAAATTTGATTTTAAATAATACTAGGCGTTACCAACGGCTTCACTGTCGTGATATTAGAGAATGATCCCAAAAGAACATACTCCCTGGTTAAAAAATATCCTACATGCTTTTCTAGAACATGTTCTACCAGTGTACTAAGTTTCATCGAACTCCGCATCGAAAACCGTTCGCTTGCCGAGAAGGCTGATTTGATAAATTCACTGCCAGATACGAGTACATGCAAAAATATTAAAATGTATTAGATCTACATTCTAATGGATAAAATAGTAACCATATTCTGTAAGGAAACCGAAATACTTTCTAAAATTGACACTAGCTACATAAATGCACAAATCGAATGAAAAAGTCTAAAAGAAAAAAATGGCATTTTAACCATCTTTATCGACGACGGAATGTCTTTCGTCTTTGTGTCTTGTTAACAATATCAAACCGATTGCTATACAGTATAAATACGCGAACATATTACCGACAATGTACAAACATAGACAAATGTAAAGTAAGTAAATGTAAGATAAAAATGTATCCTATATGCTTTTCTAGGACATGGTCTACTATATAGTGATTTTGTTTCATCAAACTGCGCTTCGAAAACAGTTCGCTTGCCGAGAAGGCTGATATTATGATATAAATTCACTGCCAGATACATACAAAAATATTAAAATGTATTAGATCTACATTCTAATGGATAAAATAGTAACTACATTCTGTATCGAAATCGAAATACTTTCTAAAATTAACACTAGCTAAATGCACAAATCGAATGAAAAAGTCTAAAAGAAAAAAATGGCAGTTTGACCACCTTTATCGATGCTGGAATGTCTTTAGTCTTTGTTTCTAGTTAACAATATCAAACCGATTCCTATACAGTATAAATACAAGAACATATAATCCACAACGTACAAACATAGACAAATGTAAAGTAATAATGAGACAGTGTCGTCGTGTCGTGTCTGCGGCGTGGGAACTGAACTCGGTCTACAATCAAATGTCACATGTCGAGAAATCGCACCGTGCGTCATATCACTTAGAAAACGGTGTGCGAAACTGGCGTTTGATTGTACTGTCGCAGTTTAACTTAGATTTTATTGTGCTAGGACTGGTTTTAGTATTATAAATATTGTGATATTCCCAGATCATGGACACGATACAAATACAAACAATTTAGAATAGAATAGAATAAACTTTATTGTACACCAAAATATCATCTGCCTAACCTTTTCCCAACTACATTGGGGTCGGCTTCCAGTCAAGCCGGATTTAGCTGAATGAATACCAGTATTTTACGAGAAGCGGCTGTCTACCAGACCTCCACAACCCAATAACTGGGGTAACACGGTACTTCATGGCAAGATTGGAGTCAGATTTACTGGCGTCTAACTCTATAAGATCTACAAATCAGCCGGGACCTACAGCTTAACGTGCTTTTCGAGGCACGAAAGAAACTTGGTATGTTAAGATGGTCACCCATCCACAGGCCAACCTTGGCAAGCGTTGCTTAACCTCGAAGATCGACCCGTGTGGCTGTTATTATCTAGCCACGAGCTCTACGAGATTATGGACACGATACAAATACAAATAATTTATTATCCTTTCACAAATTATGTACTACATCTAGTGGTTGAAGTGATGATACAGTTGGCGTAGTGTAGCGTGATGTCGCGGCTTCGATTACCGCTCAGAACCAATTATTTAGCTTAGATTGATGCCAGCGGCTTTGCCTGTGTGATAGTAGACTTATCACCTATGGGTATAAAAAATAATCTAGGACCTCAATTATCAGACCTACCAAATACTTATACACATACAATTGGTTAGGCTTTCTGACGTCTGTGTAGTAACAACTGTCAAAGATCTACGAATAGCAACCGAGACCAACGGCTTTACGTCCTTTCCGTGGTACGGGAAGGCAGTCCTATATAAACTTAGAAAAGTACAATCACATTGGTACTCGTACTTGCCCGGTTTCGAACCCGAAGTCCAGGTAGCTCCCATGCATGATAGGCGGGTGTCTTAATCACTGGGCCTGAACAGCACAGAAAAAAAAATCTATAAGTAATACCAAAAAAAATTCTATGCCTATTGATCCTTTTTCATGTAGGGATCAAAATATTGTACAAGTATGGAATCATTTAAGGTATGAGTATGAGTACCCGTCTTGAAAAAGCAGGGCGATTAATGATCTTCATTTTTTTTGAGGGTGCGAAATCATTCAAGGATTTCTGCCGCGCCATGCTAAAGTGAGAGGGCGTGTCAGATTTTTTGTAACTAAAACCCACGTGTATGCTTCAGTGGTCTTAAGCGTTCTAGGATCACGGTTTCCCTGTCTAGATCTTTGCCTACACCTTACTAGTTACACTATGTTCTTAGATGTTTTTGCTATTTGCATAACACCTGCTCGTATTTTTATGAAATTCTAACTAGAAACTCATATATCAACATTTTATTGTAAGACAATGAAAATAAAGTACTTACCTAGCTGCAGAGACATTATATTAGTTTTATAAAGGCGAAAGTTTGTTTGTATGACTGTGTTTGTTACTCCTTTACTCTAAACGGCTGAACGGATTTGATTGTATCGAAATCAATAAAAATAAACAGTATTTATTATAAAATTAAAATTTCAGAACAAATTAATTTTATAATAATAATATTTTACAAAGTCCTTTTTATATGATTTATGTCAAACAAAATTATATACTTAGGGCCTATTTCACAATGTCTGAGTAGCCACTACTTCCCGAATAAATTCAAAAATGGAACAGAATTTGTATGAAATTATCTGTCAAGTAAGATATTGGCAACTTAATCATAGGTGGTGAAATAGGCCTTTACTATTACAAATAAATTCAGATTCTATCTCAATTTTATTAATCTCCTTCTGGGCCTTATATTGTTATATGTTTACCCCGGAAATATGTTCCACTAGAAAAATATTCTACTTTCACGCGAGCAAAGTCGCTGGCAGAAGCTAGTGGGATATAAGTAACTAAATATTTTATTGCAATTCTTATTCCAAATAGAGCGCTGATCAGCTGTTGGGAATTAATTATGGTAACACTCGGTGTAATAGTTTTTTGAGATAGCAACACTGACATATTATAGTGTGTTGCACGTTTGTAATGTTCATGAATAAAAGAGGTTGTGTTGACGTTGTGATATCCATTACGTTATAATTCATAGATAGCTTATAGTGTTACCTAAGTTTAATGAGTTCCAATATAAAATAAAATTTATGTACTCACTAATATCAAGAATTTTGCATTATTTTGAATATCTAGAAAGTCAAAATGAATAGAAAAACTGAATAAAATATCAATCATACTATAACAAATAATAAGTGTTTTTTAAAAGAAGCAATAATTAATTATTTAAATTGTTATTAATAATAATCTCTAGAGCTCTATTCATTTCCGAATGAAGAATGGGCTTAGAGACTAATCCTCTCTTCTTCTTTGTTTTCTAGGCAAAAGTAATTTGTCCTGAAATCGGGTTTGGCCGGTAACATATATATAAGAATACTAGCTGCTGCCAGCGGCTTCACCCGTGTGATATTAGAAAATTATGACAAGAGAAAGGTGAGAGTATTCTCAGGATAAAACGTATCCTGGAAACTTTCACGTTTATAATATTAGTAAGATATGATTGCCTCAACTTTTGTGCACATGCTTGTGCACTATAATCAGCCAAATTGATGTCTAATCTCGGTTATGAATTTACACTATAGACTACAACACTTTATTCCAAACCTAAACTAGACCCCCAAATACAAAACTTCCCTTTGATTTTTTCTCTACAACATGACTTTGACCAACGTTCCTAATTTATGCCCGTAGAACCCAGCCACACATTGTCGCTACACCTTGCGCGCAGTAAACAGGAGGCGGGGCACCAAACGAGTGTTCCAGCGATCGAGTCCCGGGAGCACACATCTGCCTCCCGGGCTGGTTCTTGGTTGAATACCAATGGCCAATAGTACTACAATAAAACAAGGTTGTATTACTTACAGCTGATGATATTATTAAGTGAATTTTTATTTGTTGGTTTATTGAAACTACAAAGAAATGTCTTATTATAGTTTTCTGAAGATTATTTAATTTTATTAAATTCTATGGACGCCATAAAACATTTTTAAGAACACATTGATTGTGCATACCTACATCTTATTTGGGTGTCTACAATCTATGCCAGATTGTGTGTTTCCAGACAGCTACAACCTGTGAGTGCTTAAGTCAAAACTGAAAAGGTTATTTCTAGGTAAGGGTGTTCCATCATATTTGGTCTGTCGTTGTCGTTTAGGCACCATCAGAAGAAAAAAATTAAAAGAAAAAAATAACCTTACTCCGAAAAAGCAATAGAACATCATTAGTGTTTTCTATTAAGCATATTATAAACTGGTTCAATAACACTATTATCGTATAGGTACTGAGCAAGAAATGATCTTTGTGACCATTTCAACATAAACTAACCTGAAAAGTTAACTGTCATCTTGAAACCAGTACAAAAGGTAACTGAAGAGCGTACTATCAGCATTGCCGCAGTTCAAAAGCTCACAAATCGAACTCTAAACAGATACGTCCATTTATATTCAAATCTAACACAAATTACATTATCCAAGACCCTCAGAAATCAACGGTTTGCGCACACAATCGTGATATATTGACGGAACCCACAAAGAAGGTACTATAAATTACTCTGAACTCTGTTATGCGTTCAGTTAAATAGGGCTAGGCTTTGTGATATCAATAATCCGGGGCCGTATTGGCATAGTGGCGTTACAGAAGGTCCAAACCACGCCACATAGAGATCAAAATGTTTATTTTGTCAAATGTTGCTCCACGTGGTTGCATTTAGCCACGTCATAACGTCACGGCACTAAGGCCCCTGTTTAAGGAGTGGCTGAAGATGCAACACGGTGCTTTCCACATGACGCGGGTCCTCACAGCACATGATAAGGTCAGGAGGTTTATACATCGGATGCATGCGGAAAAAACGCCTGGATGTTACCGTTGTATGGACCGCCCGGAGAATAAGATGAAGGTGAAGCATTCGGTCTAGGTGTGCTCCGCTTGGGCAGAATACCGCTTTGTTTTCGTGGAGGTAATCGGCGGCAACGACCTCTCACGCCGGGCCCTGGTTCGTTTTAGTCAAAAAAAGTCTGACACGCCCTTCCGGTTCACCCAGAGCGGGAAACTAGATCCTAATCTCCTTTAAGATCTGTTCTCTTGTTAAAAGTAGATCTTCTGGTAATACCAATCATTGTGCCAAAAGGCTTTATTATATCGATAATCCACGTGGCTATGTGCGGTGGCCCTACGGGTGGGATGCGCGGGCGGCGCGCACGCGTGGGCGCATCTGCGCGCGCAGCTGTCCCGCGCACGCGCCGCCTGCAACGTGCAACCTCCACGCGAAACGGTTAAAACGACAATAAGACCTTTTTTTTAATTCGACGCAAATAGGCCAATAAAAACAGCTGTTTTTGATCAGAATGCCTTGGCTTTTATGGGATGGAATTCGAAAAAGGAATGTCGTTTGTCATGGTTATGGTAACCAGGGGGCTAAAAAGGTCACATTGAGCAATTCATCTTAAAGCAAATCATATACTGAACCCTAGTAGAAAATAAGCAATTTTTCTGATATTCGTCAAATGTTTGCACAAATTAGCCTACTCATACTCATATCAGAATAATATTTCGTGTAAATATGCCGCTTTAAGAAAATATGATTTATATTATGATCCTAATACGTTTCTACTAAAGTGGCCTTTTTAGGACCGCTGTTCAAAATCCGACACAGAACACCATTTTTCATATTTTTGATAGAAAAATAAAAACAGAAATCTAAAATCAAGTGTGTTTCCTGCCAGCTATAACTTAGGGGCCTTTAAGTCAACAGTGAATTAAAGGCCCCTAAGTTGTAGCTATGCTCTTCCAGGCAAGCACGCTCCAACGTCGGCCACATCATTGCTTACCATCAGATGAGATAGTAGTCAAAAGCCGACCCATGCATAACAAAAAAAAGAGTAGCAACAATACCTGAATAACACTTCAACACAAAACAAAAATCAAGTAATAAACCACTTTCTAATTACAGCTAACAAATGATTTTATTATTTCAGGCCGAACATTACGGCCGAGGACAGCTATCAGCACCGCAATTGTAAACCCGAGTTACAGAGCCATATTTCTTGCATCCGCTGACTGCACTATTAGCCGGATTATAATTGGCTTATTAACGTAATTATGACTGTACTTTTACAACTTGAAAGCAGGCACTGCGACTTAGATTATGGCTTTACTTCATAACCATTTCCCCATAGCTTTTAGTCCTACTTTGTAAGGGCCGCTTTTGATCTCGCGGCTGAATATTAAAATTTCACAGTTAATTAGTGCTGGCATCCTGAGCAACATATACATATACTTGAACCTTGAGATATAAGGAAAATAAGAGGATATCGGAATTTTGCATCATCATCAACATTTCAGCCGGAAGACGTACACTGTTGGTCATAAGCGTCTCCCAAGTGTCGCCACAACGAAAAGCCCTATGCGTCTTACATCCATCTCATTCCTGCAACTCTCATCAGGTCTTCGGTCCACCTTATGGGAAGCCAACGCTAAGTCTTGAAGTGCGCGCTCGTCAATCTAGAACCTATCGGCACTTTCGACCAATTTAGATATTAAAATGTAGACTGTCAGTTTTTTAGTCCGTCTGGTTTCCGTATCCGCTATGATGCCCAATTATTATTCCACTGAGACCTACATTCTAAATAAGCTATCCAATTACTCATTCAGAAAAACCAAATGATCATCGATCTTTCCCAGCTGAATTCAGTCTGTTCCGTGAAGTCTCCAATATAACACTGCTACCATCAACATTATCCTTTCATTAATGTTCAATAGCTTAATAAGGGCTATTAATAACTAAGTGGTAATTAAGTATAAGATCGGCTGGGTTAATAGCACCAAACCATGTACTAACTACAAAACAGACTTTAGATTTTATGAGATGCCATACGGGGATACAGAGCGGGCTTGCGGACGGCTAACAATGGGTAGCTTGCCGTCCGGTAGTCCGGTGATAATCCGGACCGAGCCGAAGTCGTCAGCAAACTGTAGGAGCCCAGCAGGGTCGAAGCCTCTGGGACCAAGGGTAAGCTTCAAAAAAAAAACCCGGAGTCATATAAAGTAAAGCAAAGATTGAGATTGGGATTGGGTTTTACTCAGTAAAAGTCTAACACGCGCCCTCCCGCTCCGCCAAAATCTAAAAAAGTAGGTAACCAACCTATCATAAAACTAGTTAAGTAAGTACCAACTTATACGTGTACGTTCAACTTCAATACATATGTTTTCCTTCAAGCATGCAACCTCCTTTAAGCGATATGCGTGCGAGCAGTGCAGGACGCAGAAACAGTCGGACGCATAAACTACAATAATGATTCAATCGTACTCAGGAAAATATGCTCCATTTTATGTTGACTCAATTATTTTCACTTACACATTGTATTACAATAAAGTTTTAACAGTATTTTCAACAGTTCTGTAGTAAAACTCCTTGCAATAGAAGTGTTTGGTCGAGAACTGTTCTGATATTGTGAAATGGTTATTGTTTCCGTGGTTAAGCTATGAATCATGAGGAGACGTATCTACATATAGTTAGTGTCTCTGCATTATATACCTGTAAAATAAAGGTATAAAATCGGTACATATTGTGTACAATTGTTGTATGAACTTAGAAACAGCAAATTAGATAATTGGGGTTCCTGGATAACATGAAGTTATTGAGGTGAGAAATCATCAAATGGCTTTTCATGCTCTAGGAAGGAGCGAGAGGGATGATGTTAATCTTTTATTACGTAAAACCTTGCGTTCCAGGACCACGGCAACTCTTTCAAAAAACCTCGTGGCCCTAGCGGGCTTTGACTCTACTAAGCCCCTATATTTGCTGACATTACAGAAGTACTTTGTGTAATCCCATGAGGTAGTCAAATTGTCTATTCTACTTCAAACACAAACGAAGTCGCGTACAAAAGCCAGTAATGCATATGCTATAATTTTTTCATTATAATCGTAACTCCGGTGAACGATCTAAGCTTCACGGCGCCTGCACATGTTTAATTACACAAATAAAATGGCCGCGACTCTACGCTCTATGGTCGGTGATCTATGGCCGCCATTGTCCAAACCGTAACTAGGAATTAGCATTTTTTGCTGTCACTTAAATGGTGTTTTAATAAACGAAGCTTCTGGATTTTTGTTGCTTAAATTGTTGATTTGATCTTAATTGTAGTTTTATTTTATGTAGTTTTGTTAATGATAGGGCTAGTTTCTTTTCTTCAACTTTGCTCCTTTGCTGACGTGGCATATTGCTCGCAAAACAGATGATCGATGAGGATGAAAGGTTCTGGAATGGCGACTACGTAGCGAAAGATGCAGCGTTAGAAGGCCTTCCACAAGATGGACCTATGACCTGGTGAGGGTCGCAGTAATTCGATGAATGCAAGACGCACAGAACCAATTTTTCCAGGAGATCGGATTTTGCTTTCAGAAGCAAACCCACGGCCCCAGTGGGCTTCTACTCTGCTGGCCCCCTACGGCTTTGCTGACATCTCCTTAAGGTACACGTGGAACACTACGCGCCGTCGCCGCGTCGACGACTCAAGCTCTGACCGTACGGTTGCTGCATGGCCGGATGGTGATCTACTCATTGCTTGACATCCACAAGCCCAGACCTTCGGATAGTGTGTAGATGTAAGAATACTATGTTTATAATTTTACGCCCGTTTTCAATAAGCTATCTATCTACAGTTGCAGCTACTAAAGATAAACAAATCTAGTACTAATACTTTTGCCCATACTTGCTTTCCTATAACCTACCGACGGATAGCATTTCCTACCAAAAGTTGTGGATTGATAGATAGAATCTTACTGTTTATCGGGGATAGGTATCTATCTATAAACTGCAGTAGGTTATTGAAAACGGGCGTTAGTCGGTTGTTTCTTTTACCTTTTCTATAAAATTTCTTAAGACTGCTTTAAGCTTAGCTGTTATGCTTTGGTAGTCTCACTAATGGTAACGGTGTTCTACAGAACATTAACTGGGCTCTTTACGGGAATATAACCTTAATGTGCATTTTTGTTTACCAAGACTTATTCTCTGAATAGTTGTATATGCTCTGTTTCCTCTTCTCGCATAGCAGAACATTAAATTCGATTTTTATTGTGTTTTGCTTTCTAATGTTGAGTACACCCAGGCTGGTATTTGAGAGGTTCTTGTTGAAAAAATATCCTAAGATTTTATTTTACTATATTTATATCTATATGCACCGATACATATTTTTTTCTAATTGTTTCTTCCTCAAGAGTCAGGTGCAGGAAGCTCCTGAGCTTACCAATTCCGGTGAGGACTTACGTCATGCGGAAGATGACGACGCCGTGATCTCCCTCCAGCCACTCCTTAAAGAGGGGACTTACCGCCATAATTATTATGAGTCTAAGGGCCTGTTTCACAATGTCCAAGTAGGCACTACTCACTAAATAAATTAAAAAATGGAACAGAATTTGTATGAAATTATCTGCCAAGTAAGATACTCGAAACTTAATCATAGGTGGTGAAATAGGCCCTAATGCTAATGATTCTACTTTAATAATTTAGTGAGGAAACCAAAAAATAATTTTACAAATTTATTAATGTACTAGTATTCCCACCACGTAGTGCTCACTGTAAAAAGTCTTGGTACGATATATTACATTTTGTGAACATCTCCTTTGTAGGAATGCACTATACCAATCATAAGCGAGTCTATACTTCGACTTAGACCGTTTCCACATTTTCCGATCCGATATCGGTATCGGACGCCGATACAATATCGGGGTAAGTAAAATGTATGAAATGCCGTGCTCCGATATCCGATATCGGGCCGGACAATATGAAAGACAGGTACATATTTCATACATTTTACTTACCCCGATATCGGATCGGCGTCCGATACCGATATCGGATCGGATAATGTGTAAATGGTCTTACACTTGGCCAATTTTCGGGTGGCGGTCAGCCGTGATCACAGCCTTCTTTATAGGGAGGTTCCGGTTGATCATATTAACATGTTGAGTATAGATACAGAAAACTCTGTATACTCAGGAAACGGAAAGATTACTTCAAGATTGACTTGGCATCCTGACAATCATAATAACAGTTTTTGTATTGCATCTTCTTAGATATAATCCTTTCATTTGACGTCATTCTATGCGTAGCTTTTTGTGTACATTTTACTCCAAAGCTTTAAAAATGTTTACAAAATTATTTTCTTTGAATGTATTTAGGAAAAACTTTAATTAATAGTCAGTTAAGTGTAACAGTATCCATTTCAACAGATTTGAACATACATATATCTATACTTACTACCCTTGACGTTTCTGAATTGTGAAAACCGAATAGCACGGGGGAGTCTTTTAAAGATTAATCATCCTTCGACTACTCCCGCCCTAGAGATAATATGGAACAGGAAATCAAGGACAAATGAGTCATCATCTGCCTAGCCTTTTCCCAACTATATTGGGGTCGGCTTCCAGTCAAGCCGGATTTAGCTGAATAGGTACCAGTATTTTACGAGGAGCGGCTACCTACCAGACCTCCACAACCCATTAACTGGGGTAACACGGTACTTCATGGCAAGATTGGAGTCAGATTTACTGGCTTCTGGCTATCCGTAACGACTGCCAAAGATCTCCAAATGACAGCCGGGACCAACGGCTTAACGTGCTTTCCAAGGCATCAAGGACAAATGAGTAGATGGAATAATTAAAAAAACCTATATAGAGTGTTTTATTTACAACTAGTGGTGCCCCGGCTTCGCGGGGGTGCAAATTTATCAGTGTTACTCTATTATAAATGCTGTGCCCGACGACCCCCATATGATCTAATTATTTGTTTTACCATGTAAGTTTACTTAAGTAATAATTATTATGCATGTATTATTCATATAAACCTTCCTCTTGAATCACTCTATTTAAATAAACGCATCAAAATCCGTTGCGTAGTTTTAAAGATTTAAGTATACATAGGGTCAGACAAAACGACTTTATTTTATACTATATAGTGACATGAATATTACACAACTATACTCCCACTATGTGTTAGTGGTGTAATATTCATATATTGAGTTTCATTCACCAACTTTTTCTCCCTAGTCATTACTCATAATACCTAATTACAACTACCTTTTCATAGCTTTTTATGATTGCCGTAAACCACCGAGTGAGTGCCACACACCGAGTCCACATTACACGACACAGTCGGATGATCCATCCTAATTAACGGTACCAGTAATTAATATTATTCGGCACTAATTAAAGGAAGTATGAAGCGGTAAATTAATCCGGTATAAGAGGCCCTTGATGAGTGGTTTTTGATGAGGCTTAGAATTTAGGTAATTAAGTTAACGTCGGTTTGTTGGGTAACTGCTGGATGGCGGAGTTCAGGGCCTCGAGTCTGCTATTAGAATAATATCAGAATTTTCGATCACTGGCTTAATAATTGTTGATTTTGACAAGTTTTTGACAAGTTTGGTCTACCAAACATGTCAAAATCAACAATGATGAAACCAGTGGTCGACAATTCTGATACTATTCTAATAGCAGACTTAAGGACCTGGTTATAGATTTATATAATAATAATATGTATATAAACTAGTAGTCCCCAGACGTTGTTCTGCCCGAAGATTAATGCACAAAAGAATTATATAAGTAAAGATTTTATATTTATAATTGTTTTTTATTAAAATATTTAAAAACATTTAAAAATAAAATATTTAAAATTTTAAATACATAAAGAAATATTAAATAATTTTATTTCAGACTCTATTCAATACATACATTTCACCTATAGTGACTAATAGACGTCATAAATAAGTATGTATACTAAGTACAAAAAAAAAGTAGGTACTAAGTTCTCTGTTAGATCTCTGCAAATATAGTAGGCACAAACTGTCAGTTGCCGTTATCATTCATTGTACCTACAAATGTCTATAAGGAAGTGGGAACAGCTTAAAAAACAATAGTATATTAAATAAACACTTAAGACAGCCGTAAAATGTTGTTGAAAGTTCAATATCAACATTGTTGTATAAATCCACAGACAAACTGACGCCCACATGCGCTTGAACCCGTTTCCTCCACTAACTCAGTCGGCGTGGGATGAGCTGCCTCTAAATTTCCAATTTGGCATGGAAAATTAACTTGTAGTTTATTATGGAACCGTTACTTTCCCTTAAGCACCGGAATCGGAGACTTAAAATATCCGTGGCTTAGGATTATTTGAAAGATTCACCGTAGCTAGCGGCAAAACTACTTATAGAGTGGAAAAACTGGCAAAACGCCACAGGTCCCCGGTCCTACAGGGCCTTCGATCCGATAGTCCACGAATTCAGAAAAAATAACCAAATCTATGTTACAAAAATTAAATCACAACATGACGATTTTTCTGAGGCTTGATTCAATCAATTTGCCACGGGAATCAGATGGTGTAAGTACGCCACTGATCACGACCAAAGAATTATTCATCATTTCAAGTGTCGCCACAACGACCGCTCCTGTGCGTCACGCATCTGATTCCCGCAACCCTCACCAGATCATCGGTCCACCTTATGAGCGGCCTTCCAATACGTCTACACGGCTGCGATGATGAGGCCAACGACGGAACACGCTTATGGGGCCTTGGCTTGGATCGGTTTTTCGAAAGGTTAATTAAGTGTCCCCAGATCGAAGACAACAAAAGAACGTGTTGGGGTAAAGTCTGACACGCCCTCCCGCTTCGCTCAAGAGCGGGAAAAATCATTCTAATGATTCCCCACTTGAAAAAAAAAACATGAAGCAAAATTTTTCGCTTTTGGCTTAAATACTCCAGGTAGTAGATGCATAACTACATAAAAAGAGCTCACAAAAAAAGTAAATCAATGAATAAATTCATTACTTCTTCAATAGGTATCAGTAACAACAATTCTTGACCGACAAAGTTTCTCTATTTCCTGCTTATAAAAAGTTAATATTCCATATCGTTAACGGGCGGTCTCTACAAGTTACATTCGTTCATGTTTCTTTCGTTCGTTCGTTCATTCTATTCTATTCGACTCTGTCAAGATACAAGTAACTCTAGCACGTCATCAATTACTTACACTAAGGCATTACGACTTCGGGATTATTCGAAAAAGTTACCGTAACCCTAGAACGAAAAAGCGCGGCTGAAGAAAAATGTGTTTTTTTAGTCAGTTAATGTCTGCCACTCCCTCTTTCTCCACTCAGAGCAAAAGGAATGAAGGTTTTCAGGCAAATTTACAGCACAGTAGGCATCGCGCGCGTAACATGACGTTGACGTCTAACGTTTGGCGTTGACGTTGATGTCTAACCAATGTCATTAACATAAAAGCCTTTTAACAGATGCCTGGACTTGACGACTCAATGCTGCCACCTGGTGAATATCATTTTAGAAAACCCTCATTATTTGATAATTTTCCACACGCGCCTAAAAGATGTCAGCAAACCATAGGTGCTCAGCAGAATCGAAGCCTAATGGACCATGGATTGTACGAAAGTTTACCATGGGGCCCTGGAACGAAGACAAAGAAGGAACCAGGTTTCAGTAAATAAAAGTCGGGCGGAGCGGGAGGACGTGTCACTCCCGCTCCGCCTAAGAGCGAAAGTAGTCATTGGATGATTTCCCACCTAAAAAAAATCCTCGTCAAAAAAAGGCCACACAATTTCCATCGCCGAAACGAAATTTCTAATCCCAAAATATGAAACAGTTTTAAAAATTAAAATTGCCTGCAAGCGCTGCCAATCACAATGAGAGCACATATCGTGACACATCGCAGTTCGTGTAACATCGGCGCAATGTGCCGAATCGGCGCGAATCGTCGGTTTCTAACAAGTGCGCCCGCGCACGTGTGAATGAACTCCGCTGATGCAACGCGGACAATTAGCCAGCCTGTAGGTTTTGTAACTGCCTTCTTCATATTGTTATTCGTGAATGTATTGTTTGAAGGTTTTATGAATATGCTTCTGTGGCGGAAAAATTTGATTTGATTTCAAAGGTGGCGCCTGCCTAAGCATAGTCAACCTTATATTGTTCGTACTGCTGGGACTCGGGTCTCCTCTTTACCAGAGGGAATGGGCTGAATTTTTACGTACCCTTTTGGGTACGGAACGGAAGGAGAAGCGGTGCTAACATACACCAAATGTGATTTTGTGTGATTTTTTGTACGGAACCCTTCGTGCGCGACTAGCATAGTTGTTTTACTCTTCTTCTCTTGTTTTTGACATTATCGTCTGTTTTTCGTTCGATCTCTACTTTCGCAGGTCTGCTGGAAAAAATGTCTTTCGAAACAAGCAGTTCCTTTGTACTAGCTGCTGCTTCTTCGCCAGCTTGAAAGTATGAGTACAAGCGTATACTCCCGAGATAAAAAGTATTCTATGTGCTATCCTAGGACTTAGACTACCTGTATGCCAAACATACAAATCCTTGCAGCATTGAAATAGTAATATACTTTCATCTATATAATATGAGTGTGATTAATGTTTAATGTTCATAAATAATAAATAACAAAGTCATTTTAACACAGTTCAACTCCTTATTTTCCCTATTAAACAACCACCAAAAGTCTACTCACCACTACATTTCGAAGAGTTCCCATCCTCATTACGGAATAAACATGAAATATAAAACGAGAATCTCATATTTCTAAGTAAATTGACGACACTGCGAACAGGCGGCTCTTGACCCGACGACCCGCTGCAGCTTCGTCGCAGTCGTAAAGAACTCACGGTTCCCAGACCCAAACAAACACAATTGGAACTTAAGGTGTATAGTGACGGCGACGACCTTGAGCTTGTGGGCGGAGTTTATCGAGAGCTATATTAGACCGACGCACACGAGGGTGACGACTGATTTGTACGTAAAACCGCGTCGCGTGGCGTGGATCTAATGTGGCTCTTCAAGTCTAGTAGGCGTTTGAAATGTACGGAGACCGACGTGCCCGGATGGGTGTACGTGGCCCACGTGTGCGTAATTTCTTTTTATCTGGAAACGCACTCATAGTCTTACGGCCAGCCTGTTTCCGCATAGCGCCCCGCTGAGCTTTAAAACCATTTTCTTTAAAACATATGAATTAATTTATATATGCATTGTAAAAAACGAAAAAATATCGTGTTGTATTTTATTTTTGGAAAAATTGTCTCAATAATAAATCTTACGTTGATAACGTTATATGTACATGAATCAATCATTCAGATAGTCACTGTTTTAAAAACTGAGAACAAAACTGAAGGGTCTCTTCTGTTTTTAGTTTATGTTATGGGTAGTAGTATGCGAGTAAATTTGAAAGTGACCGTGACCCTTATAGAGCGCAAAAGGCCGTTAAAGGACACAGGTGGGTTTTAGTCAGTAAAAATCTGGCATGCTCTTTCATTCTAGACCGGTTCTGCCGCTCTAGAATGGAATGTCATCTTAACTTCCTAACTCAAAATACAAACATTACTAATCACAAACATTGAAACATTTAAAGGCTTGGGTACAAATTCGGGCACTATTCATTCCACAAAGCTGGCTTAAAGAAAAGTAATCAGCACATTCTTTTGACAATACCTATATATCGATGTGATTTCTCACGATGTCTTCGGAATGTAGTTGTCTGTAATCCCCCTGGATTCCTACAATATCCTGAGTCTCGTAACTCTATCCAAGACCTACGATTACTTTATCTAGCCGATTGCGTTATCTATTATTGAAAACAAGTGAACAAAATATACCATTAGGACTACAAAGGATATTTATACCGTTTTTCGATAGGAATTTAGAAGGAAACTACATTTTCAATTAATGTTATCGATAACTACCGAATATATTGCTTAAATTACTCAGCAAAGCATAATCCGCCTTATAATGTTCCCACTGCTAGGAGTCAGGTCTTCTCTCTAGGATAGGGAATGGGCCGTAATTCACCACGCGGGCCCAGTGCGGATTGGTAGATGTCGCATATTTTCGGATTTTTTATTTTAGGCCATTATTTATTTATTGCTTGCTAGGCTGTTATTTATTTATTGTGCAGACCTACCACAGTGTTGTCTTTTTTAGCCCAAAGGTTGACTGGTAAAAAATGCCTTGATGCATTATGTCCGCCTATGTACCTCCACTGTACTTGAAGTTTAAATAAATAAATAAATAGATACGAGTATATTTGTTTAAATGGTTGTATCTCGTTTGCTTTTCTACCAATTTTGTTACTGTTTTCACAGCAAGCATTCTATTTTTTGTATTATTTATTGATGCTGCTTAGATGACAAATATTTTTTATTACATTATACACTGCCCATTAATCTCAAATAAAAAGTTCAAAAGTAAAGTGACCAGAACCAAAACGGTTCGTTCACAAGTTGAAAAACTGATTAAAATTTCAATCCGTGCCGAAAGTCTTTAAGCTTCGAAATGTAGCGTAAAAGATAAAGTCGTGCGGTCGATGCACTTGCCGTTGACTGAAAACTGTGATGTTATGCCGCGGCCAGACTATGCTCCTCGCGCTGCTCATCGCTCTGCTCCTCGCGCTGCCGTGATTTGCCGCGATGTTGCCCTCTCTGTCCACACACTGCTCTACTCGCGCAATTAATCGCGACGCTCCTCACTTGTCATTGGTGAGACGATGGACTCGTATTGCCGGTCCTTTGACTCGCGCGCAAAGACCGACAAAATAGGGAGCAGTGGGCAGGACGAGGAGCATGACGAGTGGCATGACGAGTAACGTGGCCACACTATGTCTCTGCCTCCTTTCCTCGTTACTTCCCATGCTACTCGTCGAGTGTGTGGCCGCGGCATTAGATCAGTAACTAGTACTGGGAATATTCTAGTTGTTTGTATCAATAATAATTTTATAGAAGACCTTTCTAGACACCTTGTTGACAGTTCGGGTGACTCAAGAGTTTTTGCTTCGCACAGAGGATAAACATTGCCTACAGCGTGGCAATGCCATTATGGTTAGCTACGTTTTTTGTTTTTAGGTGAGAAATAATCATGTCTTCTCTCTCTCTCTCTTGGGTAGAGCAGGAGGGCGTGTCGGACTTTTCTGACTAAAACTCACTCCTTTGTTCCTTCTTAAATGCAACACAGCAAACGCCTCTAAAATACAAAATATGACACATCATCACAATATAAAGTTTCTCGCATGGGAAACCCCTTTTATTTTAAAACTTATTTTAATTTTGTTATTTGTTATTGTAGCGGCAATAGAAAAAATTTCACCAATTACGATTGAGATACAGCCCGCTGACGGACGGACGGAAGAGACTTTATAAGAATAGAAATAGTAAGAATACTCAGGTTGGCACAAAAAAAAACACTTCTACTCGTCAATTTAAACTAGATCAGGCTGGTGTTTCTTAGCTAACTATCCTGAGAATAAACACCGAAACAAACTAGTCCATCTAATGAAAGCGCGACCTGAGAAAAAGAGGTTAAATCCAAAAAAAAATGTATTTGGAATTCTTCACAATTTTTTTTTATTTCCTACAATTGCGGCTGAATAATGTTGCCAATTAAATTTAAAAAAAAAACTCCAGGTCGCGCTTTCATTAGACGCACTCTATGAGTGTATACTGTGTATAGTCATTTAAATTCGAAGAAGAATTTCAATGTTTCATTACAAATCAAAAGCACCTTACATACCTACATAAGGAAGTAACATTGCTAATGTAATGGTATATGTAACGATTCGAGATTCGATGTTAACCAAGGTCCAAATAAAATTACTGTAATAGTATTTAGTGCTAAATCCATTGTCATGGGAACTATTGATTCTTATCATACTTTTTAAATCACAGCCTATAATTGTTTCCCATAGAAAAAAAAACTCGTTCACTGTTTTGTTTTCCTTGAAGAGGAATGTTCCTAGAATCGAAAATGATCTTTTTACTAGGCCTATCAGACCTAGCTAGATTTTTTTTGTAAGAGGTATCGAGGTCGCCTTGGAATGAGAGATCAGAAAAAATTCAATTATACTATTAACTATCACATGCGTGCCTAAAAGCGGCACACAATGAAGCAAGCTTTCATAAAAGTGTATTGAAAAATGTCTAGCCTATGTTACTTAATGATAAAGTACTTATACTGATGAAAAAATTGTGGAAGGAGGAATTGGACCGATGCTGAAGTCTCTCTTTCTCTCTTCTTTCTGAGTTAAATACATAATTACAAACATAATTTTCCTCTTTATAAATTAGTATAGATATCACTTACAAATCTGATGTTAAGTATTAAAATTAAAAAAAATAAACAATCCTCAATAAAAACCAGCCCAATTTCAGGCCATTACCCGTATCATAACGCGCTGTACACCTTCCATCAAAGGGCTGCGTCACCGCGTGTCATCCGCCATGACACCTCGATCCTGTCCGGCCGGACACTCCGGACAGACGGAGTATTGCACGATAATAATTATACTTTTTCCGAGTAATGAGTTAAGTCGCACGTCGTTATGCAACGAAGGTGTTTTTAGCGCAAAAGTCACACCGTTTCGGTAGGGCTGTACGGAAAAAGGGACTACGGATACTCGTAAATAAAGCTGACGAAAAAAAGGGTCATTTTTAGTATTAGGCTCGCAGTTGACCACTTTCTCACCTGATGGTAAGCGATGATGTGACCGATGGTGGAGCACGCTTGCCTTGACCTATTCAAATGACTTAAAGACCCCTTAAGACAAGTCACTGGAACAAGTTGTGTGAGGCCCACGGATGTAAAAAAAAAGATTTCATGCAGCAGTTGAAAACGTTAAAATGAATGTATAGTATGACGAGAATGAGAAATGAGTATAAAAGAGAGCGGCAGAAGTCATTCAGTGATTACCAACCTTAAAAACTATAGTCTATTTTAAAAGTCTAATTACGGTTATAAAAAATTAATTTTCATTGAATTTTCGTTACAAAAAACGTATTTAAAAATCTTAAAACCAAATTCTCAAAAACTCAGCCCTGTAGTACAAAGTGTCAGCCATCGAAATAAAACTAAACAGGTCTGTTCGGGATTAATTGCCAGAAAGCCGCCATTGGGCCGTTCCCACGGCTCGCGGATCCGCCGCCGAGCGGGACACATTCACTGAACGAAGCCGGAACGATGTTTAGGAGATTGTTGACTTAGCTCTGAAGTTCTGAACAGTGGCGTAGCGAGACCCTAAGGGGCCCCGTGTAATAATAAAAATAGGGAACAGTGGCGTAGCGAACCCTGGGACCCCGTAGGTATATTAATAAAAATGGGGACCCCTCTTTTATCTGATTTCGGGAAAGCCCAGTGCTAGTTGGGTTCGAACTAATGGGAGACATTCACCTGATCTCGCCGGAACGATGTTTAGGAGATTGTTGACTTAGCTCTCAACAGTGGCGTAGCGGACCCTGGGACCCCGTGTATTAATAAAAATGGGGCAAATTTCTTTAAACCGATTTCGGTCAAGTGCAGTGCTAGTTGGGTTAAAACCAACGGGAGACATTCACTTCGATCTCGCCGGAACGATGTTTAGGAGATTGTTGACTTAGCTCTGAACAGTGGCGTAGCGAGACCTTAAGGGGGCCCGGGTAATAATAAAAATGGGGGACCCTCTTTTAACTGATTTCGGTAAAAAGGCTAGTTAGGTTTTGGCATTTCGTAATAAAATTAATATCACTTTTATATTGTTTTTATTACGAAATAAGCACAAATAGGACCTCACAATTCAGCATTTCGACAGATCAATAGCCTGTGAGCTTCTCATTAGTAAGAATTTGAGCATTAATGCTTCCAACCGGGGCCCCTGAAGTCCGAGGGCCCCGTATAATTGTTACGGCCGATACGGCCAGGCGGTAGCTACGCCTCTGGCTTCAACTTATGTTAAGGAAATTCTTCGTCAATTTAGGTTTAGAGTTTTGTTTTCGCATTTTTATTGAGAACAGCAGCTTTAAAACTAAATTTTTGGCTTCCATTTTTTACAAGGCGTTGTGGAAAAAAAATATTCTAAATGAAAAGGATAACAATTATATCGCTCATTTACTTTGAAAGTAACTGGCTCAAAAATTGCATTATGTGGAAATGAACTACGTGTTAATTTGAGTTTTAAATGTATCTGCCGTGTTTCTTTGTCACCGCAAGGTTGTAGAGTAGGTTTTTCCAAGGTCAGTGTATAACAAAATCAATCATTACAGGAATTTTGAGTTAAAACCATTTTATTCTATATGTAACTAAGGTTTTTTATAGGACTACCAAATAAATCCTAGTTGTATAACAATTACAATTATTATTTTTAATTAGACGTTACCCCTTTTCCCCGTACTATGAATCGCTTCTTTATCATAGGTGAGTTTAAACTCATGTGGGTTGCTGTGTACAAAAGACACACAGACTCGAAACATCTAATTGTACGCCTTTCTAGGCAAAAATGTTGTGTTCAACGAAACATCTTTGCAATAAGGCTACACCCTCTACCAAACTACGCGGAAGCGCGCGTCGATTGTTTTCACTCCACCATGCGCAAGCGGTGCGCGTCCTTGGTGCGCAGGGTGAGGGGCAGCTCCAATACTGTTCTGGCGATGATTGCCGGCAGACTTGATTGCCCTTATATCGGCCATTGCTGTAGCAGACATGTTGCTGGCTGTGTCCGATAACCGAATTATATTTATGTATCCCTATGTGTTTTGTTTGTGTTCTGTTTTGTAATTTCTATGTGTATGGGTGCCATTGGTTGCCTGAATTAAATGTTTTTTTTTAAATTCATGAATCCCCGACCGGTCCAATGAGACCGCGGTGTTATTGTTTTACTATTTTGTCTCATTTTGTGGGTATGTGATAGTTTAACTCCAAACGGTATCTACATAACTAACTACCCAAAAACTTCAAAACAAAACGTGATCAAGATCACCAGCACACCGGAAGGGGCAGCTCCAGATTCCAGCGGAGAATACTTCATTAGTTTCTTTAGCACGTCGCCACTGCTCCAGATGGGAATACCAGAGATCCGTTCCGCTCAGCGTCCGCGCCTCCGTGCCCACCAAAAAACACCTTCACTGGAATGTCACTTACGCAACGCCGGACATCTGTAGGGTTGTCGATAGAGAGAATTATGAAATGGGAATAGAATTAATGATAAAATTCCCTCTTCTAGAGATGAGGCCTAAGTCCCAGCAGTGGTTATAAGATGAGGCCTAAGTCCCAGCAGTGGTTATAAGATGAGGCCTAAGTCCCAGCAGTGGTTATAAGATGAGGCCTAAGTCCCAGCAGTGGTTATAAGATGAGGCCTAAGTCCCAGCAGTGGTTATAAGATGAGGCCTAAGTCCCAGCAGTGGTTATAAGATGAGGCCTAAGTCCCAGCAGTGGTTATAAGATGAGGCCTAAGTCCCAGCAGTGGTTATAAGATGAGGCCTAAGTCCCAGCAGGGGTTATAAGATGAGGCCTAAGTCCCAGCAGTGGTTATAAGATGAGGCCTAAGTCCCAGCAGTGGTTATAAGATGAGGCCTAAGTCCCAGCAGGGGTTATAAGATGAGGCCTAAGTCCCAGCAGTGGTTATAAGATGAGGCCTAAGTCCCAGCAGTGGTTATAAGATGAGGCCTAAGTCCCAGCAGTGGTTATAAGATGAGGCCTAAGTCCCAGCAGGGGTTATAAGATGAGGCCTAAGTCCCAGCAGTGGTTATAAGATGAGGCCTAAGTCCCAGCAGTGGTTATAAGATGAGGCCTAAGTCCCAGCAGGGGTTATAAGATGAGGCCTAAGTCCCAGCAGTGGTTATAAGATGAGGCCTAAGTCCCAGCAGTGGTTATAAGGCTGCTTATGTTATGTATGAAACGATTTAAGGTCTCTCGAACGTATGTGTATGACTTTTATCCAAGAAGTATGTTCCCTTGGCACAATTTTCTACTTTCACAGGGTTGAATCCGCTAACAAATCTTATGAGCTATTCAAGGACATGGTCTACCCGTGTACCAAGTTTCATCAATATCCATTCAGTCGTTCGAAAGTGATAAAGTAACAAACATACAACCACACGCACACACTCGCCAACTTTAGCCTTTATAACATTGGCATTTATTTTTTTAAAACCTTTATTTGTGTACGATATTTCAAGCGCCAAAATTCGCAGAGCCTAACTTCACACTCGCCAACTTATAACGGACGAACTGTAAGTACCTACGTCATTTTAGTACTGAGGAGCTCGTGAGGTTAGTGTAATTCCGAGTGCAGTATCAATCAAAAATATAAAAAAAGTTTTTATTTCTTAGAGGCCTATATGGGTACTTATGAAACGTCAGAAGCTAGTGCACTCCACAATCTTCCTGTCGACAACCCTGCAGCACCTTGGCCAATTGCTGATGGAATGCGAAGTGTAATCCACGCCATCTTCAGTTGCCCACGCTATTAAACAATATAATACAAGCAGAACTCACTCCCATACCTCCACACTTGTTAACTACTAAATTACGTACTTCCTCTTATTACCTCTGTATTCTAATACATATAATTACTAGGAGTGTAAAAAAAGGAGTGAATTTTGATCTTGCAATGACAGAAAAATACTGCGTAGATTATGTTTGGATTTACACTGTTAAATTTTGACAGGTGATTAATCCCGGAAGGAAAAAAACTAACATAGGCAAGAGTCTGTGTTTCCTGATAGCTTAAACCTAAAGGCCTATTACACCACCCATTTTTACGATCGGTCTACGTAGACTGTTATTGGGTCTACGTACAAGTAAGACCGCCTTACCCTTATTACATACGCGACTTGGACTATGACCGTTCGTAAAAACGAGTGGTGTAATGGGCCTTTAAGTCAAGAGTCTTTAAGTACAGAGTGAATAGGTTACTTCTTGGCAAACGTGCCAAGTCGACCATATCATCGCTTACCATCAGATGTAATAGTGATCGAACGAGAGCCTATCATTAGTAAAAAAAGTACAATTGTAGTTACAACAAGTATGTTGTTACCTAGTCAGCAAAGTATATCGAGAGTCACTGGACGACTACTAGTCACCGTAAGCTTGGGGTTGCGGACGGTGAGGCATGCTTAGCTTGCCGTCCAGCTTTCCTAACGACCAGGCCCTGGTCGATAGTCTTTTATGTTCCACGCGCGCCTCAAAGATGTCACTAAAACCGTAGGGGCCCAGCAGTACTTCTGAAAAAGAATCCTCTGGCCTTAGAACGTAAAAAGTAACTGAAGGACACTGATTTGGTTTTAGTCATTAAAAACCTGAAAAGATAAAGCTGATTTAAAAAAAAAAGGGCGATAACTCTTTCGAACAATCTTCCTCCACTCAACTGTCCTTCTCAAAGCCAAATCTATTACAGGACACATATCTAAACCAAGAAGTTCTCACAAACTTTCAAACGTGTGGCGGCAAATTACGCGCAGGGTCCCACGCCTGCGCGTGAGTCGATCTCAGCCCAATCTTAGAGAACGATATCAAAACGATATTACTGCGATATTGAAACGTTTCTTATTAGGCGACAGAGGATGTTCACACGCGTTTTCTATCAATTTTATGGTTATTTAATTTGAAGGAGAAATGGGAATTATTTTAGCAATCATGTTGGTCTAGTTCCTCTTATTGGACCGTCATGGTTCATTCAGGACTATCGTAGTTCATGGAACACTCAAGTTAATTTAAAGGTTAAGTTAAAATGTGCTATAATGCGATGGCATAGCATAAGCTATCAGCCTTATAATGTACTGAACTCGGCATGAGTTCTAGCAGTGGGAACATTATAAGGCTCCTCTGTATTTTAGGGACTGGAGCTTAACCTATCAATACCCGCGAAGAAAGCAGTTAAAAAAAATGTACACGATTTAAATATTCTGAAAAATGTAAAACAAAACGGCGACCGCTGCGCCTGAGCAAGTGCGCTTACAGTTACGCGACGATGATGGATTCCGTTAAAACCACCAAACGATCTACATTCAAAAAAGTATAAGATCATTTAAATTATAGCAATTTTCGTGATAAGGAGGATTCTTATTTTATCAATGATGATTTTTGGCTTTATAATGGCGATTTTTTTTTATATGCCATAAACCAGTGCTTGACTGCAATCCCACCTGATTCATTGCCTCTCTTTTAAACATAAACATCGTGTTGGCAGCCTTAGACCAGGTGGAAAGGAGTGTGAAGAGGCTAATTTGATGATCCAGAATTTTAGTTAAGTCCAATCTAAGAAGCCTTTTCCAGTACGCGGAACCTTTCTGACCCTTCGATCGTCTGATGTACAAGCCACTTTAGTTTGGTGTTTAAACTAATTTTAATCAATACAAATCTCTCAATTCAGCACTATCGAATTACACTTTCATGAAGTAGCCATTTAAAAAATAAATCGCGTCCTATCCAGGCATAACAATAATTCAACTTGCTAATAAGACAAGAGACTACCAAACCTCTCATTTGTAACGCTTATAATATAACACTTCGTAGGTACACGACAAGAGTCAAACTGTTTAATGTTTTTACCAAAATACAATCTAAAAAACACAATCATTATGTACTTACAATGTGATTACACCTACAAATTGACCCTATAACAATCCATAAAAATATTGACTTAATCGAAAATTTCATGTTACGACAACAGTTGACAGCAAAAAACCTTTCGAAGCTAGGTATTCAGAAAGTTCATCGAACTACAGATGGCCTGGCCGACTCGACGCCCCATCGAATCGATTGAGAATCGAATAGTCGGACACAGATCGATTCGATGCGAATCGAGATGATACGATGTTAATTTAGAAAATTTAGAATAACTTTTTATATAATTGTGTTGCGATACCTATTAAATTTTAGTGTATTCAGACACGTTTTGGGATGACATTCGAGAATAAAATAGGATTATAATATGGATGGCCGTAACCCCTGTTAAAATATGTAAAAGGATACTTTAAATTACCTGTCAATCATTTTTTTTTAATGTCGTCACATGGTTTGTTGAGTTAGCTAGAGTCAAGTCTAGAAAGCATTTAGTTTTTGCAGTAACACATTCTAATCTTTTTGCTGGATTTGGCACCAAATGTATCGAGTCAACCTTCTCAGCAAACTTTGCTGAAATAGTCAATATTACAATTCATTTCTCAATTCCATTTTACCGAAATCATGCCTGATTTAATGATTCCACATATTGTCCCACTGTTTAGACACTTGATATATAAAACTACACCCAAACATCATTATCCATCATCATCTTCCTGCCCATGATATTTGGTGTTGGCGCAACACGTCTTTTTCTTCCATTCTATCCTATCACCCGTCACGCTAACACTAACTCCCTTTTCTTTCATATCACTCCTCATACAATAGATCCATCTTTTCTCTGGTCACTCTCTCCCCCTCCATCCATCTACATATATACTCATACATCATCACATACATTAGAATATCCACTAGAAATAAATTTAAATAAAAAATTGCGAATAGTTAAAACAGCCACTCTTCACTCAAAATTCTGCCCAAAATTTACAATTTGTACAACTAACTCAGGCTGAAATTCAGAAAATCTCAATATGTAGGAACAAATAATTGGATCTGTCATCCTGATTGAAATGAAAATTGGACAGATGCAGGATTCAAGTAAAAATATATACTCTAGCTTTTGCTCGTGACTTCGCCCGCGTGTAAATAGATTTCTCCGTATAAACTTTTCGCCATACCCCGTTTCCGTTTTAATTTTTAAAAAAAATTCTAACACGTATCTTCATGGTTACTCCGAAAAGGATCCCTAGGGTCCTAGAACACAGGGCATAGATGTAACATCGGGGTGGGTTTTAATCAGTAAAAGTTCAACCCGTTCTTGCTTCGCCCTACAACTGGAGAAGTCCTAAATTCTTTTGGCATGATTTTCTATTTTCGCGAGGGTAAGTTGCAGTAGCAGAAGTATACGAATATATTCTTCCGCTAAACCTTTCCCAAACGATTTTAAAACCTTTTGAAGTAAGCGCAAACCTAGAAAAATGCGGAACAACAGCCATAGCAACGAACGAAGGCACTTTATTAGTGTGCCACAACAATGTGGCTATGATCGATCCATATCGAGCGTGATGACAGATTGACCGCTTCCCGCGTCAACGCGGCGCGCGGAATGCGCCCGCGCAGTCATCTAGCGGCGGTCGCCATCGCCATTACACCCGGTATGTGGCGGGAAATGTGATCGGTAATGTGTTGAAAGCTTAAAATGTGATGATGGATGATAGATGCGTGATATTGGAAGGAACGACTGCCATACATGATTGTCGGGAATTATAAAGATGTGTGCATGATAGTTGAGAATGTTTCAATTGGTGGCTGTAATGAGCATGTCTTGCTAAACGAGACGTTTCTTTTCTGAGCCATAAATACTAGGTAGAATAGCATTTTGCTACGTGAATAAAATATATAGAGCTACATAGAATCAAGTTAACTAAGGCATTATTTTTTTTTCACTGCTTGGACACAGGCTTTCGTTTCAGAAGAGAGAGCGAGTGAGCTAACCCACCACGCGGCTCCATCTTTATCTACCTAGCCTTTTCCCAACTATATTGAGGCCGGCTTCCAATCAAGCCGGATTTAGCTGAATACCAGTATTTTACGAGGAGCGGCTGCCTACCAGACCTCTACAACCCATTAACTGGGGTAACACGGTAATGGCTTCATGGCAAGACTGGAGTCAGATTTTCCACCACGCGGCTCCCTGGGGTAGTGATTAGCTACATTACGGTTACATTTTTCACGTAGCAAAATGCTACGCCGCTATATTTTTGGTAGAAACACTATGATAAAAGGTACTTACTTAGTTTTGTATATAAGTTTATTTGTATACTAGCTTTCGACAACGTCTGCGCCCGTGTGAAAGTTGAAATTAGACGCCTTGGTTTTAGGTAGGTTCTACTGGTGAAAGATTTCTCAAAACGGTAGATTTTTTTAATATAACATATACTAGTGCTTGACTGCAATCCCACCTGATGATAAGCAGTGATGCAATCGTTGATGGTGAGGTGCACTAGTTTATTAAGAGCCTATTCACTCTAGTCTTGAAGATACCCAAATTATAATCGGACGGGAAGACCGCAGCAGGCAAATTGTTCCAATCCTTCTATGTACACGGTTGAAGAACTACCCATAAACGACGAGGCAAAACGTTTTGTCCGGACCGTGCAGGTTTCGACAAAGATCTATCAATAGTAGGCTCGCGTTTGACCGCTATCACACCTGATGGTAAGCGATGATGACATATTGTGTTTACTTGATTCGCTGAAGTCCCTGTAACATGCCCATAAATATATTAAAAACACATAAAACGATGTTCTCCGCTAATGTAACAGTGTGTACTATGTAGAGCGAAAACCTTCATTAACAGTAATTTCTCTGCAACGGACGCTGAGTGATGTTATCTTGACTTAAGTGTAACAAGACCGATACACTTTTGACGGACATGTTATTACGCATATTTTTTAAATTATTATGTGTTATACTTTGTTTTGTAAGTTCATCCAAGCTCGTCGATGGAAAAATCAAGGAGCACGGAGGTTTCTTATCATAAAGAAGTACACAATTTAAGAAGTTTGTCTATGTAGCCACCGTCGGGTTCTGAGTATTTATGTACTGATGGATGGCGAGGAGGGAAACCAAAGAAAATCTGGCAGGATTTTATGAAAAGTGATGTGAAGGAACTCCCTCCGATTTGTGATAGCATGACGGATGACAGAACAAAAAGGAAGAAAAACATATGTTGTGCTGACCCCAAGTAGGTAATATCGGACTTATCCTACTGCCCTTAGGTAGGAAAAAGAAGTAGAGGTTTGTTAGGTTTTTAGGCAAAAAAAAAAACATTTAAAAAATACTCAAGCTAAAATGCTTAAATCAGAGATCGGGAATAAACGACTCATGGCGGGTTTTTAATTGAACATTTTGTGTTATGTCAAATTTTGGCAGGTTTTCAGTAAAGCTAAAGTAGAGTTAAAAATACTCAAATTCAAATAGAAATCAGGGGTTAATCAATTATGTACTAAAGATATTTACACCGTAGTCTTCTCTACTACTTTGTAAAGATATAATTTTTCTAAGCGTTGCTTCATAAAATGGACGGTACTATGTGTGTTCCGGCTGTGCTCATCACAGTGGTTCTCAAACTTTTAAATTTATCTTTATAAATATATTATTTTATATTTATAAGCTTTACATGAGTGCATTTTTTTTTTTGTTAATTTCTTAATATTTCCTTTCATAAAATCTTTTGTGTACAAATATAAGATAAAATAATTAACCTAATAGATACAGCCGTTCTGTAATGATGCGAATGTATTTTGACATGACATTTGGCAAGTATTTATATATAAAATATTCAGTGACTGAATTTGCAAATGTTCCGAAAGTCAGATAAAATCTAGATGGAAGATTACCAAAAACAACGCCTTGGAATACTGAATTCAGAATACAGAGGACCGGGCATTGTAAGAAAACTTCTAACCAGGCGTGATTAAATCATAAGAAATCTTTGAAGAAAAAGCTTTTCATAATTATATATTTGCAATGAAGTGTACCGGCAGTACCTGTAACGACAGGTATTCAGAACAGAAACTCTGACTCATCAGTCTATTTAAAGAGTATCGTGTTGCCCAATACACTCTGTCCGTCCGATCTCCGTCTGATAATGTAAAACACGGGTTTTAAGCCGCATCCGGTTAGGATGTAAGCTGACTCTAAGCTAGTTAGGAAATATAATAGCTAGGGAGATGATGATGATGTGGGGGGACAATTTGCCTTCCACGGTTTTCCCGTCCGATTATAATTTAGGTGTCTTCAAGACTAGAGTGAATAGGCTCTTTATACCTAAATTAATGCGCCTCCATCAACGATTGCATCACTGCTTACCATCAGGTGGGATTGCAATCAAGCACTAGTTTATGTTATATAAAAAAAAAACTTTTAAAATCCTGATCAGAACAGTTTCAGCACCTCTGTGCTACAATAATGAACGCGTGCGCATACGAAGCCGAACGGAGCCGAAGGGACCCGAGCGTGACGAGCGCGCACACACTCATCTAGCGAGATAATACACTGATTACATCTAAATTACGAAAACGCACTTACAGCGACCGACTTTGTTTTGACTATCGAATGGAAAAAAATGGAAGGGTAACTGTACCATAGTGCCGACATGGTAATTTACATTATTCGTTCAATATTTAGTCATTCAATAACTTCTCCCACCCAAGTCGTCTCCCGGGGTAAGTTCCTCTGATGCTTTTTAGCACCTCCTTCAGTCGTGTATTGCTGCATCGGTGAAGAAGGTAACTGGTTCCTCACTCAGTACCATATGCCTGGACTAGGACTGGACATGAAGCCACATCGGTGCTCCGTCCAAGCGGGACAGGCCTCCTACTGGGACTAGGAATGTAAAATTTCGAAATAAGCTTCGTTTCATGAAGTAGGCGAGCAATAAGGAGGGGTTTTTGTAAATTTTAAGGAGGTACAAAAGGGTCCAAAGTTTGTACCGAGAAACGTACTTCCATGCGAGCGAAACCACTTGCAAAAGCTAGTTAAGCATATTGCACATCCTGAACAGCAATGTAAACTAAAATAAAATAGGCTAGTATGTTTATAAAGTTTATTTCAAGAAGGCATTCTAAGTACTAGTTGTAACGTTAATGCAAATAATCCAGTTTTAAATGGTCTACAAAATTATTAAGTCTCCCCATGTATTCTAGGAAAACTCTTCACTACATGAAATATTCTAGAACTGGTTATTTTTATATTACATTATAAATAGAATAGTTAAAACTAACTCGCGTGGCTACATATTTTCCTTCAGAATTATAATCATAATACCAGTAGGTACAGTCAGCACCAAAAGTGAACAGAATCAACATAACAAAACACCTGTTCGCAATAAAATGTGTTTCATCTGTTCACAATAAAATGTTTTGTTATGTTGATTCTGTTCATCGACTTTTGGTGCTGACTGTACATACTTGTGTCATCAACAACTGTTTTAACAGAATTCTACTGAGAAGGTCGTCAGTTTCCTTAGAATAATTCTATTACTCTTTATTTTTTAGTTTTTGCTTTAAATTGCCACAAATGTGTCTTAGTAAGATTTATTCTTTACTAGCTTCTGCTAGGCTTTGTTCGCGTGAATGTTGGTTATAGCGGACGCGAAGGTGAAGACAGATATAAAGTAGCTTCCGTCCAACCTTGGGGTTTAAGCTCCGTACGAAAGTTTATCAAAATCAGTTTAATAGTTTAACTGTGAAAGAAAAGCAGATAGACATTCAGACATACTTACTGGAAGTATATTTCACCACCTATGATTAAGTTGCTAATATCTTACTTGGCAGATAATTTCGAACAAATTCTGTTCCATTTTTGAATTTATCCGGGAAGTAGTGGCTACTCGGACATTGTGAAACAGGCCCTTAGTATATTAAATATGGATGCAAAACTTTAAAAACAATTTAAATCAAGACAGCTAATGTACATTATCTGTTCTGTAAGTAGCCTGTGTGTGTTTGTGTGTGTAGCTGTCAGGTATCAAAAGTGCAGTTGCACTGTAAGAATGTTAGACATGTTAATGTCTACAACTTTTTTGACGTAGAATTTTTTTATATTACATAAACCAGTGCTTGACTGCAATTCCACCTGCTGGTAAGCAGTGATGCAGTCGTTGATGGTGAGGCGCACTAGTTTATTAAGAGCCTATTCACTCTAGTCTTGAATTTAATGATTTGCAACTAGTTTATTCGACACTTAAGATTCTATGCTACAAATTGAATTAGTCAGAGACCATTAATCCTCTTCTACAAAGAAATAGACACTTTAGCATTACACATACACAACAAACACACACACACGCACACACCTACACACACCTTGATACACTACAAAATACACACACTGAACACACACGACACGTGTTGATACACTGTAACTGCAGTTTTGAACCCTAAAAAAAAACGTCTTACTATACACAGGTGAGCTTAATTCATGAATCCCCGACCGGTCTCATAGGACCGCGCTGCTATTGTCTTACTATTGTGCCTCGTTTCGCGGGTATTGATAGGTTAAGTACAATTGAGTTGGAATTTTGCACACAAGGACATATAGGTGTATAACAAAACTTTAACTTAATTTAATTAAACCCTACTTAACACTAAAAATCAAGTAAACAAATATCTGTACGGCACACAAGACCTAAACATCTAATATACAACATGTCCCAAAAGTAAACGATTAGCTGTTACCGGAGGATCAACCTGCACGTGACATGTTGTATAAGTATCGATTTTTGTGGTCGCTGTTCTCCGAAACGGCTCAAACAATATGAATGATTTTTTTGTCTAAATTGTTAATTTTTCGCCCTCCTACTCCCATCCTCATTTTTAATCAAGATTTAAGTGTTTTTTCCGATTTATTCATCCATTTGATAATTTAATGTTAGAACAATGTTTGCCAGGTTTTATTTATGGCTTATGTTTACAGAAAATTTAAATTCTTGTTTGTTATTCAAACGAAATGGCTTCAAAATATACCCAACCGCTCGATAAATTTCACTTATCGTATAGTTTGAACAATGTGATAATAGATCACTAAGTCAGTCAATAAAGATCAAAACCATAGGAACTAAATCATAATCGACCTAGTCCAAATAATGCAGGTTTAAATAATCCAAATAAATATTTCCGTGCACTCGACATTCATAGTTTAA
This sequence comes from Mythimna separata, assembly GCA_030763345.1. Taxonomy (NCBI): domain Eukaryota; kingdom Metazoa; phylum Arthropoda; class Insecta; order Lepidoptera; family Noctuidae; genus Mythimna; species Mythimna separata. The sequence continues at coordinate 18,146,492 of CM061176.1, read as the reverse complement.
ACATTGTGAACCCTAGCTTGCTATGGCTGCTAGAAAATATCGAGTGTCGAACCGAATCTTTTTGGCATTTCCATTTAACTGTTTATTTTAATTTTATATATTTTACTGGTTTTATAAAGGTATTAGCGTAAGCATTGTTCGCATAGGAGAGAAAATGGGTAATCTCGGAATTCGCCACGCGGACCTGATGGATTTCATATGTCTTCAAGTTTTTGATTCTAGATCTAACACGCCAGATTCCTCACGATGTTTTTCTTCACTGTTTCCCACAGGGCCACCACTGCTCTTTTTATCATGGCAAAGCAATATTTTTTACACCACCTGCTCGATAATGCCCTTTTATAATTATGTGTAATTATGAAAATATTTTTTATCGTTGAAAAAACAGTTAACTTTCGCTTGGCAGCTTGAATTCCTCACTTCACTCAGGTTTCCTTACTAACTCCCTCGCATACTCAGGAGTTAATTATATAAATCCCTCACCGGCGTTCGGAATTAAAACTTAGTAACTTTTGTTTTGTTCGTAATTCAACATGCCCCCCTCGATTTAAGGATACTGCTTTATCCCCTAGTCACATAATCAACCATGTCATACTTTTAAATACCTGTTAAATAAAATCTCAGTATTGTAACTGGCAACCCTAGTTATGATCTGCGCTACAGTGCTTCACGCCCCGCGGATTGCTTAAATACTGGCCGGGTACTAATGGGCTTGGCTTACACGCTGCTATCCGGCTTAATTTACGAGCAGTAGGTACACGGGGGAATGCATACGGAGCAGGATGTATTTTTGAATAATTAGTCGAATTAAAATTCATTAGAACGTTCCTTGCAGGTTTTTAAGGACCCTAAAAGTGTATTTAATAATTTGATTATCATAAGTTTTTACGACATTATCATTATAAATTACATTCTATACAATAGAACACTAGACCATAAGTAAAAGGAAAGAAAGATAAAGGGTTAAACGCTTTAATCATTATCCTTTCCTCACATATTTTAACCTATCACATACCCGCTAAACGAGACACAATAGTAAAACAATAACAGCGCGGTCGCATAGGACCGGTCGGGGATTCATGAACCAAAACAGATTTCCCTACCGCGTCTGTCTCTCTGCTCTGTATATTCGCGATAAATTCAAAAATTATTGAACCTATTTTCATACAATTTTCACCAATAAATTGAGAGATTTATGACGAAGATTTGAAAGTACATACATACACATTATAACCTAGGAAAAATCTGTACCTAATCCCAAAGATTTCTAATAACCGAGTAAATTTAACTGAATAAAAATCTGTGCAAGGCCTAAAAAGATCTTATCTCAGCAAATGCTGCGATATTTAAACACAATAAATGAATAAAAACCGTAGCTTTCTAGGGTAAACCCTTGCTAGGATAAAGTTCGTACTTAAGAAAAATCCGTAATACCTAAAGATAGATTATTTCAAATACTTAGGTAAATTCTATTTGGGTAATGTTATACGGTAGTATGATGTAGGATTCATGTTAAATTTGGTTAGATTTACCACTCTACTCCACTCCAACTAGAAATAAAGGTACAAAAAATTACCAAGGTTTTTGTGGCAGTCGTTCAAAGAATTTCTTTCACAAATATGGCATACAATTTTACATCTTTTTATATTGTTGTTTTTTAGATACATACCCGCCAGACGGATAAAAATTAATCTTATAGTAGCACCATTTTACCTGTAAGGAACTGGAACTGGGGACACTAAGAACCGTATAAAAATTCTAGTACACAAAGCGCATCAAATTAATAAAATTAGTTTAAAAACCTGGGTCTTGTAGCATAATAGGCACATAATAGAAAGCCTACTTTTCCAATTCAATTACAATTTTATCCAACATTTTCCTTATATTACAAAAAGACTATAACCGTTTGCTATAAGTTACCCTATTAACTGAATCATTGACCTATGTTTCCCATTGAGTAGGAAAAAAACAACAATCGGAGGTTAGGAGATCAATCGATTCTAGCAGATCGATTTGAGACGAGAATTCACGAAAAAAAAAACAATTAAGTAGAGCAAGCAGTATTTTTAGGGTTCCGCAACCAAAGGTTAAAACGGGACCCTATTACTAAGACGCTATCAGTCCGTGTCTTGTTACTAGGCTGTATCCCAAGAACCGTGATAGATAGATAGAGTGCGTATAATGAAAGCGCGACCTGGAGTTTTTTTTTAAATTTAATTGGCAACATTATTCAACCGGTCAACATGATTCTCCTCTAGTAGGAGAAATTTTGTAAGTGATACCACATACAAAATTTTTGGATTAAACCTCTTTTTCTCGGGTCGCGCTTTCATTAGACGGACTATAGTTGAAATTTTCTCAGATAGTGTAAGTATTTCTATTTCCGCTATAACAACAAATACTAAAATCAGAATAAAATAAATATCTATATAAGTAATTATGATATTTTTTGCTACAGACAGTATAAAACTCTTCGTGCGTGAGTTCGATTCGCACTTAGCCATGTTATTTTTTATCATAAAATGTAGGCGTCCATGATGACAGCAAAACGGTATCATCGAAATGTAGTGGATTCGATAAATTCGTTTATTTTGACATTTCTTTAATCGCACTGTTTAAATACTGAGGTTCTGCCTTTTATTTTAATTGTTATAAACTAGTGCTTGACCGCGATCCCACCCGATGGCAAGCAGTGATGCAATGGTGGCGACGATGGTGAAGCGCACTAGAGCCTATTTACTCTAGCCTTGAAGACACCCATATTATAATCGAACGGGAAAACCACAGCAGGCAAATAGCGCACTCCACGCACGCGCGCTCTTAGCGTAATCCATTTGACGACTTAATTCATGAATCCCCGACTGGTCTCATAGGACCGCGCTGTTATTGTCTTACTATTGTGTCTCGTTTTGCGGGTATTGATAGGTTAAACTGAACAGTTAAAGGGATGGTGCTATATGTATAGAGTCTATTGTATAGCTCCACCCCCCTTTCCCACTCGGTCTTGTGAACGAAAGCCTGATTGTTGAACTTTGATGAGGCTGAAAGATTCGGGTGTAGCGACCGCGTACTGGAAGACGCAGCCTTTGTAGGCTTTCCACAAGGTAGACCAATGACCTGATGAGGGCAGCAGGACAGAGGATCAGTCGTTGTTACAACACTTTGGGAAGGCCTGTGTCCAACAGTGGACGGCTTACAGCTGAAATGATGACGACATCTGTGCCAAAACTGCTCATGCGTGCCTAGAAAAGTAAGCCAGTTATATTCGTTGATTTACTCATCTTCTACGCTTTTGCAATCTTTGAAAACAGCTTATGCCTTGCGAAACCGATTTTTAGGTTAACAAAGAGTTTGCTCAGCAACAATTACCTGCTTTTATATATCCGTGGCTGGCGTGAATACGTTGACAAGTCTAAAACAGCAATTTGTCAGGACGGCCATTTTAATGTTTTGAATTCTTCTGGTAAATCGTGAAATTAATTAATCGTGTGTGTTTTACGTTTTTAGGAGATTATTTTAAACCACCTATCAAATGATAACAGTAAATAAACGGAATTTCCCATAGTTTAGAAGATAATAGACATGTCAAATCGTTCACCGACGAGTTATCAACTTATTCACCGAGTTGTCAATATATTCACAACAGTTATCAACTTATTCACCTTCTAAATGGTACAAGGATGGGCCTCATCAGAAGGCTTAAAGTCACCCAAAGAGCAATGGAAAGGGCTATGCTCGGAGTTTCCTTGCGCGATCACATCAGGAATGAAGAGATCCGCAAGAGAACTAAGGTTACCGACATAGCCCGAAGAATCGCCAAACTTAAGTGGCAGTGGGCAGGGCACATTGCTCGTAGTCGTAGAACAGATGGTCGATGGGGACGGAAGGTTCTAGAGTGGCGGCCACGTACCGGAAGACGCAGCGTCGGAAGGCCTCCCACAAGGTGGACCGACGACCTGGCGAGGGTCGCGGGAATCCGATGGATGCGAGACGCGCAGGACCGGTCGCTGTGGCGACGCTTGGGGGAGGCCTATGTCCAGCAGTGGACGTCTTTCGGCTGAGATGATGAAATGGTACAAGAGGTGTATAATTAGTATGTAAAAACGTTATTTTAATCACAAACATGTCTTTGTTATTAGATAGCGAATAGATTACGAACATTTGAAGATGCTGAAAGTAATATAATTTAATTGATTTAACATAAAACTCTTAAAATGAGTCGACTATCAAATCAATCATGTTCATTAAATCTTATTTTGCTCTGCACTGATTGTTATGATAATCTACTTCTTCTTCTTCCTGCCCTTATCCCATATCACTTAGGGTCGGCGCAACACGTTTTCTTCTTCCATTCTGTCCTGTCGTCCGTCACACTGTCACTAACTCCCTTTTCTTTCATATCAGTCCTTACACAATCCATCCATCTTTTCTTTGGCCTCCCTCTCCCTCTCCATTCATCCACATGCGATTATCATTGTGATGATAATGAAGTAATGTAATATTACTAAAACTTGTATGTACATATTTATTAAAGTCTCGGCAAAAAATAAAAAGAATATTGTACTATTTAAGATGGCCACCTTTGGCTTTTGTACAGGTCCTTAATCGGTCTGGCCACAAATCTATGGATTTACACACTGTTTCCATGCGAAATTTCGCCATTGTTTGCTCCAGATTTTTTTTAAGAAACTCAATGTTGCCGTGTCGTTAAGAATAAGCCATGTCCTCTAAAACTGACCATAATTTGTAGCCTAAAAGGTTAAGGTCTAGGCTAGATGAGGGCCAGTCTTCAGCTATTTTTGGTTCAAGTCAGGCAGGGTCTTGCTGGAAAGTCATTTTTTAAAAGTGTTTTGCTGAGAGGTTTCACAACACGATCCAATACTGTCTCTTGATACACTTTGGCTAAAATTTTCACCCCTTTTTCACAAAAATGTAGTTTCTTAATAAGACATGCCCAACCAAACCATCACTGACGCTGGTTGCTGACTGATAGATGATGACCACTTTGTACCTTTCTGAGTTCTTGAGCAGTTTCTTTAGAACTGTGAGCGTAAACTTTAGGAGGAAGAGTTGTTGTATCTGATGATAGTACGATATACGAACATACGGCCGATACCAAGATTTTGAAGTGTCTGGAGTATGACCGACGGCTCCATATCTACATACCTAAGTTTGTGCAAGGCGACCATCGCAATCCTATTTTCCACAGGTTTTCAGCATAAACTTTTTCAGCCAGTGGTGTTAAATTAACTCAGCAGTCAAATGGATGTTGCCATCCTCATCGGCAACTTTAATTTTACCATTTAACAAAATCGTACGTGTACACTTTAATGTTTTTTTTTTCAAGTGGGGAATCATCAGAATGATTTCTCCCGCTCTTAGGCAGAGCGGGAGGGCGTGTCAGACTTTTACCTACTGACTAAACCCCACCCTGTTCCTTCGTTGCCTTCGCTCTTGGGACACCGAGCTTACCTTTCGGAATTCCGATCCATGTCCCCAGAGGCTTCGGCGCTGCCGGGCCCCTACAGTTTGCTGTTCTCTCCTTGAAGCGCGCGTGGAGCAGCCGCGCCTTTGACGACTAGGCTCTTTTCGGGTTAATACCGGACTGCCGGACGGCAAGCTACCCAGTATTCGCCGTCCGCAAGCCCGCGCCTACGGTGGTGGGAAATCGGGATCGGGATACCGGTGGCCTCACGCTCGCGGTCGGCTGCCTCCTTTGCTAGTATTACTGCTTCGCAGAAGGAGGCAGCCACCCGCCACCCCCTCTTCGCTTCCAACCATGGTCTGTACCAAGGCCCGGCGCGAGAGGCTGCCGTCGCCGATAGCCTCCACAAGTACACGGTGGTGCTCGCCCAAGCGCGGCACACCTCTATGGTGTGCTCAGTGTGGTATGTACCTCTACAGTGGCAACACCCGCGCGTCCTTTTCACCTGAATCCGATGCAGGAACCTCCCGAACTTACCGTGTCCGGTGAGGACCAGCGTCATACGGAACGTGAGGACGCCGTGACCTCTTTCCAAGCACTCCTCAAAGAGGGGATTTACCGATACACAATGTTGACAACTCGATTATTTTTAATACGAGTTGGGTGCAAAAGTTGACAACTAAACATATCCCTTTAATGATGAAGTATTTTATAACCCACATTAAGTGATAACTATATTTGTTACATTTATGATACCAAACTTACGTTAGCTGTAACTTGACATCTCAATTTGTCAATTTATAATTAGAAAAAAAGGGAAATTATAATGTGTATAACTTGACTTATCAAATAATTAATATTATTTTTGTCACTGAGCATATGTTGATAAAATGATATATCAAAGTTCTATCATAAAAATAAGTAAAACGGTAATTTGACATAAGGTGTTGTCAACAAAAACACGCCAAAATGAGAGTTGTCAACATACTACCACCGTCGATTGCTCCGAAATTAAGATACATACGGATGTGTCAATTTTTTTCCTATAAACTCCTAGTGCGTAGAATGCGTTAAGCCAATAAAAAAAAATTCATACAAGTCGACTTGTCAACGTATTCACGCCAGCCACGGATATTTAATAGTGGTCTGTATGTCCAAATTTGTTAACAAACTAAAAGTGATTTTTGATTGTATTCGATACAAAGTTTTGGATGACGACATTTCTATACAACAAAATTGTAATCAGAGGTAAAAGTTCGGGGACCGATTTTCTATGCAGGTGTCAACCGATTGTGGGTAGTCAGCGATGTGAAACGTCAGAGACAATTGCCGAACCATCGTCACAGTAGCGTGGCGATGACAGACCCTTTTCACACTCTCCAATTATCTACTAAGTACTTTGATCAAAAGAAAGGTGTTCAAATGCGAGAGAGGGCTTAAATATTGTGTCAGTCTATCACAAATAACGTTTGTCAGTAACGCCAAAATGTATGGGATTGAAAGAAAGAAAATAAAAACAAATAGGAACATGGCAGATACGAGTATAGTGCACAAGTGTCTGTGCAAACACAGGTGCACACTCTGTAATCTGTTCCCTCTCTTAGTTCTATGAGATGACAATTTCATTCGTCCGTGTTCCACAGCTGGACATAGGCTTCCCCCAAGCGTCGCCACAACGACCGGTCCTGTGCGTCTCGCAACCATCGGATTCCCGCAACCCTCGCCAGGTCGTCGGCCCACCTTATGGGAGGCCTTCCAACGCTGCGTCTTCCGCTACGTGGCCGCCACTCACACACACTCGCACACTCCAGAACCTTCCGTTCTACGAGCAATGTGCCCTGCCCACTGCCACTTAAGTTTGGCGATTCTTCGGGCTATGTCGAACTAACTTGGGATACGATTCGCTTTTAGATGGATGGCTCAATGTGACCTTTTTAGGCCGAAGATGTCGTAGTTGATGCGTAATAATAACTTCCTTCTAGTTACGTCCAAATTAGTGGTTATTATGTTTAAACCTACGCTTCACCATAAAATGTATGGGAAAAGCGTGACGATGGCTACATATTTTATACATAAAACAACAAGTTTTCTTTTACAACGGCTGCTGTAAACTACTTTCTCAAACCCAACAAATTGATCTTGATAAAACTGTAGTTTACAATGGGGGCTCACTATGTTAATTACAAAGGCTCTGTAACTAACAATGTATAATTTAATGGAAACTTGTATGGTTAAGGAGAGGTACTAAAAGATTGATGAAAAGATCCGACAGAGATACCGAGTGATAGACATAGCCAGAATAAGCGAGATGAAACTGGAAATTACTTGCCAACTGTCCGATGGACCGTTGATCTATGACCGTTCTTGCACGTTTGTATATATACAAATCTACGCTTTGGAATGTGTAATTTGCTCCAAATGACCGACTTCTTGACAATTCAAAAGTGTCTTCAAATGGTTGACAACCTACATTAAAATCAATGCTTTGATTTGACTAGGTAGCATTCAGCTAGGTCAACTTTCTCAAGTTCAGGAAGTCTTTCAATAGCTTTTATAATCATCGCCATACCTTCCGCTACGCTCTTTGATTAACTACAAACAATTAAAGGAAAAGAAACCATTACAACATTACTATCGATGCATGTCAAACCATAGCTGTCATGGCTTTCGAGTCCAATCACCCGCAGCCAAAGACTATGGGGTTTTGTGTCCAAATCAATGACCAATCATAGCGTCTGCCCACAAAATTGAATATTTGAAACAGACTCAGTAGTAATGGGCACTCAATTCTAATTTATTTTTGGAATTGCTTATTCAAAGCTGAATTGGAAAGCCTTTCATCATCTTCTTGTGTATTTTGGTTTTCTATTCTAACCTCAGAGGCAAAAAAGCGGTAACTCAAACAAAGTAAATTTCAAGAAAAGAGGAATTTTTCTAGAAAAATTATTTCCGTCTTCACAATGATGTAAAAATAGCTTCTGCCGCGGCTTCACTCGCTTGGAATGTTGATAAAAAGCATCTTAAGTGTTTTTATGTTGAATTTAACTTAGATCGATTTAGTTTCGCATCTATAAGTAAGTAAGTATGGATAGATAGATTACGGGTTTTTTGACGAGAATACCTGATGAGGAAAGTTGCAATCTAACCAATGCAAAAAATAGAATTTCTGGAAATTTTGAGATACTACTTTTTGCCTTTCGAAAATAAAATACAGCACAGTATTTTATGATTATTTTTTCTTTGTAAGCTATCGTAGCGATCTACAATTGATCAAATAACTTATTACTTAAGCAAAGACATCTAACAGTAGCAAGAAACACATCACCAAAATTTTTCAGCAAGCAAATAAAATAAAAAATCACAATTTACTCAAAAGAATTTCAGGAAACATCTAATCTTTGAAATGTTTTAAGTTGGATAAGCTTAAAACATTTCGAAGTAAAGAATGTGCCAGAACGTAGAACGCATCAAAACATCTTGTTTACATGCTTCATAATTTTAATTTCCCAAAGATAATCTCGTCGAAGTGGCTCGGACCGTCAGCCGAGGCTCTGCCTGCCCCGTTACGCTCCAAAGAGCGGACGAAGACCTCAACGACAGTTTTTTCGACAATCTGAAGAAAAAGTCAAAACGAATAAAAGCCACCGCTTACGAAATCACGAAAACTCGTGTCGGCGAAATTGCTTCTGAAACATACATTATTTGCGTGTAAGAATCGTGAATATTACAGGATTATAAGCCCTATAGATAAGAGTCATAAGAGTGAAGGTTTTGTGGCTGTGAAAATAGCTGGTGCTTGGTCGTGCGTACTCCGACGGCCACAAATAAATTGCCTCCATCAAGCGACAGCTAAACGCATAGAAATTTGTCCGTAATCCCAATGGTTAGTAACACTTCTTTCCACAAAGGGCATTGATGTTAGTGGCGCAATTTGGACAATAATTGCAGCGTAATGTGCTCCCGTTTCGACCACGTTTTGCCTTTTATTCTTTTGACGTTACTTTAAATACTTTTCTATGCAGCCATTTCGGTTTACAGCATTCAAAGCTATTAAATGTGAGCAGACGCAAATTGGCTGAAAGATAAACTGCATGCGATACGAGTATCCTACACGTTGTCTACTTTTGTTTCGCTATCTTACAACAATGCCTAAACGTTTCACATTAATTCATTCGTTTCGTTTGCCATTATTTCAACGGTTTTTTTACCTAAAGCTAGTTAACGTTATGTCTGTTACTTGTAAAAAGGTGTTTTGTGTTTTTGGACTTTTTTTCTAGACTTAAAGAAGTCGTTACACAATTATCTGAGCCGTTCACAAAGCCTATGCTTCGATCCACCTAACTACCCGCGTCGACAGTTGTTCTCCTAAATTATTTGCAAACGAGACGACGCAAATGTCGTGTTTTTTAGTTTCTAACTATGAACAACGACTTTTTCCTAGTTTTTATACAAGACAAATACCAACAGAAGCTATTCTTTATAAAAATTTCGTTCGTGGAGTGTCTGCGCGGTTGATGACCGCGCTCGTCATGGGCGAGCGCCCAGCAACTCCTGCGCAAGCCACGCTCTGCCATCACACGCCAACTTTATGATACATTATTATTCATTTTAGTGGATTAAGGATACGTTAAAACCGGATTGTAATTAAAACATGAATGTGTTTCTGTTTGAAGAATGTTTCCTTGCGATTGTTCAAATTATTTGAAGCGGGGTGATGCAAGACTTGTCTACACGGTTGAATGTTACTTGAAGAATATTTGAAATATTAAAATGTTACCGTTTTTACATTATTTTTCCATGACGTTACTGGTTCGGTGCTTTTAATATTACTTTATTTTACTGTAAATATATTCTTATAAAAATTTAACAAGCCCTCTCAGTTTGAGTCACTAGTGTACAACGGTCAGTTTGTAGATGACGACGCTGCCATGCGTCTACTTGAAGATCAATATTAAGTCTGACGGTGAAAGCCAACTCCTGATTCCTCTTATCATTAGAAGAGCACGTCTGAAATTGGTGTACCGCTAATTCCCTTTTCTAACTGCTAAGGAAATAAATCATCTCCTTAGCCTTTTCCCAATTAGCTTGGGATCGGTTTCCGATAAAATAACTTTAGTTAATTATTCGCTTTCGAGGCTATATCGATACAAGCAATTAGGGTCAAAAAAGGTGCTTTTTAGGTGTCAGAATTATTCTAAAGAAGCCCTGGAACGCAATGGTCAAATGAAGGAGGACAGATGGGTTTAAATCAGTAACAGTCTGGCCCGGGATCTCGACACTCCAGCAAGAGTGAGAGAAATCATTTGATGAGTTTCCATCAAAAACAAACAGTAAATTCTGAAGGCTCTGTTCGCAGGTGACAACTGACTCTTGTCTTTCAAAATATCTCAATACCCTTATCTTTTTAATACCACGTTGCGACAATAAATTAACATCGCTTATTAAACGTTGCCTACCTAAAAGTTACGACCTGTCACGTGACAGGTTGTCCAGCGCATCCTTTATTATTACATCAAGCCTTTTACTTCCGAAGTTCCGACGTAATGGCGTGCAGGTGGACATACCTCCATCCGTCAGGGGCGTATTAACATAATTCTCACTTTATTTAATATAAGGGTTGTTGTTCTAAGAATGTTTACAGGGTGGCTAACATAAATATAAGTAGGTATAAGGCAAAGATGAAACAATAGCGGTTTTTAGTCAGTAAAAGTCTGATACCGCTCTGTTCCCGCTCGGCCCAGAGCGGCAGAAGTAATTTTGATGATTTCCCAAAAAAAAAAGCATAATTAGCCTAGTAACTTTCCCACTGGTGGGAATCAGGTCTTCTCTCTAGAAGGGAGAATACCCTATAATCTGCTTGCGGAGTCAGTGCGGGTTGATGGACGTCTCATGTCTTCGAAGTTTTGGGTCTAGGACATGGCAGTTTCCTCACGTTTTCTTTCATCGTTTTTAGAGCAGTGGTGATGAAATTAATTACACAAAGTGCCTGTCGACCCCACGCCTTTCTACTTGTTAGTCAATATACTTTAATTGCAAGATACTTCAAAAGAAAATAGCAGAGATTTCTCCAGTATGTATATATTCTTTAGGCTTTGTATCTTTTCCTTTTCACTGCTCGCAGCACTAATATGCAGCATTTTTTTCACAAATGTTTGCTTAATTATCGCAAAGACATAATGTTTTTATCCGCTTCGTCCACCCTCTATTTAATGAACTAGAAAACAAGATGTGCAATAAGTAGGATGTAGAAAAACTGATACCATTTGTGTAGAGTTAGTTCAGTTAGTTGTGGGTAAATGCCAACAACCTGAGGGGACGCCGGTGTCTTCAAGCGTCACGGCGAGGCAGTGCGCACGCGTATAATATGCGCACAAGCACCCTCGCGTAACAGTAATTAGCTCTAACCTTTATGATGCTGATGTATAATGATCTAGACTGGTTTGTGACTTCGTTGGGCATGGTTAGGAGTGGGTTAAGTGTGTCTTAAGTATATACATGGGCATATTGGGCATGCCTAATTGAATTTAGGGTTGAAACTGTTATCAGCATATTACAAGATCTGAAACTATTAGGGTCCGTTCAAGCATTCTTTACGACAAAAGCAGTGCACATGCAAAAATAAACCTACTTAAAACTCTGTTTTCAACGTGATCAAAAATCTGCTCTCCTCTCCGAGCTGGTCTGTGTGAACGGACCCTAAATCGGCATAATAATTTTTTGTTCAGTAGTAAGAAACTTGTATCTGAATTACATCATTAATTAATTAAATATTGAAGTACCATGGAATCGAAAATAACATACATTATTAAATTATAAAAACAAAAAACAAAAACAAAATATAATTCAATACTAATAATTAAAATACTAGAGATACTTCCGGTATAATTCGTATCTAATATAAAAAAATCTCGGGTCTATTTGTAACAAAAGTCCTCTGAAACAGCTAAGCTGATTCATATAAAATGTTGTATGTATATTCAGTAGGTCTGAGAATAGGACTTAAACTATTTTTGATCCTCCTACCCCCAACCCCCTCTTTTTCATTGATAATTTATACGACAGAGCATCGTTTGCTGGGCAACCTAGTATAATTTTAAAAAGATAAAGTTTGTGAGTTTATAAAAGTAATCTCTCGATCTAGTGAACCGATTTTCAAAATTCTTTAATCGTTACTATTTCATAAAAAGATTCAAAAAGGTACCTACCTATCGGCTAAGGAGCTAGTACCTAATAAAAATCAATCAAATTATATCTTGACAACACATGACACATCAAACGAGAGTTTGCTAGGTATGTGCGTAAAGCGCATAAAGTGTGCCAGCATTTATACATGAGTCAGAGGAAGTATCCCGTAGAGTGATGTACAACTTCTTGAAGTTAGTAACCCATCAAGGCATCCACCAGGCATTACCTATGCATTTCTCCATGATATTTTTCTACGGTTAAGAGCTTAATTTTAATTATTTGTACACTATTAAATTCTTTTCTTTTTCTGCTTTCAGAAATTCAGCGTCATCGATAAAAACTAATAAAAACTACCTGCCTAAGTAGGTAGGTACCTAATTACCGTCTCAAGAGTAGCCAACTCAAGATACTATTCTATTCTCATACAACCTTGCATGATTATGACGTTATTACACATCTTTCTGCACATATTTTGGAAACAGAGATATCATGTGCAGTTTAAGTTTTGCTATATCTCCAAATTTCACAAAAAATATAATTCTTCTTCTTCTTATCGTGTCTTTTCGTGTGTCAACTAAATTTTTTCCGACCAGTATTTAGCAACCCGTACGGCTCTATCATTGGCCTCGCCTATATCCCGAAAAGTGCAGGTGGTTGTGCAGGATGGGCAGCTCAGCAAGTGTCGCAAGTCTTGCGTAGCGGCTCCACACTGTCACTGTGTTAAGGATGGGTCGAGGAAGCCCCATTTGGCCAGATTGTTTTTACAGCGGCCAACCTGGGTCTCAAACTCAAACTCAAAAAATATATTTAACTTAAAGACTGAATACATCGCGTCGGTAGAGAAAAAAAAATATACCGTGTACATACACGGTGACGAACCGATGTTATGTACCTATGTTTAATTTAAGGAAAAAAATGATCTCAAGACTACTTAGTCTTTTTTGAGAAATAAATATCTAACGAAACGAAAAGGGTAACTGAAGGAACACGATTCAATTAAAAAAAAAAAATAAAGAAAGAAAGAAACACGTTTATTTGGCACACCATTAATATGGACGAGTACAAGTAATAAGAAAAGGAAGGACGAATTATTAGATAATTTCCCACCCAAAAAAAAGATTGGCAGGCACAGGCTCGTGGTGGATATATAGTTATAATGATTTCGTTTTAAACTCTCGATGGTGGAGCAGTATTCTGTAGGAAACCCAGTTAGGCTACAAGTATGATAAACACAGCTGGAACGCAGCGCTGGATATCTGACACCCAGCTATTGCTGAATTGGAAATCGACCCTTTGGTTTCGAGCACGCTCAGCGAAATTGTATTGTTTCCCTGTAGGAACTCTTTATGATTAATTATCTATGTGTTGTTGCCCTTACTATTGCATTACATGCGAACCTTGCATACATCGAACAATATACTAAGTATTCTATTCTAGTCATGATAAAGAAATAAAATTCAGGAACACGATAGACAAATCAAAGAATCCCAATTAAAAAACGATTCTCCTAAACACCCTTCCCAAAAACCCTCCAAAAACCGGTCTATCGCACCCTCACTAACAAAAAGGTAACAAAGCAAGGATCGTGGTAATTAAAATGAATAACAATAGTCCTCACTAAGCATGGTGGCCGGTCAGGGCGGCAGGAGCGTCGACCTGCCACGCGCCAGCGACGCGCAGCCACCGTGCGGCGGGGTGCATGACACCGACGTGCAGGTGGCGCGCCCCGCACCTGCGCCCTGGGAACTGGCGCCCACCAGGGATGCGCAGGCTAAAGGTTAACCAGGGAACAGGGTTGCTCATTTTTGTTAATAGAATAGAATAAAAATTATTTTATTTCGGACACAGAAAGATCCATACAGGTCCTATGAGACCGCGCTGTTATTGTTTTACTATTGTGTCTCGTTTCGCGGGTATGTGATAGATTAATAAATAACTTATTCTTATATTCTATACTAGATAACACTAGACATATTCTTATCTAGTGTTACCTAGTATCCTTTGCACAAGAAATTTTACAATCGGAGAGCTATATCTCTATATAACTGATGTCCGCTACAGTTCTAAATTAATGCATTGAATTAAAAATTATTAGGATTACTTAAACCAAATTAATTGTTCTATCTGAACGTGTCGCCGCGCCGTCGCTGTCCGTACATTTTATACAATAAGTAAGACTTTTAAAGCTACAATAGATTCACACCACACGACGTCTTTCTATGTACCTACATATCAGGCGTAGCCCACGTGTGGGTCAATCTAATGTAGTTCCCTCTTAATGCTTTGTCCAATCTACCTTAAAATACATCAAACGCCTTGTCCACTACAAAAGAAAAATGATTTAGGCCTGATTTTTCAATTGTTAGATAACTGTTGTATCATATTTTTATACTAATATTTTAAATGTTAAAATAACTCTGTCTGTTGCTTTGCTTTCACGGTTAAACTACTGAGCAGGTTTTGATAAAATTAGTATCGAGCTTACCGCTTATAGCTTGAATCCACAGAATGGACATTGACACAAGCTGACACGTTAGCTACAAATTCTCAATTCAGAAAACGATAAACACACAGTCAAAAGGGGGTCTTTTGACTTGAAATAGATGTAACATATCTATAAATAGACAAACACTAGTTTTAAGTATGCGCTTCCCTAAATCCGCGTCAATATTGATACGTTGCCTTACCTGAATTTGACTAGCTAGCTTTTTCCCACGAACTACCTATCCTACAGAGCTCAAACTCTTTTCGAGATATCTAGTGATACCTAAAATGTGTAATATTATATTTCAAACAAAATAATTTACCTGTTTCTAATATATTAGTCTGTATACTCACCGTATTTTTTTCGTATTCTAAACTTACTTGCGTATGTCCATTTCCCAAGGTGAGGTCACCTTGTATACTTTTGAAGACCGATGGTTTGACTACCCCTGATCTAGCCGCTCCTGTGACCTTTATGACGAGTTAAGGACTTACGTAAGGGTAAATAGTTGGGGTCGTCACCTGTAACTACCAGCCGTTAGGACGCGTGGCTGACTTAAAGATCAAGGGCCGCAGTGGCAGTTTGTGTATAAATATTACTTGTCAAGTCCGGCTGAACAATAAATCATAGTGCTTATTGATTAGCGAGGTAGATTATCTGTGCTAAAACCATACATACCTAAATGGCGAAAACCGTTTATAATAGACGTCTAAATACATCATAAGGGACAAAAAAAAGATTGGTTTTTATTTTAGTTAGCATTTTTCATCCCTATATTTTATTATTTTCGTATCAGAATGACTACTCCCGCTCTTAGGCGGAGCGGGAGGGCGTGTCAGACTCTTACTGACTAAACCCCACCCCGTTCCTTCGTTGCCTTCGATCTGGGGGTCATAAGCTTACCTTACATCCCCTTATTTGACTATCTTCAAACTATACTGCGTGATAACCAAACCAAAACCCGTGAAAACGAAACAGTTAACTCAAAACCACAGTTTAAGCTCATGTTCTAGTAAAATCTCGAACCAACGATAGATATAATTATCTAATCCTTATCAAAGCAAACATAAGCTTCAGAAACTCCACATTGCATCAATACTTATTACTACAGCTTTATCTATCCATTCAGAGCACCTCAGTTATGTTTAGCCTCGTCTTTATCTGTATAAGCTTTCGCCATTACAATATCTACAAGCATAGAGCCCCGATTAGAATCCAGGCCCTCGTACAAATAGAAGCAGGCTGCTTCTAGCTGTTTAGCATAATGTTCAGCCTAGAGGTCAGACAAACGCGGTTATGCTAAGCAGTATAGTTCAATGGGAAATATTAAATAGGTGAGTGCAAACTGTTTTCTTGCTTCTTGTAGATTCAGTTGTCGATTTGAAACTCCAAAGTCTTGAGTATCGACGGCAAGACGCTAGCCTAGTCGGATTTTTATGTTTAGGTTCATTTTGAGGAGCTTTCGCTTAGTCGTGAATGGAAAACTGCTCTCATCTTTGGGATGGGTCTGCCAAATTCCAGCTTGATGCACTAGAGTTGATTAAAAAGCGAGCCAAGAAGATCATCGGTAATGATGCACTATTGTTTAGTCGAAACTCCAAAGTGTTGATCATCGATGCCGACTCTCTAAGCTGTCGGTTTCTATCGTTTACATTTCGGAGAGTCTGCAATGGAATTGTACAATTTAATTCTGCCAATTCCGTTCCATCATCAGACGACATGGTAGACATCCCACCACCCATGCGTACAAAGCTTTTTGGAACATATTCATTATGCGTACAGCTAAGGAGTGGAATTCTCTTCTGGACTCTCTGTTTCCTGATAGCTATAAGCTAGGGTCTTTAAGTAAAAAATGAATAGGTTACTTCTAGGCAAGCGTGCTCCATCGTCGGCCACATTATTCCTTAGGTACCATACTACTATCTTATTATCATTAGCTGCAGTGCCATTTGAAGCACACCTTTCAGTAGAGGCGTGGCTAGACAAGTCATCATCATCTGCCTAGCCTTTTCCCAACTATATTGGGGTCGGCATCCAGTCAAGCCGGATTTAGCTGAATACCAGTATTTTACGGGGAGCGGCTGCCTACCAGACCTCCACAACCCATTAACTGGGGTAACACGGTACTTCATGGCAAGACTGGAGTCAGATTTACTGGCTTCTGACTATCCGTAACGACTGCCAAAGATCTACAAATGACAGCCGGGACCTACGGCTTAACGTGCTTTCCGAGGCACGGAGGAAACTCGTTATGTTAAGATGGTCACCCATCCACAGACCAACCTAAGCAAGCGTTGCTTAACCTTGAAGATCGACCTGTGCGGCTGTTATTTTCTAGCCACGAGCTAGACAAGTAAATGGTGCAAAAATCCTTGGCAAAGTATGCATCTATTTCTCGCATTGAATGAACATTTCTGTTATTCTGCGAAGTTTTCGCACAGACATGGCGTGCCAACCGGGAGTGGTCGCCCGAGCCGCCCATTACCACGAATGACATCATAATAAAATTACCAAGTTGAACGATCCCCGACCGAGTAAAGTGCGCCTTAGGAAGTAATCTCACTGCCAACTGGTGGTCGGACTAACGGATTTTACTTAGCCTTAGAGTAAATCACCGTATTTGGGACGCAAACCATCAAATTATCATTTACTACAAGTTATTTTGTTACTGTAATTAATTTTCATAGTTGCCACCACGTTTTGGTAACCGAACCCTGGTAAGATGCAGGATTAGGTTAAAATTCGTGATCATATCAACAAGTTTCCTCGATTAAGACTTCCATTAATCCACCATAAACTTAATTCCAAACACGTAAAGGTGATTAAAGTCTACACGAATTAGCATACAATTACGAATAATTCAATGTTTCGCCAGTACTGGCGAGCAGCTAACAAGCGGCCGGTAACTCGGTGTCCGGCGACCATGAAACGATGGCAGCTATGCATAATATCCGATGAAATTGTGCATAACTAGTCAATGACTTATGACGAACTGAGCATAATAACATTTTTACCACAACGCATCGTGTAGCAGCCTCGGTAATTAGTCAGCTAGATATAATTAAAATTTATCGCGTCTTTCATTAGAAGCTTGTCCAGTTGGCGTGGCGAGCCAGCCAACCGCGTAGCTTTGTCTTGCTTTCTTGCACCGCGCCTTTTACATTCACTATCAACGGTAAATCTTGCCACCATACTGTTCAATTTATCAAATAAGCATCTTTCCACGCGACTGTAATGAGATAAAAGTAGAAGGAGCGAGAATGCCATGTTGCAAGAAAAGAATTTAGGATCAAAAATTCTCCTCTGATTTTCAGGTTTTGCCATAGTTGTAGCTATATGCAGAGACAGAAACAGATGGAGGAACGTCATAAAATTTTAAGTGATGAAGCAGGGAAATCATGATGAATGTTGAGGTACACGACGCAAGCAGACGAAGATCTATGCAAGAGAACAGACGAATAATACTTATAGCCTATATTATAGATTAACTAAGTATGAAGTATTTCCGATACTACTTACTTTAGACCCTAATGTCAACAGTATCTTCTCACTACGACAATAGGATTGTTCAGAGGTGATAATTACATTGAATTGCTATAAATCTACATCAACTACAACAAAGACTGATCAGCAGTTACAATCGAGTAACCGGATACACAGCGGATATGCTGCTGTCTAAACTAAACTGTGAAAAGAAAAAAGAGAAAAATGGAGCATTAAGTTTTGTGGGCAGCGGTCGCCATCACGATTTCACGGAGAGGTAATGGTGGCTATTAGACTCGTAGCGACACGGAAAATGGCGGGCGACGACCTGCCCGACGCAAGTTATCGTGGCCAAGATGCTTTAATTTGAACAGGTTAGTTTTTCAACGGATGTTCGGGACAAGCGATTGACGGTAACCGCGGTGTTTTGTGACATCCTGCGCCGGCGCCGCAGCGCATCAAACTAGCTAATGCCTGCGATTGTGGGGTTCGCAGGATTCTTATTTATCTATTTTGTTATTAGCATTATCAGCCTTGTAATTTTCCCACTGTTGGACTCAAGCCTCCTTTCTAAGAGAGGGAATGGGCCGTAATGCACCACGCGGATTCAGTGCCAGTTTACTCACGATGTTTTCCTTCACCGTTTTAAGAGCAGTGGTGGAGAAATAAATTACACAAAGCATTAATGTCTGGGTTGCCTGGCTGGGTTTGAACACGTGATCTAATAACTGTTACTGGGACAAGGAGCTTGAAATTTTGCGTAAGGTTTCCTACGAGAACTAAGAAACGATTTTCCAAAATTTACTCCCTAAAGATATGATGCGATCCAAAGTCCAAAGTTTATATAGAGAAACCTATTTTCACGCGGATGAAGCCGCTGGCAAAAGCTAGTCTTTTATAATATAGTTCCTTAAGGTCTGAACACATTACCGTTCGGCACAACGTCGTTAACGTAAAACAGCACATATATGGTACCGTGCCGTATTGAGTGAACGCACATTAGGTTCGATGCCGAAGCCGACTCATACAATGACACTTTCGACACTCTCTTTATTAGTGATCGATGTATGACACTGTGTTCAGTCTTACCATGAAGTACTATTACCCCAGTTAATGGGTTATGGAGGTCTGGTAGGCAGCCGCTCCTCGATAAAATATTGGTTTTCAGCTAAATCCGGCTTGACTGGAAGCCGACCTCAATATATATTATGTAAAAAGTTTATGTAGATGATGATGTATGGATAATGTGTTGTTCAGGCGCTGCATCGTCAAAATTTTCACGATCAGTCTTCAAGTAAAGGCTTTTGAACATGACAAGGAAGCGCCGTTCATTGTCGTGTAAATACACGTAGGTATTATGTTTGTGTGTCGGAGTCGGGCGCCCTGTATCGTCAACACCACTGCACCACTTAGCTAATGTGTGTGTGTGTAATTCACAATTTTTTTTTCGTACGACACTACTGCCAACGAGTGATGTAAAAAAAATTAATAAAACAATTCGTTATGTTGTTACGATACTAAAATTGGGCTTAACAAGGGATTCGTAAAACAATAATTGTACCTATCTATCAATTACCTACAGTAAAAATAAGTAAATTATTAAAAAAAAAACTGATATCATAGCTGATCATAGCTATGCAATAACTATGTATTAAGTAATTTTTTTGTAATGTCGATAGATAGCAATCGTTTTCCTAGGGCTAAATAAGTTCTACGAAAAAAGATTGATAGCCTGATAGGTAGGTACGTAGGGGGTACGGAATGGTCTTTTGAGAGGTAACGGAGCTTCTTCTATGTGCTGATGGTGATGGGGGGATGGTTTTAATGAGGTAAAAATCTCACACTCCCTGGTTTTATCCCCAAAAGTCCGGGCGCCTTTTGAAAGTTTCCCCTAGAAAATAAAAAGGTACGAGTATGTCATGGTCGTGATCTTTCAATTTTAACCTGTGGAGCCCCGGGGGGGCCGCCATATCAATAATTTCAATGATAAATTATTGATATCAATAAAAACTTCATTACGGTGGTCATCATCATCATTTCAGCCGAAAGTCGTCCACTATTGGACATAGGCGACAGGCCTATGTGTCGCCCCCATAAACGGGTGCTGTGCCCCGCGTCCATCGGATTCCCGCAACCCTTTTCAGGTCACCCGTACTGATACACCCTATAGAAGGCCTTCCAACGCTGCGTCTTCCGATACGCGCATTAGGAGCTCCACACCAGGGCCAATTATTTACTCGTATTTATTAAATCTTCATGAAACTTTTAAGGTACACAGGCGAACTTAATGCCATTAATTATGAAGCCAATAATCTACAATATTCAGATGTCAATTACAGTAAAGGACTTGAGGCCCTCTTGTGTGGTCCAGTGCAGGTGTTGTTAACAATACATGTTAAGCGCCGCCGCGCCAAACTGAAAATGTGACAAAGCTATTAAGTACCCAGTAAACTCAGATTGCCATATAAACTATCTTTCAGTATCTCTATTAGGAAAGCGGAAACCGTTATTTAATTATACCTAAAAGGAAATCGATAGAGTTTAAACGAACGGCACGTCACACTAAGAGATGACTATTGAAGATCGATTCTAACTGCCTCGCTAATTATCGTCTGTTTTTTAAACCCGGAGACTAAAATGACATTTCAACACAAAAGAACTAGTGTCATTCCTATAGTAAATTTGACATTACTTGTGTCAATTTAGTCTCAGGGTATAAAAAACAGACGATAGAAGAATGTAAAATGTCTAATGCCTGTGATTAAAACAGTATGTTATGAGCTGCCGCTACTTACCCACTGTACTAGCAATCCGCGATAGTGAGAGGTTTCATTCGATTACTCGAACATCTGGATCGTTCTCGATTGTTTGTACTTTGACTCGAGTCCGACTCGGTCTGTTAGTGAGACTGGCGCGTTACGCGTTCATTCGCAAATAGTTCATTGATGGTTTAGAGTTCCGAGCAAGAATGACTGTTTCGTACAATCAAAAACTAGCGGCCGATTCCGTTGACTCGATGCAATCGAAAAACATTTCGATTATTTTGTAGAAAGGCGAATCGATCGTTTATTTTAAACGACTTCAATTCATTCGACTGTTAAAACTTCTCGGAATTGCCATCGCTACACTCTACGCTTTGGCATGTGCAATTAACTAAATCTTTTGACAGGCCGACTTCTCACCACTAATGTGGCTGTAAATGTTTTAATAATTGCAGGTAATAAATGCTTTGACTTCGAGCTGTGAAAGAAAATTCTATGACACTTGTTAATTCTCATAATTGTTTGTTTCGCACTTACGTTTCAAGTAGTTTCAACTTTTGATGAAAGTATTGTGAAGCTAGCTACCGCTAGCGACTTTCCCTGTGTGAAAGTGGAAAATTGTTTCAAGAGAACATACTCCTGGTAGTAAAAGTATAGGCAATAAGTCGGTAATCGCAAGAATCAGTTTTTCGACTAGTGACATTTTGTCCAGGTAATAAAGTCAGTAATCGAAAAACTGATAATGTGATCACCGACTAATTGCCCGGGGACGACGCTATGTTCACTTCCAGGACGCCACGTGGCCTACCTGTGGGCTAAACTTCATCCAAATGCGTTTAGCCGTTCGGGCGAGACAAAGTAACAATCATATACACTCACTCAACTTTCGCCATATTGAAATTCAAATACATACTATTTAGCTCAGTTAACCACAAGAAAAACACCACAAATAATGTAAAAAAAATATTTTATTTAACCAGTTCAACAATAAAATTATTTACACCTTACAAAATACAGAGAAGGGAGAATAGTTCACTCCATATTTACAGTGGTAAGCAGTGATATTGGACCCAGCATCTGTCTTGAATTAAAATTTTACAATCGTACAACTGCGGGTAGTGGTGGTTGAACACTTTAGGCTCAGATACATAAGAGGACATTTTGTCCCCCAACTTGACGCGTAACGCTGTCAATGCCAAATTATCCAACAATATGCCCCGCGTCACATAAATAGATAATAATATAAAACATTCACAATGTCGAGGGACATTAGGACATTACGATTATAGAGTTGCGAGACATTAGGCATTGTTGCAGCGGTACGTATATTCATAATAAATATTCCAACAACTTTCACACAACGCCATCTAGTCCCAAACTAAGCAGAGCTTAAGCTATGAGTACTAGACAATTTTTAATCATACATATATATTTTAGATTGTGCGTTGTGCGTCAAGTTGTGGGACCTTTTGTCCCCTAACATATCTGAGGTTTTACGTTTAAACGTGGAACGGTGAAACGTGATCATACACCATTTTCCGAAGTTGTACATGAGTTTTAACCTCCTTTTAAATTACAGGTACTTGAAATTTTTACTTTTCGAAATATACCAAATAATTTCTTCTATAAGGCCAAAATTACCTGAAGAAAGTTCACAGATGTAATGGGTATCGTTAACTATTGATAAAATCGGTCTAGGCCGGACCTAGCTCCTTAGAAAAACTATTAAAATATTAAGTGTTTAAATCTAGTGAGAAAAACTGAGACACTACACATTGATCAACTACGTTTTGAAATACTACAATGGTTAAAATAGTGTAAATGGTACAGCGATTAAGAAAATCTAGTTTCAGATTGTGTTCAAGACATTCTCTTGAAGATCTAAAACGTTACGGAATCGGAGCCATTTTACTCCTGGGCGCTGAGTGAGAGTTCTTTTTACGTTAAAGCGATCGACATTTATGACATTCGGCGTTCCGATTGGCCCGCTTCAAGCTCTTGACCAATCAAAGATCCAAACGCAGCGAACGCTTCGATCGCGTTAACATAAAAACAACTCGCACTAAGCGCACACGGTGTTTTGACAATATGCGGCTACTACAGTGAATACGTAAATCTGAATATAAATATTGTTTTAATCAGTAACTGACAACGGTCACTGTGCAGGAGACTAACACAGCCAATCGGATTTACTAAAGATAGATAAGGGTACTTTTCCTCAGAAACTTGTGTTATAGCCTAACTAGCGTCAGAGACCAGCTCAGTCAGGCCCCAACTGTCTGTCATTCATGCTGAAATGGACCTATATTGACGCAGCTGTGAGGCATCCTATAAAATCATTTACAACTTTGGTTTCTAACTTTTTAATTAGTTCCAAATTTGTTGTTTGTTTGCCACGGACGAGTAGCATCATAGACACGTTGTATGTGAGCTTCACGCAGGCGTACACCAAGCGTATAATGACAAATACGCGTCTATGAAGTTACGCGTCCATGGCCAGTAAACCTTTGTGTTTGTGCCAAATAGAAATATTTTCTTTATTTTTAACTTCCTTTCAAAATATACACAATGCCGCTTTCTATAAATGTATATAATCCCCTCTGGAATGACTTTTAAAAAGCTACTGTTATGGCATTCATCCTTTGTAGAGTATATACAAAAATATACCTTATATCTAGTAGAATAGTGGCCGTTTTCACTAACACTGTGCGACACCAATGCCCAAATGTGCTCTGTTGATTTTAAGCACTCAACCGTCTTATAAAAATCCAAGAACACACAAGTATTACAGAAAACGGGCATTATTGATATTTATTTAAAGTTTACTCTTAAATAATATTTACAATTTACAAGTAAGTACAATGCGTTCAACGAAACAGCAAAATTAACAATTAATTTTTTAACACCAACTGTACAAATTTTGATCACAGACCAATTACTACAATTTTATATCGAAATATGACACAATTTCATTACAAACATTTTTGTCTTTCAACAATTTATCAAGGCAACTCATATTCAAAGAAAATAGATTATATATTACATTTTTGGCAAAAAAATGTTGCTGTTTCATGTTTTGATACTAAAAAAGCACGATTTATATAAATGACTATATCATTGTTAATCTTACATAGCGATGAGCGATTCAGAGATGATTTAATAATCGATGTCGTGAAAATAAACCATCGAGTCAACTATCGATTCGACGTTTCACAAAATAATCGAGATGTTTTTCGATTGTATCGAGTTAACGGAATGGACCACCGATTTCAATAGTTCGAAACAGTCCCTCTTACACCAAACTCTAAACCATAGAGGAACAACTTGCGAATAAACGCGCTATGCGCCAGTCGCAATAACAGACCGATTTATACCCGAGTTAAAGTCGAAACAATCGAGAACCATCGAGATGTTCGAACAATCGAATAAAACCTCTCGCCATCGGGCATCGCTAATTTTACACGTAATAACTATGACCGCAACTACAGGTGACAATAGAAAATCTCTACGTTTTGTACAATTAATTACGGGGAAAAGGCATTTAATTCAATAAATTATTATCGGACTATTTTACTGATTATACGTAGTTTCACTATCCACACATACACATATTCGCTACAAATAAACAGCCGAAACACAGTGAAAACTTCTTTAGGCGCCGAGAACTTTTGAGACTGAACCGTCACGCTCGGCTATGTAACGTTCATTCGGGCAAAGTCGGCTCGAGTCTACCGATCTTACCCGAACGAATAATACAAATAATATGTATTAAGCTCGCCTAGTTGAAGTTGTCACTTGTCGTGTGGTTTTTAAACACACATTTATTTTTTTCTGCATGAAAGAGGTAACTATTTTATGAGTATATATATATACAAATAATATTCCATGAAAGAGTCACAGACAGACAAAACTACTTTCCCATTTATAATACTGGGAATTATCTGTCGATTACTTTCAAGATACGAATCGGAACAATTTACAAAAAAAAACAAAGCGGCTTTTAATGTTTTTAGGCTTAATCAAACAATACTTCGCACAGGCGGATTCAAAGAATAATCTTCAATAAACATCCTCCAACAATATATAAATTAAAAACATAACACCGATCTTTTAAATAAATGTTAATATTGCTAAACACTTTCTTAAATACATTTTAATCTCGTTCATTTTATTACACAACCTAAAAAAATATATTAGGACTCCATAGTATCAACATTAATTACAACCATAATTTTTTAGCATTTGACCTTTAAAAGTATCAAGATGTTTCTGAAAAGTGTCTACAATTTTATTTTTAGGGTAAAAATTTAAATAGCAATTAACCAATAATTTAATTGCGGTAAAAGCATTGACAGAAATCGGAGCTCTTCTGTCAAAAACCCTAAAAAAAAGTTAAGTTTCAATTCCACATAATCTTTGCTTTGCCAATAATAAAAAAAAACCGATACACCTTACCAACTAACACGCTCTCCCACAGGGAGGCGACACCAAAAGGTTAAATATACATACACACGCGCGCACTGGAAAACCACCCATCGTCCTGACCGAATACGGTTACGTTTCCTATAAAGTTCGTGGCACTTGAGTTTATATGACGCACCAGGGGGGTACGGTGACGTAGAGCACACAGCGACGGTTCTATTCGTCGCTGCTCGTGTCCTAGCTGTCGATGTGGTCGGGCTCCATCTTGGGACTGGGCCGCAGCACCATCTTGTCCTCGCCGTCGCCCTCGTGCACAGTCTCGATGGTGAGCATCATCTTCTCGTCACAGCTGTCGTCGCCGGAGTCTGAGTACATTGACTGCGTTGAGGTTGCTACCTCCTGAAAAGGAAGATGATTTATGTTAAAAAAAATCATTCTCATGTATATTTGTGTACTTTTGTAAAAGTTTTTATACTAAACAATAGCTAATCTTTTTCTCAAAATAGGTTATTAAATTTAACAAAAATTAACAGTTATAAGGCGAACGCCCGCGCCGCGAACGTTTTAAATATTCGCGCCACTACAATTCAAATACTCGCGTCAACCGCGCGCTCGTGGTATTCCGCTGTGCTTCGTACTCGGTCGGCTCGGCCGCGCCGCCTCGCCGCCCGCGTCCCGCGCACGGCCAGTCGCATACGATCTCGCGCCGCTTACGCGTCGTTCGCGCCAAAATATCTATGTCCCACGCTTCTTCTACTATAAAACTGTATTGTGTTACCTATTTTGTATGTCTAAAGTTAAATGTATATAACTAATCGTGTTTAGTGGTAAATAAAGACTGATACAATCATTACAGTGGCTGCCCAACTCGTGGCTTCGAATTCACCTTGAGACATTTCCGAGAAGTTTCGTCGCGAATGCCGCGATATACCTACAAAGGTACCTGTGTTAAATCGTGAAAACATAAGTTACGTGAAGAACTGTTACCATGGAACTAAGAAACGCGAAAGTACTATCTCGCGAAGATATTATGAGCGACGACACGAGCGAGCCCGAATACTACGACCAGGCGGAGCCGCGCGCCGAGAGCGCCCCCGCCCCCGTCCCCGCCGGTGCGCGTGGACACGCCGCCGGCGGCGCTTCGACGAGTGCGACCACCGAGACCGTCTTAGCCGGCTTCATGGAGTCCTTCGTCAGAATGCAGGCGGAGACCAACAGAACCCTAGTCGAAACCCTGAGGGCTTTCAACGGCTCCGGGAAATCACCGACATCGACGCCAACGCCCGACACCCATCCGCCCAGCACCTACTCGTCCGCGGTCACAGGCAACTTCGCCAAGTGCACTGCACGTTTCGACGGGAGGTCGCGCGACGCGGAGGTACTGGAGGCGTTCATCGACGCGGTGCAGGTGTACAAGGAGTGCGCGGGCGTCAGCGACGAGCACGCGCTGCGCGGCCTGCCGATGCTGCTGGAGGGCGACGCGGCCGTGTGGTGGCGCGGCGCGCGCGCCAGCGTGCACGCCTGGCCGGACGCCGTGGCGCGCCTGCGTGCCATGTACGGGATGCAGCTGCCGCCATACAAAGTGCTACGGGAGATCGTCGACACGGACCAGAAAGACTCTGAACGTGCTGAAGTGTTTGTGTGTAGAGTGCGATCGTTGTTTGCTAAATTACCTTACGCGGTGCCTATGTGTATGCAATTAGATCTCATTTACGGCCTTTTACATCGACGTGTGAGAAAGCGATTACCTAGAGATCATGTCAACGATATTGATAATATGATAGAAAAGGTGAGGGCCATAGAAGATTCTGTTGTCGAATTAGATCTTCGTACGTACGCCGCGAACACGACCGTTTCTACGACGAAATCGGCAAGTCAAAACTTGTCGCGATCGCAAGACGCGCCGCGCGATCGAGTTCGTGAACCCGAGTCGAGCGAGCGCGAACGCGGCGTTACCACGAATTCGTGCGGTACTAGTGTCGCGAAACTCACTCCAAACTCGAACGAGTATTTGAAACGTGATAAGCGCGTTCGATGTTCGTTCTGTAAATGTTATGGTCATGTTTTAACAGATTGTCGCAATTTCCAAAGTAAAAATAATAAACAACAATCAACTAGCGCGCTTTCCGAGAGTAAAAGTACCAGTAATGGGGCTAGCAATTTGCGTTGTTACGGATGCGGCCAACCCGGTGTTGTAAAGTCGAAATGCGAAAATTGTAACGGAAAACAGTTACCCGCGACGCGATGCGATTTTAATATGGTGAACGGCGAGAACGGCATACGCGAAACTCACGCAACGACGCCGTCACACGCTATGGTACCGGTCACTATTGCGAATAGGGTAGGTGCCGCAATACTCGACACGGGGGCTACGTGCTGCGTTGCTGGTTCCTTGTTATACTCTATTCTAACATCAGTTGGGGTACAGTTTCACGAGGCGGAGCGAACCATTGGACTCGCGGTCGGTTCCCGCCAGGTGAAAACGGTCCTCACGGCGACAGTACCCGTGATTTTAGAGGGAAGGCAAATCGATACCGAGTTCGTGGTATTCCCAGGTGAGAGTACTCGAACATTGTTAGGTCGCGATTTTATTACTAAGGCTGGGGTCACATTGGACTTGTCACAAGAGTCATGGTTCTTTGCTGATAATCCTCAGCAGATTTTTCCTCTCGTGCAATCTTTTAGTTTGAATAGCACAGAGCTGATGCAGGCAGATATCTCCGACGTCTCCTTGCGCGACGCCGAGGGAACGAAGTTACCACCAGAGCACAGGAACGCGCTCAACGCATTTCTGCGTAGCAGAGTGAACCAGTTTGCTGCGGATGGTCCTCCCACGGATTTCGCCTGTCATAAAATTAAGGTAAGAGATAATCAGGAACCCCTTGCCTCCCCACCATACAGGTTGTCGCCGTCCAAGAAGGAAGCTCTAGAAAAGGAGCTGCAAAAGCTACTCAGCGCCGACGTTATCGAGGAATGTGAGTCGCCGTGGGCCTCCAACGTCGTCCTGGTGAAGAAGAAGGATGGGAGCTACAGGCTTTGCGTGGATTATCGCAAGCTTAACGCGGTCACGGAGCCTGACCGATACCCGCTTCCCAGGATCGAAGATGTGCTCCACGCGGCGAAAACCTCCAAGTACATGTCTACGCTGGACCTGCGCTCCGGATATTTCCAGGTGAGCGTTGACCCTGATCATAGGGACTTTACCTCGTTCACGACACCGCTGGGCACCTTTAGGTTTAAGCGCATGCCCATGGGCCTCCGGAATTCAGGGGCAACTTTCCAGAGATTGATCGACCGGTTCAAATCCAACCTACCAGGTATAACTCTGCTCGCATATCTGGACGATCTGTTGGTGCTGTCCGAAGGCTCGTTCGAAAAGCACCTCGCAGACCTGGAAACCGTGTTCGATCGCCTCGCTATGTTTAACCTGCGGGTGAACCGAGAAAAGAGCCACTTCGCCCGAGATGCTGTGAAGTTTCTCGGTCATGTCATCGTACCAGGTGGTATTCGCATGGACCCAGAAAAGACGTCTGCTATAACTGGCATGCCGCCCCCTCAGAACGTGAGGCAGTTGAAGTGTTTCCTGCAAACCTCGAGCTGGTTCAGGCGCTTCATACCGGGTTATGCCGAGGTGAGTAGACCACTGACTTCTCTGCTGAAGAAAGGGAGCACCTGGGAGTGGGGCCCCGAACAGCAGAGCGCTTTCGAGACCATTAAGTCCCTCTTAACATCGGCTCCTATTCTCCGTCAGGCTGACGGAACGAAACCGTTCGTCCTTAGAACCGACAGCAGCGGCTATGCGCTTGGAGCGGCTCTACTCCAGGGGGAGGGGACCGATGAGCGACCCGTCGAGTACGCCAGTCGCCTCCTCACGGCCGCTGAAAAGAACTACAATACGACGGAGAGAGAGGCACTGGCCGTGGTATGGGCGGTGTCGAAATTTAGGGGGTATATTGACGGCGCCGATGTGACAGTGAAGTCCGATCACCAGCCGCTCAGATGGCTCATGAGTTTGAAGTCACCGAGCGGCCGCCTGGCCCGGTGGGCGCTCAGTCTTCAGGAATATAACCTGAAGATTGAGTACACTCCCGGTAAGGCAAACGTGATCGCAGATACGCTGTCACGTCCTGCATGCGCGACGGAAGAGATTGAGGAGACCGAGAGCGACTTGTGCCTCGCCGTGGTTGACCTACCCACGCGCAGCCCTAGGGACGTCAGAGACGGCCAGATGAAGGACCCGGATATCCGTAAGATCGTCGAGGCGTTGGAGTCCGACGATCCCTTTAGGGGGAGGTCCTGGGCAGATAAAGGGTACGTATTGGTTGACGGTGTGTTGTATCGTTATGGTCCCGATAACGATGACGATGATGACGCCAGTTTGGTGGTACCGGAACATGAGCGCAAGGACGTGCTAGCCGAGTACCATGACGCTCCCACAGCCGGCCATTTCGGTGTAGAGCGAACTTTGCATCGTCTCGCAGGTAAGTATTACTGGCCCGGGATGAGGACTTACGTTGCTCAGTACGTCAAAAACTGTGCAGCGTGTCAACGATACAAAGCAGACACGCGAAAACCCGCCGGCCTGCTGCAAGTTCCAGCTATGTCACGCCGCTTCGAGGTGCTCGCTGTAGACCTGTTCGGACCACTACCGGAGACACCTTCCGGTAATAAGTGGATCCTCATAGTGGAAGACACTTGTACAAGGTGGGTTGAGTTATTCGCCCTTTCATCCGCCACTAGCGAAGAGTGCGCAAAAACACTGGTGAACGAGGTGTATCTGCGTTATGGGACGCCCAGAAGACTCATCAGCGACAACGGCGTGCAGTTTGTGAGCGAAGTGATGCAGCAGACTTGCCACGCCATGGGCATCAAACAGGCCTTGACGTCGTTTTACCACCCGGAGTCCAACCCTGTCGAACGAAAGAACCGTGACCTTAAGCCACAGCTTGCCATACTGGTTGGTAAGGAACATAATTCCTGGGATAGTCACCTACCCGCCATTCGGTTCGCCATGAACTCTGCGTTCACGGCAAGTACGGGGCATTCCCCCGCTTTTCTTAACTTCGGGCGCGAGATACGCGCACCCGCCGACGTGTTGTCTGAGATGCGGGCCATCGTCGAGAACGACAATGTGGTCTTATCTATTACCCCTTTCCTTAGGAAGCTTTCAGCCGTGCTGCTCGATGCACGGGATGTGCACGAGAAAGCCCAAGAAGCTCAGAAGAAGTTCGCTGATGAGAGTCGTCGCCCCGCGCCGGACTATAAGGTAGGGGATCTCGTACTGCTTAAGACTCAGGGCTCTAACGATACGATCAAGGGGCAAACTCCGAAGTTTATTCCCCGCCGGGATGGACCGTATCGTATCCAGGAGGTGATCGGTAGTACGACATACGCTTTGGAGCGTATAAGTGACGGCGTCTCGCTAGGGAGGTATCACGTTTCGTTATTAACACCGTTCGTTGGTCCCATCCAAGATCCCATTCAGGAGAAACGAAAGAGAGGGAGACCTCGTAAGGCTAACCCGGCTTCGGGGACGCAACGCCTGGGTTAGAGGGGGAGGATATAAGGCGAACGCCCGCGCCGCGAACGTTTTAAATATTCGCGCCACTACAATTCAAATACTCGCGTCAACCGCGCGCTCGTGGTATTCCGCTGTGCTTCGTACTCGGTCGGCTCGGCCGCGCCGCCTCGCCGCCCGCGTCCCGCGCACGGCCAGTCGCATACGATCTCGCGCCGCTTACGCGTCGTTCGCGCCAAAATATCTATGTCCCACGCTTCTTCTACTATAAAACTGTATTGTGTTACCTATTTTGTATGTCTAAAGTTAAATGTATATAACTAATCGTGTTTAGTGGTAAATAAAGACTGATACAATCATTACACAGTTTAAATATTGGTAGGTATCAGTAAGTGGCGATGACGTCATAGTTTTAGTTTGTGCATCCTTTTTTTGTTTGTAGCAGTGGTTTATTAAGTAGTAACCATCCCTACTTACGAGTTGTATGTCGTAAGTTCAAACCTAAGTCAGGCACATTACTCTCAAAACTGTGAGGAAACCGGTTTGTCCTAGAATCAAAAATTCAAAGACGTGACATCCACCATTCCGCACGATTAGGGTCCATTTCCTCTCCTAGAGAAAAGGCCTGAATCCCAGCAGCGTTAAAAGGCCTCTAAAGCAATACCTGATTGGACTCATTGCCGAGTTAAGCTAGGCTTTGTACATGAACTATCTACATCACAATGTTATGTTTTTGTGTACAATAAAGAATTAAAGAAAGAAGAAATAAGGCAGTACAGTAAACAGCTCTTACTACACAATCAGTACGATATTACATCATATCAATATAGTACTCACCGTAATCCTATTCTTGGTGTGTATCCGCACGTGCTTGGCGAGGTGGTCGGACCTCATGAACCTCTTGCGACACTCCGGACACTCGAACCTCTTCTCACCCGTGTGCGTGCGCCGGTGGCGTTGGAGCTCGTCTGATCGCGTGAATCTGGAGACGATGGGAGGAAGGTAAGATATTTGGTGGTAGAATGTTTAAAAATAAACTCTACAATAGGCTCTATTCCAGTATTGTAAGTCAGTTCACAAACATGAAAACTCATATACGCAAGACTCCCAGACCCGGAAGCGTATTGCCAAACTGTATGCTAACCCAGACACCCATAGTCTGTATTGAACTACGTCGTGCTTATTAAAATCACAAACAAATTGGAGCAAAATACATACGAGCTCAGAGCATTCTGAGATTGTATGCACTTTGCTCGCTTGTATGTAAAGCAAACTGTGACACGCGAATATCTGTAACTGACTAAACAACGTGTTTCATAATTTCCCGTAATTTTTTGTTATACTGTTGCGGTTGTTATAACTATCTGTGAAGCTGAACAACTTTCCATAAAAAACATACCTTTTGAAATTAATTTAAGTTTTAACTTAAAGGAAACCCTTTGTAGTATGACTAATAAAATTTGAACTGTAACAACTATTTATACAGGTTGTTAAAAAACTGTAAGAGTTTCCAATTACAGTATTTATTAATTTTTCATTAGAAAGATTTACTGACACAATAAATACCTGTTTGTAATTTCGGTTAGGTAATAACCCAATTGAGTCGATATGATAAGTGATTGATAACAAAGTAAATTAATAAAAGAAAAACAGAAAATAGCGATTTGCATTGAATGCCAAAAACAAAAACTCAAATACCTAGCAAGAGATGGCGTCACGCCACGCCTTTTGTGCTTTATTTCCCAATCGAAAATTATAAATACTTAGCACAAATATAAAAACGGAAAAATAAAAAAGGAATTAAAAGAACTTAATAGGTAAGTAATTTAAACCGACTTCAAAACTGTAATTGGTATGGTTAATTAATAACGCAAAAGAGCGAAATGAAAATAAATTACAAATATCAGTAAATATGTCAACTGTTTTTTTACCAGCATAATCGAACCGCAAACTAATGTGACAATCTTATTCCAATTATTAAGGCTTATATCGATCTATAAATAACAGTTTTGAAGTCGGTTTTTTTAAAGTAACTGTATTTTTACACTTTATTAAATGAAGACCCATTCTCTCCGTGTAGATAATTATTATTGACACCGCTGGACGTCTGGACTCGTATGTATTTTGCTCTAGTATTTTAAAGCAAAATGTATTTTGATTCAGACACTCTCTGAATAGGTATACAGTTTGCTCTTCAACTACAAAGGCAAACTGCGATCGAACTCAGAGCAACCCCGGTCTGGGTCAGCATACAGTTTGGCAATACGCGACCCGGAACATCTGTAGCGCGGCATTCCATCGCTGAATCACAGTACGAACAGTGCCATCATTCCATTTTTTTTTATTGTTGATAGGTTCGCGACAGTTCAGAGACAGACTCCCGGTCTATGTTTTATGCTGATTGCTACAACCAAGGGGTCTTTAAATAATTAAATATTAGTTTTTTTTTTAAAGTTTGCAAACAACCTACAAAGTAAAAAACTACGAGCAATACATTTGTTTCAAAGGCGCCTAAAAGCAACTAAAACCAAAATATGTAAGACACTATCGCCCTGGTCAATACGCAATTCGTAAGTAGATTCACTGTTTTCCCAACACTAAACTACAAAGTAAAATAAAGAAAAGAGAACGTTTGAGCTACATTGCAACAAATCGCACTTTCCTATACTTCTACATATATTTCTGTCACTCAGGACTGTCATTTACTACAGCGAGAATGTCGAATTCGGTAGCGGAATTTTTAAATTTGTTTTGTCGGTATGAAAAACTACTAAAACTAATAAAAAATACGGACAATTACAAATGAAAAGCGAATTCTCAATATTCCATACCAAACAAAACAATAAGTGAAAGAGACTGCATCGCAGCAACTGCGCGCAATATATCCAACTGCAGTTGGATCTGACTTTGTGCAGTTGTCGCCACGCATTTAGCCAATCCAAAAACAATATAACAACAACAGAGAACTAGCCAAATTATCGACGCGCGTATCGATAACAAAGATGCTGACCATGTCGAGCTAAGGAAATGCAGGGGGAAACGAGGAGATGCTCGCATTTCAGAGATGGGTCAAGTTAATGTGAACGGTGTATAAACTTGTTTGTGCCTCCGATAAAAGCTCCGATTAAAATTTATCGGAATCGAAGGTGCAAAATCATCATCAATTTGTCTCTAAAGCATAGAAAAATATGTGATTCGCTGCGGCCAAACAAAGCTCAATTCTAACTAGATTTACCTCTTGCCACAGAACAACCAGTTGCAAAGGAAAGGCCTCTCGCCCGAGTGCCACCTCAGGTGCGCTCGCAGGTGCGACGTCTTGCCGTACACCTTGTTGCAGCCCGCGATGTGGCACACATGCTGCTTCTTGCGATCCACCAAGCGGCTGCAATGGAAACGTTCTAGTTAGGTGGTGGACAAAGAAGTTTAGTGTATAAACTCTTTATGAACATCAGCTGTCCTTGGTCAGAATCAATATTGTGTCCAATAAAGAATTTATGAACAAGGCAAAGCTGGCAACAAACAAAAGATTTATTATATATCTTACTGGGGTTGTCAATTTTGCATGGCATGTTAGATCTCTAATTCGCAACATTCATAGAGAGCCAATTTGGGTGCACAGAGCATGTAGCAACATCTTAGACGCAAATTAATATATTTATCGAAAAAATGTTTTACAAATCGAATAAAAGACAAAAGGTTTTACCAAAAATGGAGATAAGAAGTGTTGTAAGAAAAAGTATTACAGAATTCAGTGGCAGAATCAGAAATCCTTTGCAAC
The DNA here is from genome assembly GCA_030763345.1 of Mythimna separata. NCBI lineage: Eukaryota > Metazoa > Arthropoda > Insecta > Lepidoptera > Noctuidae > Mythimna > Mythimna separata. The sequence goes on along the minus strand of CM061176.1, from coordinate 18,111,434 downwards.
TAGCAGAATGACCAAGATGTATAAAGACTGAGACAAAAAAATGTATTGCCCGTAGTTTACCCTACAGTACGGAAGCAAGCCACTTCTGTCACATCGTTGACACTAGACCAAACAAAAAATCCTAAAAAAAAACCAACAACAAAGCTTCCTGGCATAATAAGTTTCGCCAGAAAATATCTGGTTCAAAAAGACGATCTAGCATTGCCACTTCTATTCCTTTTGATACCACATTATGTTAGTACACACAAAAAAGTTCATAAAAGTAAGGTTCAGTTGAAAACCAGCTTCAGGCAACTGCTATGTGGTATGCTGAACTGGACCTATGGTACATAAAACCTCCCTTCTCCTGTCCCCTCCCCTCCTATCATTTCCCCAAGAAAATGCCAAAATATACTACTATTATTTATTGGTACCTAACATCAAATATACCCCAATTAATAGCAGATGCTTTTATATGTATAAATGTCTGTTTGTAATTTCAAAATTTTGAGTTTAATCGACTAAATGTATACAAATAAATATTTTAGATACCAAAAAAAATGCATTTTTTATCATTTATGTCTGTTTCGGCTAGTAATCACTTAACCTAAGATACTTTTATTTTCGAAAAAGAATTAACGTAAACAAAAAAAAAAAAAAAATAGCAAAAGAGAGCAAAGCAAAAAAAAAACCATTCAAAGAGTGACTTCATGGCACTACCTAGTCTGTATTAGGAGTCTGACACAGACGAAGTAACGGGTACCAACTCGTGTTAAATGAAAACCTGTGCTGAGTGTCTGATGCCCAGCCAATGCTGAGGCCTTTCGGTACAGGCGACGAAGCGCGACATAGCTCTACTTTTGTTCTTTTTTATTTTGTGTTTGTAATTGTTGTGCTGTGCCATTTTAAACAAGCTTTTCTATTTTATTCTATACTTGATGTCCGGTCCCATCTCCAGCAACATGCCCATCAAGCGTTGAGCCAGTAAAATACAAAGTTTGCGCTCTGAAATCGCACGACGCGGTCGCGACCTGGCAGGAGGTGGCTCAAGGCAGGGTACAATGTCAGGGATGGAGGGAGGCATTTGCCCAGCAGTAGCACAGTATAGGCTAGATATAATTATTCTACTGGATGGTACATACTTCTCGCCCTGGTCGCAGTTGGGGCAGGTGCAAGCGACTCGCTTCATGAGCCGCTTGCCCGCGCCGGGGCTGGAGGGCCGCAGTTTGGCGGCCTCGCACTCGGCAGGCTGCGGCGTGCTGGCCGCGCTGCCGTTCCCGCTTGAAGTACTCACGCTGACGACCTGCCACTTGCCTGGTTCGTTAGGGTCTTGCTGGATCTGTTGGCCTGGAGGAACAATGAAAATTGGTTGATATAGGTCATTTATAAACCTTAAGTCATTCGGGTATTTTAGGTACTGACAGCTGCATCAATGGCTGTCCCTCTTACATTAAAATTACTTATAAATTCTTCCTCGCCCTAGCGGTCATCGGCCCAACAGGGTTTTGCTGACATCTCTTTAAGGCGCGGCTATAACGCTACACCAGCCGACTACTCGGGCTTGGTCCTTAGTGGATGTCTGCAAGTCTGAACAATGGGAGCATGGTGGTAATGTTTCTAATCACTTTTGCCCACACCACCAGCTGAGGTCACTCACTGCCATTAGGATTAATGGTAGTGACCTCACATTTTAGTGTGAATCCTTGTCCAGTTGGCATTTTCCCCTGCCACAATATTTGAAAGATTTCTAACTCTCCCAATGTTCAAACAAATAATCTTGAGTCTACTAGCTAATTTGCTCATAATCTTAGTTGCAGTAACCTCATTCTGGGTACTTCTCCTCATCTTTGTGTGGCATTGAGACGAGTAGGGCCGATGCCCGCTTGTGTGACGGAGAGTTTCTGAAAGGGATACCGTGATCCTGGAATGCAAAAGGTGACTAAAGGACAAAGGTGGATTTTAGTCAGTAAAAATTTGATACACCCTTTCATTCCACCGTTTGGTACCACCTCCAAAATAAAAACAAACTAATATTTGTTTATAAGTCAGACAAACTACACATATAAAATTAATTTCTTTTAACAGTTTTCACCAATTCAGACTATGTTGTTTATAAACAATTTTATTCTCTCTCTCTCTTTTGCTTAGAAGAAATTCATAACACTCTCTAAAGGGAGGAACTTTACAAATGTTTACCTAAATACCAAAACAATGCTCAAACGCAACTCTACATAGAGTAGGTAAACTAACAAGAACGAGGTGGCAATTACCAATTGCTATAATTACAATTAAAAGGTCCAAAGTTTAAAGTCTTACCTATGAGAGGCTGTGCAGTCTGAGGCTGTGTTTGCTGCAGCTGAGCTAGTTGCACTCCAGGTAGACCCAAAGCCGGCACCAACTGCACCGCGCCACCCAGACCGCCAACACCCAACGTTGGCACCTGGAACCACACTCCAATCAACACACAGCCAACTATCCAGTATCCACCAACACACACTAAATCGAACGAGTTTCTAGCCACCGCAACAAAGAGGTTATGTTTTCATCGTAAAATATTCATAAGTGCCAACATAACCTAAATAAATGTTTACCAAATAAAAATATTATCTAATACGTCATCTATTGAGGTAATCCATCACCTGAATTAGTCTTATTATGAAATTAAGGAAGTGACAATTGTTAAATCTGTCAATTAATGTTTAGGATCCGCCCCGATAGATAGAGTACACATAGATTTTTAGAGTTTACGACGACAATATATAAAAAATCACTAAATAACACTTGAAATGTGAACAAACCTGTATTATTTTAACATTTAACCTCACAAAAAACAATCGCGAGCATAAGACACAAATGTCGCGCAGACTCACAGAAGCGACGGCAATAAACTCGTTCAGAATCACTCATGACGAACAACAATAACGGTTACGCTTCGGAAATATTCGTGCGGGGGCCGAAGATTGCCGAGCGTAATACCTGTACTAGGTTCGCGCGTACATTGTTCGAGGCGGGAATGACGGTGACTTGTTGGCCTGTTGGGGTGCTCGTTATGATGGTCTGGGATTGTTGCTGCTGTTGCATGTTGCCCTGGTCCGCTTGCATGGGGTTTGAAACCGCCTTTATCCGTATCCAAGCATCCAAGCAGCGTGATAGATAATATTGGGGTTTTTAGATGAGGGTTCAATACTTACTTATATTAGATAGTTGTGGTTAGTGTGGCTGGTATATTCAGTATCAATTACCTAAATAAATTTTAGAGCCATTTGATGTTACTGCTACAAACACAGTTAAACACAGCTGTCTCTACGTAACTCTATACTTTAAGAAACCGCTAAGTCGTCAGCTTCATTTTAGTAAATGACACTACCTACCTACTATAACACAATCACAGAAGTAACACTTCAGATCTTAGGCAAAAAAATGTGCATAATCCGATCATCAATGGGTCGGCATTGATGATTGATTTGAACCATTTACTGACTGACAAAGTGAACTAATACCACGAGTCAATAACGCGAGAACAATATTCATGAATAAAAAAAAATGTGCTCTCTTTTCAGGTAAGTACAGATATAATCCATCTCGCTCCCACTAAAGTAAGAAGATGAGACAAAAAATAATTGCTGTGTAAAAGGACTCTACTACGACCCCCTTTTTTTATGCGTTAAACGTTTTGGGAACACATTCTTTGTGCCTCATTGTGCGGACACTTAAGTATTTAGGAGCGGAATTCCCTTGGCCGAGTCTGTTTTTCCTGATAGCTACAACCAAAGAGTCTTCAAGAGTCCAAATATCATCGCTTGCCATCAGGAGCAGATAGTGGTTAAATACGAGCGTATCAATAGCAAAAAAACTTAAACTTATTATTATTAACTTTTTTTGTTATTTGCCAATTTAGGCAATAGAAAAATATTTATTAAGACAGCTGATATTTTAGCAATAATATCAATCGTTTTGAAATCTGTAGTAATTTTAGCTTTTAGATACTGAATGTACCAAGATTCATAGGGGAAATTAGTAATAATAAATAAACATAAAATAACTAAATACATAAATTAAAATAATAATAATAAAGAAAATAAACAGAAATACATAGACCATAGTTACTAAAATAAAAGGGAACTTAAAATAAAATGCATAAAATTTAGGTGTCTTCAAGTCTAGAGTGAAAAAAATAGGCCCTTAATAAACTAGTGTGATTCACCATCATCGATTGCATCACTGCTTACCATCAGGTGAGATCGCAGTAAAGCATAAGTTTAATCTATAAAAAAAAAATTACCAACACTACTGAAACCCGCCAAACGTCAAAGTGATATAAAAATTGATTGATTGAATGAACTATTTAGTTCAATTAAATTTAGAACGTATTGCTAAGTGCAAAAAAGGCTACAAATGGTGACCGAACAATTGTGGTCCACTTGGTGCTCAGATCACAGTGGGGCGGTTTGTAATTGAGCCCCGTGTGTTTCTTGTACTTTGACATTTGGGGAGCTAACCGCTAGACCTATAGGCCAGTCGTACACAGGGTGTCAGGCATGGACGCACAAACGAATACGATGGACCCAGTACATGATTCTGAACCCCCCGGTGATGGGATTTTTCGTCGGTTTTTTCTTAATTTAAGAATTTATTTTTTTACTGTTTTTAATTTAAACTGTGTATTATATTATTGTAACATTTTAGAGGACAAAATAATTGAATTACTTTTTAAATTGAAAATGTCGTACGGGTTGATTACAAGAACGATTTTCTCAACATCATTGACTTTTTAATTAAAAAGTTATTTATTCATTTTTCTACAAAAATCTCATCAGTGTTGATTAGAATAACTATTTCAAACAGATAAAAAAAAATACAGATTTTTGTTGAAAAAAATTAGGAAAAAGCCGACGAAAAATTCCACCACCCGGGGAGTCTACTGGGTCCAAGGTATTCGCTCGTGCGTCGATGTCTGACACACCCGATATTGTCAAGTGATATGATAGAGCTAGACCTCACCTGCAGTGTGATGGTGGTGGGAGACTGGCCAGCGCCTCCGCCCTGCGCGCCGCCGCCCTGCTACCAAACCAACACCCGGCTTATTTACAGCACGTCATTTATTTATTAAAACTTTATGATACTATACTAAATTTGTTATAGGATGATGTCGGTGACAGCTGTCAGATTCATACATTGTAGTTATCTATCCTTGTCTCTCATCTTAAAGATGCATATTTTCGTCCTGCTGTCACCCAACCCATGCTATGTAAAAAGTACTATAGTAGGAAACACTGTACAAAGGTGGGCTTAATGCCTTAAGACCTATTGTTATTTTCTTTTGGCTTCACACGATTTGTGTAATTAATCAGTGTCAAGTTTAGAAAGTATTTAGTTATTAATACAAAATACAGTTTATTTATTTTCCATTATAATGCAATTGTATTTTTTAAATTGTTTTTGCAATATTTGATAGCAGGTGTTAGGGTCAGCCTTCTCGGCAAGCTTTGCTAAGGTAGTCCTGTATGAGAACAGAAGTGCACCGTCTGTCGTTACTTATGGAGAAGAACCAACCACAATCTTCACAATTACAACAATATTATTAATAGGTATGAGAGAACCATATAAACTAGTCAACATAGTATTAAGAAAAGAACCTACGAGTTCACGAGGTCTACAGTAATCTCCAAAATTCACCAACTAAAGTTAGAGTAGTCTAAAAATATAAAGCAAAGATAAAGAAAAATGAACAATACAGTTAATGAATGGATGATGCAGTTAATGAGCTACCAAGGACACATTTGCAAGAGTCATTTCCAAACCAGCTTTAAGCTTTTAAATAGAGCAATATTATTTGTTTGCTTGTGTATCCCTTAAAGCCATAGAAGTCTTTATTTTCAAGATGTTAGATTAATACCTAAGTTGGGTTGTGCCCTTAAATGTCTTTAAATAGATATTTAATCACCTCTGGATGCATTGGAAGCTTGAAATAGCAAAGCATTATTTTAACGACTTTATGGCGTGAAGGTGGGACTAGAAACATATAACTATAATTTACCTGCACATTAGCCAGTGACGCGATCTGAATCTGTTGAATCTGCCCCGACGGAGTAAGTACACTTGCCATTTGAGGTTGTGCTTGCATCTGGACAAAAAAAAACGTATGCTTAAAAGACCACACGACCGAAGTGAAAAGTTCACTACATCTTTCGCGCTTCCTTGAGCCGAGCTTACCAGAACGAGCGTTACATAAATTTGAAAATCAACTTTGTAATGGATTTTAATATTTATTTATTTAATTGTACGTGACCCAACGCCTATAACCAATAGATAACAATTGTACACCAGACGAGTCAATTAAAAGTTCTCACAGAAAAAGTAGTAGAAAATTTAGTATCACTAACACAATAAAAAAAATACCTTAGTACAGATAGCACTAAAAACTTTAAAAAAAGTCACCATTCCGCCGAGTGCGTGCAGAATGGTTTTTAGTGGTGAATCAAATGAGAACTCTTTACAAAGTATGTCTAGCCATGATCTTGATCACAACCTTAGATAAAATACATTGTCGCAAGGACTTACTGCTCTATTGTTATTAGCATGTTGTTTGCGTTATCGTATCTATAATTATTCGTCTTTGACAGTGCTCCCAAAAAGTTTTTTTTTATGTAACCTTTTTACCAATCCCCATTTATTTGTAACGGATCAAAATATTTTTTTAAGGTTCCGATTTAGATGGAATTGTAGAGCAAAAAATTAAATGTGGGAAACAGGGAGACTTACAGTATTCAATAAATAAGTATCGCCGTATTGTATAGTTACTGTTAGAGCGTTTTCACATTATCCGATCCGATATCCATGCTCCAATATCCGATATCGGGTCGGACAATATGAAAGATAGGTACCTACATATTACATACATTTTACTTACCCCGATATCGGATCGGCGTCCGATACCGATATCGGATCGGCGTCCGATACCGATATCGGATCGGATAATGTGAAAACGCTCTTAGTCCGCTAAATTCGTCCGTCCGAAAAGTTATAATGCTAATATCTGACTAAATTAAATTTTGAGTAACGCACAAAAAATCATATCGTCGTCTAAAAGTGTTAAACTGCTAACTCCCTTTTAGCTAGAAGGGAGTTAGCAGTTTAACACTTTTAGACGACGATATACAGAAAAATGTTGTAAAATTCAAATTTTCTAAGTTTTTTGCATTTTGTAGGACAGTGTCAAGTTGTATATTGATTAAAATATTATTGGCTACGGCCGCCAATCATACGTATTTATTTACGGAATTATATTAGTTTCTCTCAGCACCCTTACACCGTTGCCCTTTGCGTTCTAGGACCACCGGTTTCCTTTTCAGAAATTCACCGTGGCCCTAGCGGGCATCTATCTTACTGGGCCTCTACGGTTTTGCTGATAATCTCTTTGAAGCGCGTAGCACACTCACTACGCGCCGCCGATGACTCGAGTTCGGGCTTTCTCGGACGTCACAAATCATATTCTATACTAAAGTTATAGGATGGTTTCGGTGTCAGCTGTCAGATTCATACAATGTAGCTATCTATCATTTTCTCTCATCTTAAAGATACATAATTTCGTCCTGCTGTCACCCAACCCATGCTATGTAAAAAAGACTATAATCACAGAATAATAAGACCAGCTTATCAGTCGTACCTGCTGCAACTGCGGGATAATCTGCAGGTGTTGCGGCGCATGCACGGGCAGGTGCACCGTCTGGTAGACCGTGTGTCCGTTGGCCACGCTCACCGGCACCTGGACTGGCACCATGCCCATACCCCCCACGCCACCGCGGACTGCGATGCCGCCGCCGCCGCCTATAGTGGATAGGTCAGGTTTTGGTATCGCTCTGGAGATGGTGTTCCAGGTGAGAGATTAATGCGACGTGACGAAAAAAAGCAATAGAAGATGGCACAAGAAATTAAACACTCAGTTGTACTGTAAAGGTCTTATCGTAGTTAATATTTTTGAGTTGTCTCTGTGAGAGGTGAAAAAGAAATGTTGGCCTCTTTTTGTAGCACATATCAGTTGTGCATTGGCCTTTATTGAGATATACATATCAACTAAAATTATTGCTTCATATCACGTCGCCTTTCTCAGTCACCCAGGACGCTGCGCTGTTGTATTAATTACAGTAAATGGGAAGTTCTTCATTTCAACCGAGAAACGATCAGTACAAAACGTTTATATTTGAACAAAAAGTCAAGCCGAAGATATCACAGTTACAGTGTCACAGCTAGGTAAGGATCTAATATATTAATATAAATTATATTTCAAGGAGAAACACGTTTTTCGCGCGGCGGTAGAAAATAGAAGAACGACCCATGTACAGAAGGACCAATACATAAGCTTACATACAAATTAACGCTTGAAAGTTACTGCTCCGTCAAAATACATTTCAACCGAAACAGCTGTATGCGATAGACAATTAGTTTTGTCTAACAATAAATGTAATAAATAATCAGAAAATTGTATTGTCTTTGGCACAACTGAAAATAGTTGTAAACAGTGAGCCTTATTTTGATATTATACCATATTAAAACTTTAATAAACCTGTACAAAATGCATGTAGTTTTATTATTCACTATAGACTATAGATATTAAGTCTTAGTAATACATTGAGCTTGGAATTCATTACTTTTGGGTTCAGCATAAATAAATAGAATGTGCCCATTTCATCATCTAATAAAAAAAAGCGTTCTAATTGTGTGTGCACAGTGCAACTAAAGTGCTTTGTGCCCTAATTTTCTTGTAGAAACACTATTTTACCTATTGCTTTACGTTATTATATATTAACTGTGAAACCAAGCATTTGCTACCATTAAAAACATTTAATTTATTTGGAAATATTTTGCTGTCTTCTTTCCATGAATAGCAAACAATTGACCTCAGTTTAGGGGTTTTTATTCACGATATTGTAGAGCGACGTCAATCAGTTAGGGGAAGATGCAGGTAATGTTATTCATGTTACAATACAGGGGGTTTAACAAGGGGTAAAATTGGAAGACATATCGAGCCCTTTCAGAAAGAACATCATAGTCGTCAATTTGCGTTTATTGCAGGAAAAAGTATTTATGAAGATAGTGGTAATAGCCGACTATTTTATTATATCAGTAGTTATATGAATAACTAGCTGTTACCCATGACTTCGTCCGCATGAATGTCGGTTATTGGAAACGTCGACTCATGAAACCAAATAAAAAGTAACCTTTGTTCTCTCTTGGGGCTCAAGCTAACTCTGTACCAAATTTCATCAAAATCAGTTCAGTAGTTTAACCATGACAGTGTAAAAGATGGACAGAATTACTTTTACAATTATAATATTACTAGCTTCTGCCAGCTGCTTCATCCGCGTGAATATTGATTACAACGGAAGTCGCTGAATCTTGCGGTACGTGGTCACCACTCCAGATCATTTTCGCCCCATTGACAGACCGATTATTATGGGTAAGTTTTTTTTTAAATAGAGAAGATAAAGCCCACATAAAACGTAAACTGTTCCTTAAAACGCTCTTCCTAAAAAGGGGTCGATATTTTATTATGTTCACCCCTGCACCTTCCTTCTAATTGTTAACATCACCCTATTCTCCCTAATGCCGGCGCCACACATTGGATATATTGGCTCCAAGTTATAGTCTTGGATCCAATACACCAATGTGTGGATCGGTCTTTTTATGCCCAGTATCGGGCCAAGAGCGATCCACACATTGGTGTAGTGGATCCAAGACTATAACTTGGAGCCAATATATCCAATGTGTGACGCCGGCATAAAGGAACACACAGCGTCTTAATATTATTCTCTACATTTGTTGGTAATCTAAATATGCACAATGCAATAAGTATATTCTGCCATCCAGCCCCTAAAGCGCAGTAAAATAACGTAAAAAACCCAGGTTTTACTGCGCTTTAGGGGCTGGACGGCAGTATTGTATGTTTTATTATATGTTAATATGTGCTCTAATGATAGCGACAGTGCAAATGAGAAATTATACACAAAAGCAATTAAATGTAATGGCGAGATAAAACGAAAGCTTGGGGAACGAAATATTAGAGGATGATTGTATGGAGAGCATTTTATAGACCCAGTATTCGACTGTACTTTATTATAGTTTACTGTGAATCAAGAGGAGCCTTACCAACCTCCTATATTGTGTATGTTACGGAGAAATGATGCCGAATGATAAATAATATTTATTTTGCAAATGGCTGTTACGCGGAAAATAGCTAATAATTTGTAGAAAGCATAGAAAAAATCAGCCTTTGAAATTAAAATCAATTAAGTAAATTTATCAAGTATTAAGGTAAAAACTACGAGTGCGAGTGCGATCATGCCTCACTAGATAGCGCTCAACTCAATATTTTTGTTTTTAATTTTTTTTAGTGTATGGAATCATTATTATGTCATGAAAATGGTATTTGCGAATATCAAATATTCCGTTGAACCATTTTGTTGAACTTAGTCAAATTGTCGTCTCAAAATTCACCTAATTCTGAGTGTTCATAACTCCAAAATGCATTCATGTCAGATTGTAGAAAATATTAATGCTTCCATATACTTAAAAAAATAAACAAACTAAAAATATTGAGTTGTACGCCATTTAACGAGAACACGTCCACGCCCGACCCCGTAGCTTCCACCTTAACCCAAGAAGCTACAACACCACGGCATCCTTTATCCGTAACATACACAAAAAATCACAATCCCAAAAATCTTGTTGAAAATAGTCTCCACACGTGACCGAGGCACCAACCTTGTCCAGCGGGGCTTCCTGGCTCCTTCTCTTTCCCGTTGCCTTGCTTGTCCACAGAGGTGACGCCCGTCGAACTACACGGAATGGATATCGCTTGACTGGTCGGGATGGATATCGTCTGATTGGCCTGAAGGCCCGGCAGCGATATGTTCGTGCCGGGGATGGTAATCATCGATTGGTTCCCGGTCAAAGCGCTTATGGGGATGGTAAGGTTAGTGCCCGGGATAGTGACGGTCGCCTGCTGCTCTGTTAGCGGTGGGGGGAGGGGGGGGGGGGCGGAAAAACACAGATTAGTATGACAGTAAGTACGTTAGAAGCAAGAACATGCGATGTGGTGACTAATGTGATGTCAGCACAAAGTCAGTACCCGACATTGTTTGTCAATGTTTTGTAGAGTCTGAGGTAATCTAAATATTTTTTTAATGTAGAAATAATAGTTCAGCCAAAATCATCAAAAAAAAACAACTAGTTTTTTTTTCTAAATTAACATCAACTAATAGAATAGTTTTATTGACAAACATGCTTTTACTACTTTTTTTTTTCTATAGTAATTTTTTTTTCTATTTCACTACAAAGTCACAGAAGTGATTACCTACCACATGGAAATGATGAAAGATAAATTATATATTTTTGTTATATTTTTGGTAGAGAGAAAATGATGAACATTTTAGTTTGAAAGCAAAGCCGTTGAATGGAAAGTTAATCCCAAAGCAATCCCAAAGCTGATTGTGAGGTTAAGTGAGATCAGAAGCTTATGAAAAAAACCTATTATACCCGACCTTAAGACCGCTTATCCGATCGAACAAGGACGTAATTACCTTTTGATAGTTATTCAAAAGTAGCTTTTAAAGTGGAAGCACTAGGGTAGCTTGCGAAATTCAAATGTTCTCATGGAGTTTTTACATTTAGCACGTCAAGATCAAGTTATATGGTGATTAAACTATGATTCGCGGGCGTAACTCTGACATGCTAAGGTTGTCTGGTAGATATCGCTGTCAGCGATAAGACCGCCATTGTACCCATAGATTTAAGGTATTGTATAAACTCTACCGTTACTTTTTGGTGTGCAATAAAGTTTATTCTATTCTATGCAAAATGCAAAAAAAATAAGACAATTTAAATTTCGCGGTCTACCTTTGAGTAGTGGTTTGTCCCTTCGATTCGTCTGTAATTTCATCATTGTTCTATCGAATGAGCGAGACATCGAGTTCTAGAAAGATTCGGTTTTGTTGAGCAAATTCTTTGACACTCAACACTAGTGAGTCTTTCTAAAACTCGAAGTGGCTTATTTAGGCACGGGTATAGAAATTGTACCTACAATCCTACCTAAATAAGCGATAAATATTCTCTTTGTAAGTATACCAAGTATTTTGCAGGAGATGATTATTTAGAAATCACTTTTTTTTATATAATTTCACTGGCCACAAAATTCTAAGGAATAAAAAAAAATGGTAAGACAAGTTCCTATTGGTTAATAAGCTCGACTGATTGATTTTGACACCAAATATTGACTTCAAATATTCATCTCCCGCAGTATCAAGTGTAATAAAGTAAGAGGGTATATTTAGTTTTATTCTATAAATACATACCTGTAGGTAAATGCATGACGTTCTGTAGGAAACCAGCGGGCAGGACGGGTGTCCTCACCAGCTGCCCGTTGACCAGACTCACTTGACCCATGCCTGAGAAATTCTGGAAAAAGGAATTCCATTTTTAAACACACTGTGACATCATTCTGCGCATTTTTTTTAAAGTACTTCACCCTAGACTAGAAATTGTGTGCGATTGTGTAAGTTGACAAACATGTCAGCAATAAGAATCTTTATTTCAAATAGACCATTTAACAGGCACTTTTGAATTGTCAAATTGTTGGTTAGGCAAAAAAAAGTAAAGCTAAATTCCAACCAATGGTTGGTTGGAATTTGGCTTCTGCCAGTTATTAAGTGATTGCTGGTGTAAGTGGGCCTAGAAAAGTTATTTTTAGAAGAATGTGACAACTCTCCGCACGGGGCACGCAGGGGCGTGGTGAATTACGGCCCACTCCCTCTTCAAGAGGGAAGGCCTGAGTCCCAGTCATATCAAAACCAAAGCTAGTCAACGAAGGTATCAAGACTGATTGCCTGCTAAGGGTAGGGGTACGCCGTGCTAAGGCGTCGATAAAAATAGAAGAAAGTAAACAAACAAGTCGATCGATTGACCTTCAGGGTCGCGTGGCGCTTGTTATAGTTAAACTGCATCGCTATGAAAGGGTTGATCTCAGCTTAGTACTTGTGTACTAGGTCATTTTTGCAGGTCAACAAACAATCTAGCATCCACAATACTAGCATTACTACAACTAACATTAGCATATAACAACAAACATCCAAGAGTTTTGAAACTGTCAATGGTATGAAACTAGACCGGATTATGGATTTAAAATAGAACTTCTTTTGAGGAGAAAAACTGATACAGATATACAAGATCACCAAAACAATGATTCGTGCGGAAGAAACGCCCGGGTGTCACCATTATAATGACCGCCCGGAGGACACGGAGGAGCATGCGGTGGAAGGCTTACCCCGTTTGGATGGAGCACTACCGTGTCCTCGTGGGGGCAAACTGTAGGGGCCCGACAGAGTCGAAGCTCACTGGAGCCCTGGGCTAAACGAAAGAGGACCCGGGTCCCCGGGGACTTTATAATTAAGGCAAAGAAGGAACAAAATTGGGGTTTAGTCAGTAGAATTCACGCCCCCCGGTCCGTCATTCAAGTCATTTTGATGATTTCCCACCTTAAAAAAAAAGAACCATCGAGGTCCAAAAGGTTTTTTTAATTATGCTTTGCTATAATAAATCCGACTCCAGTCTTGCCCTGAAGTACCGTGTTACCCCTGTTAATGGGTTGTGGAGGTCTGGTAGGCAGCCGCTCCTCGTAAAATACTGGTATTCAGCTAAATCCGGCTTGACTGGAAGACGACCCCAATATAGTTGGGAAAAGGCTAGGCAGATGATGATGCTATGCTATGCTATGAGTGTGATAATGACCTGTGCATGTTGCGCGGGTATGAAGAGCGCGTCTTGTCCGTCGACGGTGACGGCTTGCATGGGAGCCACGCCGCCCATGCCGCCCACTAGGCACCCGCCGTATACGCCTTGTTGTTGCTGTGCAAACAAATTAACATGTCATATTTATTGTAATGCATGTAGTTGATTGCAAGATGTACAGGAGCTGTGGCCTTTGGCCAGCAGGAGACTTCTTTCGGCTGAAATGATGATGATTTGATTGATATGGTTCTTTTGAACTCAAAATAAAAAGGGAATATGTATGTGAAACAAATAAGGATCAAATATTTTTGTAAGAAACTTTATTACTTACTTTAGAATCAACCATTCGCCAATATTTTACATCATAATCCTTTTTTGTGCAAGATTTTTTTTGTAATAATTATCTTCGGAAAATTCAAATAATTGAATCGCGACGCCATTGATATGAGTAATGACGTCAGAGTCTATAGCTACTCTATCAAACGTCGTAATATATCACCCAGTATGCATAGTTATAATGTAACTCCTCTCCACTCACCTGTAACAACTGAGGATGTATTTGCAACAGTTGCTGTGGCGTGTTCTGGTACGTTGCACCCTCCCCTGATACAACGCCACCTCCTAGCAACGACTGAAGTTGTTGCATCGATATCACCTGAAAAATATTATTGCTTTTAATTTATGCTGTTTCATTAAGAAATATAGGGAAACTATGGTTCTAAGAAAGAGTAAATTATATCTATAAGAAAGAGTAAAAACATAATAATATGTACTGGTTTATTGATACTTAAAAATATGTTAGAAATAGAAGCCGACAGAAAAAATCGGTTTGGGCCAAAAAAACATATCAGTTGTAGTTTCAGATTCGGGGCCGAATATTCGTTTAAACGGAAACTAGCGTTTTTTATCTGACACTGACGGTTGTGATAAATATTTAAAAACTGACTGATACATTTGTCTATGTATTAGTGGTTTATCTTTCTGGTACTTCGATTGGTCGCTAGTTGTAAATGAATTAATCACCTGTGGTTGTTGCACTTGGATTCCATTTGGAACCGAATTAGCTGCATTCACTATAGCCGCTGATAACTCATTGCCCTGAAAACAAATACACAACAATTTTAGAAACATTTTATCCTTTTACTAACTACAACATACTATAATAACTGCCCTTTCTGGAAAAAAAAAACTACCCACAATGGATATATCATGATTTAAGGATTGCAGGATTGTTCGAAAGAATAATAACCATGGTCCTAGAACACTTGGGCCAACTAACAGAACACAGACGGATTTTAATCAGTAGAAGTCTGACACTCCCATTTGTTCCATCCAAAGAGGGAGGAGTTATTACAAGCTTTTTTGTTGTTATGCACCCAAAACAATAAGAAGAAAAATATTGGATATAGATATGATTCAACCCAATAGCCTATATATATAGTCTATAGCCTATAACAATAACCCAATAGCCAACCCAAGATAAACAAACCAATGACGTTTGACTGGCCTGTTGGTCTAGTGGTTAGTGACCCTGACTGCTATGCCGGAGGTCGTGGGTTCGATTCCCACCCAGGACAAATGTTTGTGTGATGAGCACGATCATTTGTTCTGTGTCTGGGTGTAATTTATCTATAATATGTATGTATTTAGAAGTATATAAGTATGTTTATCAGTTGTCTAGTACCCATAATACAAGCTCTGCTTAGTTTGGGACTAGATGATGTTGTGTGAAAGTTGTGGAATTATATTATATATTATTGTGGAATTATATATTATATATATAATGGATATCGGTTTAGCAAAAATATAGTTCTTGTCATTAATTCTTTGACATCCACAACTTACCGATAATCCCTGAGCTCTCAACTGTTGGACCACAGCAGAACTAATAACCCTAAGCTGCGGCTGTTGTTGCTGCTGTTGTAAGTACTGTTGCTGTATCGCGGCTATCGTAGCCGCATCGCCTTGAACTTGTTGCTGTATCAGCTGCGCTTGTTGTTGCGCTTGCTGTTGCGCCTGTTGTTGCGCTTGTTGCTGAGCTTGTTGCTGCTGCTGTGCCTGTTGTTGTTGCACTTGCTGTTGCTGTGCTTGTTGCTGTTGCACTTGTTGCTGTTGCTGGGGACCTGGAGGTAAATATACAGTTTTTATGATAAGGGACAAAATATTATGTCTTGGGTGACCTTACAACAAAGTGTCTTCTTCAGGTGTATTTGAACTGAATAGCCATTCAATAATCTGGGCAATGTTAATTTCATTGAGTGAATTAGTAAATTCATTGATTATATTAAGCACACAGTTTCATTAATGGTCTCATTTATTCGACTCAATCCCTTTATCAATCATCATCAAGAATTTCAATATATGACTTCAAAATTAGTCAACCATTGAAAGAGGCAATTAGTATTTAATAAGTGCAATATGAACCTTATTCTTGAAATAATAAGTGTGTAAAAATGCAATATGAACTTCTTGAAATAATAACACTTTTCACTTAGTCATTAATTACTCAGATACCCGCGAAACGAGACACAATAGTAAAACAATAACAGCGCGGTCTCATAGGACCGGTTGGGGATTCAAACGTTAAAAACAATCTGTCATACATCTTGTAGTTATGAATGTTGTTGTGCAAAGCGGTAAGACTAATGTCTTCCATTGTTTGGTGTTGAATAGAATATTCTATGCTTGTCATGGAAATCAGGTGAATACTGACTGTAGTGCTGCTGCTGATCCTTGTCCTGCTGCTGTTCGGGACCCATGGTGGCGGCGCCGAGCCGGCTGCACGTCGCCGCCAGGAGCGCTAACGGCGACTGCGTCCCGTTTCCTTCCTGTACACACATAATCAAATCAACCATTAAAAAATGTTTTTATTTTACATGGGCCAACACGGTACATATTGTGTAAGTGTTATATTTTAGTTTATATACTCAACTACACACTCATCTAACATATAAACTGTTTGTGTCACAGTGTTTGTAACAAAAGACCTCTGAAACGGCTTGACCGATTCTATGAAATTGTGTATGTATATTCTGTAGGTCTGAGTATAGGACGTAAACTATTTTTCACTTTGCTTCCCCCACCCCTATTTTTCTATTCATAATTTTTGCAGTAGAATGTCTGCCAAGTCAGCTAGTATTATTGTAAAATTTACAGCATTTTGTATGAATTACACAGCCTATAAAGCCAATAATTATAACTAAAAACTCATCAACCTTTGTATACTTCCATATACCTCTCTAATCATATCACTTGTCCCATATTACTTGGGATTGAAGCAACACTTCTCTAATCAATCTGAAATAAAGCAGTTATTACTTCCCCAGTTTAATCTAGGTACTATTAGCCCCCCTGGGGAGATTATTCTCTCTACTTAGTCAAATCTAGTCAATCTAAATAATCTATAAGTATATTTTAACATTATTATAGAGTTGAAAAGTTGGTTTTTTGGTTGAACATGCTAATCTCAGAAACTACCGGTTTGAACTGGAAAATTATGTGTGATGTATAGCCCATTTATCAAAGATACCTACAGACTACACAATGTCATACTACAACCAATAGGAGTGGAATAGAAGACAAAGTTCCAGATGAAATCATGAGGCGGCATAGGTAGTCTTAACATAAGATTATGCTTCAAATACTTCAAAATACAGAGATGCAAAGACATCCACCGCTCTTATTTAAAATAAAGCATTTACTTTAAATTTTCACACATTATTGAGTAAGATGGTATTGATTAGACTACAACTTATTTTGAAAATGGCTAATATATTGCAGTTCAGGGTTATCAATAATTTATCATTATCATTTGAAGTTATCATCACATTTCTTTTGCACTAAATTGATTGCAATTTATTTTGGTATGTTTTATTTTGGGAATGCAAAAACAATGCTGTATGCATATGAATGTGGTTTTTCTAATCGTCCATTTTCTAATTTAATTCAG
Organism: Mythimna separata; assembly: GCA_030763345.1. Classification (NCBI taxonomy): domain Eukaryota; kingdom Metazoa; phylum Arthropoda; class Insecta; order Lepidoptera; family Noctuidae; genus Mythimna; species Mythimna separata. The sequence goes on along the minus strand of CM061176.1, from coordinate 18,093,724 downwards.
AAACATTAGCTTATATTGTTAGAATACACAGAATGAAGTCTGTTTTACATATTATGACATTGCCTTGTCAATTGAGGATTAGAATAAATGTAAAAACATTTATTTACTCACACACAAATGGCTTCTATAATTAATTGTATTTGAACACCATTCTATACTAGCAAATCACACATAATATTACTGTAAAGTAAAAAGAAGACTTTTTCAATTAAATAGATAAATCGGTGCCCTATATTTTTAATCAAAATTGCCCAAAATAATATGGGGCAAGGACAGGAAGGAATAACAGGAAAAATTTGAGCAATATTAGCCAGTTTTTCATTAGTTGTTACATATCAGGAAAAACGATTTGTTTGTATAATTTTGAATGATAAGTAAAAATTCAACTAATTAATCAAAGTTTAACTTTGATTAATTAGTTGAATTTCAATATGGAAATTGGCAAATCAAGATGACTCATTGATATTGTTATTATTTTTGTTTACTATTTTTTTTTAATGTAAAAGCTAGTGCTTGACTGACCCCACTTGATGATAAGCAGTTTTTGAGCTTAGTAAAGATTGAGTATGTATGGGACTGATTAAATTCTGGAAAAGCTTTCATTTAGAGCTTTGATCAGGGCCATTTTCAAATTCTGGCTGTGATATTATTAATTTATTTCGGATACAGGATCCATAGATTGTATAGATGGTTTGTTTTTTATACGGGTTTGATTTTTTGTTATATAGATAGGTATTATACATGAGAAATTAGGTATATTAGACTTCCTTTTTTTACCAGACTAAGAAATACAAGAAGAAAAAAAACCTGTGAGAAGCTTCATTTTTTAGTTGACACGGAACTCATCCGGATGGGTGTAATATTGTAGTTTTTATATGTTTAATATCGAAGTACGATCGCGTACGGTCGCGTTGCGCACAAAGCAATCAAGGACGGAATAAAAAGGGGGGAAAATGTTAGTGGCGTCGCCCCAGGCTCTTTATCACGCTCAAAGGGAGCACCGGCGTCGATCGAACCCTTTTGGATGACAATATATACGTATGCAGGTATCTATCTATACAATATTATTCGAATGAACTACGTACGAATACAATGCTCACCTCATAATGATGTGATGTTAGCATTCCACAAAATAATTTATAAAATAAGTAAAGAATCACTTTGTTTTTATTTCATTGTAGTTCTGTCAATTTCTGTCATCATAAGTCAAGTTACAAATCTGTCAAATAATAATAGCAAAAAGGTTGATAATAAAGATTTTGCGAGCTACCCTGGCGCCTATTCCCAAAATAGAAAAAAAATAGCCGCATAGACAAATAGTTCAATATTGTTCATTCACTTTTAATAATTCGATATTTTGACAGATTGGTTTTTGAAAGTTTTTGCACAGACTGGTTTTTCTTCCATTTAGTTTTATATGTTCAGAAAAGTTACTTTCACGAGTGGAGCATGTAAAGTTTGACGTTGCAACTGTTCACAAAGTTTATATATCGTAATAGTTGTGAGTCGACACGCCTTTTCCTAACAAGTGCCGGGAGTCGTCGCAGGCAAGGCCGCCGCCGCCCTTTGATCCACCCACCTCAAATCGCGTGACTGATTTTTATGCAGCTGCTAAGTAGGCTATCACAATAACATATCGAACACATTAATTTGAGGTTTGTACGCAGGTTTCCTTTTACTTTACGACTTTAATTTACATGAAACAACTTTTTAATTCCGGTAATTTAAAATGGCTACCTGTGGAAACTTTGATATTTCAAAGTATAAATGGCTTTTTGTGATTGTTGCTTTTATGACGAATTACGTTGCAGTGTCGGATTTTTTTTTTGTAGTTGTATTAGAAATGGGTGGGAATTAATTGCACGAGGAACTGAAGGAGGACGCTGATGCTATTTCGGCAAGGGAGTTGCTAGCAACACGGTCACAACCTCCTGCGTGTGGCCTGGCGGGCCCCACACGGCCGGGGCCGCACTCGCCCCGCCCTCCCCCTGCACCGACCGACACGAGACCGCTGCCCGCTGGCGTCCGATCTGTTACACAATAACACTGCATCCTTTCACTTTGCACTCATTACCTTGCTAGTTTTGTCCTCGTTTATGTATTCCACCTTCACTTTTGTGGGCTCAGACGACATCATCTACTATACACTTGCAAACAATTATTTCCCTTTGTTCACACACAGAAAGCACCATCCTCACGACCGGCCGCCAAACTGCGGCGAGCAAACTGGCAAGTCGCGCCGAGCGCGCTCGGCAATTTTCGGAGATCCGCCTCCTATCGCGTTCGGATTTATATCGTTTATATACGTTTTTATCCAATATCTTTAACTCTCAAAGTTTTGGAAGTTTCTACAAAGATCATATAATTCACCAAGCTGTCTTTTTTCAGTTTCAATTATCAGATGGGTGTATAAAACTAAACTTAAGTCTATTTTTCAAGTTATCCGGGGTTATCTCCATCTCACTCTAACCGAGACAGGTCTTGATTATTGGTAGGCAGCAGCTGCGCCTCTCTCCTCCTCCCCGTCGCGGGTGCGGCGCCGCCGCCCGATAATAATAATTGAAAGTAGGAAGGACGTAATAATGGGTGTATAACCTCGCGCCCGCGGCCTCCTTGGGCGGGCAAAAAATGCACACATGTCGTGCCGGTCGGTGCGCCAGCCGCATCGTCTGACAAGACGTGGCCTGTAAACAAACGATAAGCATACGCCGTTGCACTTACGATTCTTTGTTCACTTGACTCCCTACCGTATACTAGATTACAACACACTTGTGTCTGAGAAACTCTTATCAGTCTTGGATCGAGTTCACCCATTGTATGGTTATTGGAGGTATTTAATACGTAACGATATAATGTGAATAAGTACTTGCCAACAAGTACGACTGATCCAAATTTGATCAAAGTACTTATATTACTTTTGGTCCAGTGACAAAAAACTAGCAAACCAGAAGTGGGTCACTAGTTTACTTAAGTTCATTTTAAAATTCTCTATGTAAGGAAAAAGGATTGATCTAATTTTACATCCATCAATCAATCACTATGGATTGGAGAACTTCATAAAATTCAACAAAAAAAAAAATATCTCAAGCACATACCCCTATAAAGGCTGGTATTTCTTTTTAATCGACTTTTTACCAATAATGGTTAATATTAGAACTGTCGTGGGAAGTAACCTAATTAACTAGCTACGCCAGTGAAGAAGGAAAACGCTGGAAAAACACTTCGGTTACAGTTCAACTTTTATTTTTATATTTTTTGGTATCTATAGCTGTCAATATTCCTAACGCTATTAATAAACAAGCATTAATAAAGTACTCCATTAGAGATGACTAATTGCATTTCCAAATATCTACGCCTGCAGATATAGCGACCCCATTATTTATAGGTTTAGACTGGTTTGGAGTGAGAGTGAAAGTCGGACCACGTTTTGTCAAGCGTCAGTCGCGTCGCTTTGCCCGAGTCCATTATGCACGAATGAGCAAGCCGCCCCGAGAGAGCGTGTGTCCCCGGCTTAATTATTTCGCATAAGTAACGGACCATTTCAGACCTAAAACTATATCACTTAAAGCTTAAACTTCTATACAAATAGATGACAAGCATGCATACGCAAGTACGCAGTTTTCTATTAAGCTGAAGTTGCATTTGAGACCTTTGTTAAACACGTTAAAGTTGAAAATACGTTTGGCGTGTTTATGCTCATACGCCGTTCTAATATATGCTAAAATCTATTATGGGTGTACCTCGACGGCGTGGCGCGGCATGCGGTAGCGGAGTGACGTGATGCTGTTTGCGTATAACGATTTTAATTAGTCGATGAATTGTGTTGATGAAATCATCGGCATTCATTGTTTTCGGTTCATTGTTCGGTTCGGGCAAATGTGCTACAAAACAGATAATTAGTATGCGAGTATTTGGACTCTGACTGAAAGCTGAGTAGTTTTAAAATACTTATCTATCATGATTATAAGATGTCTTTCATCTAGGCTAGCAGGTACAAGCTGATGAAACATAAATAAATTAGCGTATTTCTTCTTAAAAAAAAACAATAATCACATAACCGCAACATTTTCCTACGCGTGGTATTTTTTAGCTAACTTTAAAAGTCACAACAAGTAAATGCTACCACATTCGCGACAAGATAAAAACAGATTAAAGCAAGTTCAAGCTCACGTAACTTTATCCGAAAGATAGTAATCAAGATTAATCGCTTCCTCTCCGGTTCCAATGAGCCCGTATGGTTCGTATTGGTGTACCTACTTGCATGATAAGATTACCTGGCTTAGATAAATTAAACTTGATTCAAGATTTGCTAAGGAAAATGTGCTAACCAAACTTGTAAAATTTCCTACAATAACATATAATAAATTATCATTAGGAGCATGCTTGCTTGATTTTCACTCAATAGCACAAAATAAGTCATACTCACGGAAATTAAGATCAAATTCAGACGGCCCTTTTTCTACAATTAAGATATTTTTTAACCCTTTCACTAAAATATTGTACCCGTATTCAAATTGTAGTCATTATCAAAGAGGACTAACAAAGAAACCAATTTATTCCGGAGTGAATACGTCAGATTTCGATTTTGGTCCATCCGTTAGGGGAAGCTATTGCCCCTCCGGTCCTCCATAGCAACGCCTATACCCCGCGGTCTCCTCTTTGTCGGTCAGTATTACTATTATTATTGAATTTTAGGGATCCCTCTGGCTACTCTAGAGATGTTAGTGGCTATTGATATTTAAATGTACACTAGGCTACTACCTATAACGATACTCAGATTTGTTTTGAAATCTGAATGTATGGTCAATAACATAGTACGTACAGATAGACACCACAATCATTGTTTCACAACACTTCATTGTTAACATAACTAAAGGAGACCGAGTTTATATTTTATATCTAGGTATCTGTTCAAAGGTTAACTTATCAATCGTATCAGATTGCTTAGAAGTATACCAACTTCAACTAGTTAGTGTACAAATGTAGACAAGGATCCTTCCTTGCCTCCCGTTTCAGGTCATGAGTGGGTTTTAGTTAAATCTGACACGCCCTATCGCTCCGCCTTAGAGCGAGCGAAGTCATTGAATGACATCGCACAAAAAAAATATTATCACATAAACTCATTCATGGGTGCAGGCAGAAACTACACCCAGCTACAAGCTGCTATCATCCTGACATACTATTTTTGCTTCCATTACCTTTATACATATTTACCAAATAACTTGCATCTCGTAACTTTTACATGGTATTTATGCGTTTTGTATTCAGGATGATTATATATTTTGCTCCTCCCCCCTCCTCCCAAATCCTGACTACGCCCATGTCTATGGGCAAATGCATATAATATAGAGGTTGAGTGTTCACAGCAAACTAATTTAAATGAAGATATAAATGACATCAATGATAAAGAAATTATTGAAGGCTATCTTCGAATTTTTCCTGTTGTTGACCTTTTTCCTTAAACGGAATAAGGAAGCTGTGACGCACAAGTTTTGTAAAGAAATAAACTAGGCCACAGCTAACGTTCTTAACTTTACAGACGATTTCCAGTTTGTAATAAACACTACAGCATGAAAGACGAAACGACCTTCAAAGCATTCCTCCTAACCAATAATTAGATAACCAGCCACCAACGACAGGTCACTAGTGACACGTTGAAATATCTTAACGATCACACAGTGGCTACACTTTCTGTCTACTGACAAAGTCATTTATCAAAAATAAGAAACGAGTGTTTTGAAAAATGTACTAAAATAATCTTAATCTCTCCATATCATATCAACTGCAGCTCTTATAAATACGTCAACCGCTAAAGTCGTCCTGGCAATGAAAAATACTTTCGCTAGTGAATGGACTAATATTAGTGGCGAAATTGGAAAAACTATTCAGTTAGTCAAATACATTAGTGCTGATGTTTCATTTATACACTGGGGGAAAAGGGATGCTGCACGCATGTCATTGTCATCCATAACTGTGAAACGTATTACCATCTATTCTCATCTTATACCTTGTCTTTTCCCCACTATGTTGGTGTCGACGTCTTGTCTAAGCGATTAATGCATATCTGACCATAACAAGCTAGTAATATTGTAATACGATGACCCTTGCAAAACTGTTGTTAAGTTCATTCTTCAGAATACCAACAATGACTGCCAAAGACACGAATCACAAATCTATATAATTGTATGAAAGGAGAAACTGACTGACATATCAACGTACAAGCAAAACTGCCGGGACTAGGTGCGTGAAATTTTGCATAAGGTTCCCTTTGAAGAACGTAGGTGAGCACTAAGAGAGTGTTCTTCAAAATTCACTCCCTAAGTAGATGAAACGGGGATCCAAAGTTTGTATGGAGAAACCTACTTTGACGCGGGTGAAGCCGTTAGCAGAAGCTGGTAGGACTGTATAATAAATAGTCAAGCTGCAAGCATCTACAAAGCGATCTCGGCTTCGTTTACTTAACCTTGAATATCGACTACCAGTCACGAGCCTGATTTCCCTTTGCTGCAATTTATGCGAAACAGAAAAAGAATGTCTTAAAAACTATTCGACTCGCTGCTAAACTAGCATTATTTCTCAGCGCAGTTTCTGTGAAGATATTTGTAGTAATCTGGTTGCAACTAATAAAGAACCGTGTCTGACAAGATTAATAGCATTCTATTTTTATTCAGCATTGTGCTGTGCTACTCACATCGATACATTGACGTTTTATGTAATACACTTTCCCTAGTTAGGAACTGAAGCACGAAGTCCTAAAATAGAACCTAATAGACAAATAACTTTTTTGCCGTTACGTAGAGACCTATAAATAATCAAGATCAACTGGGCTCTAGAAATCTAGCTCTACTGAGATCGAACAAGGATCGAAGTAAGCAACATCCGCTATTGCATAAGTCCGTAAGTCGTAACTACGGTTGCTTATCTGACTTCATCGGCTATTCGTATATTGACAAGGGCTTTAGTATATGACTATTAGGTGGTCCCTTTTACTTCAGTCATGGAACAGTAGGGTTTATGGGCATACGGAAGCGGAAGTGACGGTGGGCGGACCGGACCGCCCGCGCCACCCGCCCCGCGACCAGACACGCCCTAGCTCTCACGAAGTATGTTGCATCTCAGTAATTAGCACGTCAACATCACATATAGTATTTGAGTGATTTCCTCAAAGCATTGCCGTAAGTAACGTTAGGAGAGTAAGCGCAAAAACGCGAGTGGGCGACACTCCCCACCCACTCGACGCTGGTTCAATGTACGGGCCCATTAATCACGGTGCGTGTGTTTTTGAACGCCGATGAATATTTGCCTCCAATTGAGGAAAATTGCGATGTTTCCAATTATATCCTTTTGTGAAGGACGTAAATTGAAGGTTAAGTTGAGGTAAATGTGATGGTAAGATAGAGGCCAAGGTAAAGGAAAGTTAGAAAGTTTTTTTCTTAGGGCTTTTTAAAACTAATTACGTACTCTCTAATAACTCACATATGCAATAGGTATGTGATGACCTATTTTATGTATTCGACTAAGGGCGGATTTTTCAACAGGCGGAAAACTTTTAATTGAGAAATAAAAATGGCATTTTGACAATTTTTGCATAGAAAATATATCAAACAGCCATATTTATTCTTCTGATAAAAGTTATCCAACTATTGAAAAATCGGCCCTTAGAAATAATTCGCTGTCTGTATCCATTTGCTTGCAAATGACATTTAAAAAATAAATAAAACACTTCTACTCCTTCTCCTTATTGCAAGCTACTTGTCGTATTGTGTATGAATCAACAATTTGAAATATGATCTAAGCATTATCATAAAATTAAAAGCTACCTGTTGAGTTCCGAGTACTTTGCGATTTCTAAGAAATCTACTAAAGCCACTGAAGCTTCGGTTTCAAAAGTAAAACAAAGAACTCTTAAAGGCTTCTGAGGTAAAGTTTCTTTGATGTTAATAATTTCATATTTCACCAAAATCGCCAAACAAAAACTTTCACCGAACCCGAATAATAAAAACTTAAATCACTACTTAAGTATAAAAAAGTACTCACATACTTAAAAAATACTTGCTCGAACCCACTCAAGTTAATCATACTCACCTAGTTTATTGAAAACTTAGAGACCCTTTGTAATGTTTTCCTTGATTCCCGATTTAAAAATTCATAAGAACGCGGAAGAGACGCGCCCACCCACCGCCCGCCCGCGAAAGCGGCCGCGGGGGCGTAACCGCCGCCCTACGCCGCGCCCGAGGCCGAGGAACTTTTTCCCGCCAAATTTCCGACAACTCTTTTCCCACTAGTTCATGTGTTTACCAAATGTATTATTTTACGGGTATCAACCTAAATAACGTACACAAATCCTCGCAACACGATTTTAACATACCCTTTTTATTCACAAATTGAATAGTACTAAGCACTCGTCGTTCTATAAAAAGTACGCGTGTATTGATTTTCGGATCGATATAATACCGCGTGACGTCGTTAGATACATGTCAATGAAAAACCAGTTTACGATGGTCGTGTTGATGGGAAGAGAATGATTTATTGAGTTTCGTTCATTCATTCATTCCTTCTAGATATTTGTCTATGATACGGTTTTGTTTTTTCAGCATGACGCGCTATAATAGAAAGAGGACTCGTAGTTTTGTTTTGGGTGAAAGTGCTTGGGTACCAGAATTAGTCTCTATATTTGTAATAAATGAGAATATTGTATTCTCTAACTTGCAAATATTATTTTAGTTACCGACTTTTCGGTAATATATCCTTTTTAAATATTAACTACATACCAATCGGATGTTTATAAGATTGTACAAAATAGGAAATTCACTAAATTAGGTTTCAAGAGAGAAATATCTCATTTGCTTTAAAATTAAACCCTTGTTTTCGTACGCTCGCGGCTTTGAGCACGAGTGATCTGATATAAACACCTTTATTCCGTAGCATTAAGGTTGATACTCGCATGGCAAATATACTTTTTAAGTTTGTAATTTAATCCGTACTTCCATATTTAATATTATAAGTGATAAAGTAACTCTGTATGTCTGTTAAGCTTTCCGGAAGAAATTACTGAACCGATTTTGATGAAATTTGGTACGTATTTTTTGGCAAGTTTTAACCCCAAGGAAGGACATAGATAGGCTTGTATCGCATTTCGACTTAGCATCCGCAATAAATGACATAAACGCGGACGAAGTCGAGGACAAAAGCTAGTAGGTACTTCTATGAATCAATCGTATATAGGATTCTTATGTACTAGCTGCTGCCAGCGGCTTCACTCGTGGGACAATAAAATATTGTCTCAAGGGAACATACTCCCAGAATATGGTCTATCCTTTCCCCAAATTTCATCCAAATCTGTTCAGCCGTTGAGCGCGATGAAGTAACAAAGAAATACAGACACACTACCTTTCACCTTTTTTATTATTAGTGTGATTTATTTTTATATTTTATTTTTATTACTCCTGCATTGTGAGTGTGTTCACAAACTTGTAAACTCATATACACAAGATACCCAGACTCGGAACAATAACTGCAGACTATTCAAGTATTTGTTCCGTACGCGAATCGAACGCGTGACACGCAGCGCAGCAGCTAATCACTCAACCACTATACCAACTGTTTATACTTAGTCTATTCAAAAAATTGCATGTTTCAAACAGAACATACCTTATAATTTTCATTAAAAAATATATTTTGATACGTGTTTTTTCAACATAATACCCAGACAATTTTTCCCGAAGGGTAGGCAGAAAACTGAGGCCCTAGCCCGAACCCTTATCGATCCATTTGACGAGCTAATCTGCACTTTAAAAGGGATAGAGCTATAGGGTGTATATCTCCATCTCTTTTTCTCGCTCGCACATCGTGCATTTGACAAGCGTAGTACGGGCTGTGTACTTACATCTATAGTTATTTGATTCAGTTTGATAACCATGTTATAAAGTTATTGTGGACGTTGTTTATTGAGAATTTTTGAGATTGCAGAGTATCTAGAATCATTTGTTGAACTGAGATTTAAGGTGTAGTAAATAACAGCAAGAAAACCGAAGTTATCGACGTAGCCCAAAGAATTGACAAAGTTAAATGGCAGTGGGCACCTTACTCGCGATCCGTAATGCACAGGAGTCGATTCCTATTTCACAACAAAAGGCTCATAACATTATTCAAGCAGGGGCCAGTGTTGATCATTCTTGGTAACCAGTCCATTTAAACCTCCTAAAACAGCCATATATCGCAGTTTTCCATATGCCGCAATAGGTTCCTCGCTTATTAACGGGGGATCGTCCTTGCGTGCACTTTAGCATACCGTTTACAGGGATAATCATTGATTGACACCACGTTCCTTGAGAAGTGTTTAAGGAGCCTGCGAGTTGGCTCCAGTCCCTCGTAAGCTTCCAAAGGTTTAGGACCCTAGGTCTTATGATAAGTAAATACAGAATAAAGGAGCTTATTAATATAAATAAAAACCAAAATTCGTGATTCAAAATCAATTTATTTGCACAATAAACACATCAAGAACTTTAAAATACATTGTAAATTGTAGCTATCGTTCGATAGGACATAGTGTAATGCATTATAAGTGCAGTGTAATATCTAATGTCTGGCCCACACTCCGGAGATTCCGTATCTGAGGGTTTTACCCGCAAACATTTGCGCAAATGAAGCCCAGGCATAATATTAACCCTTTAACCACTTTCGTCGGATTAGTCCGACGTGTATTTTTGTGTCCTATTCGCCATTGGTCGTGTTTTTGTGACTGAGAACTCCCATCTCTTTAGCTCTTAACAGAAGAGCTGACAGGATGGAGTATGTGGTCGTGGATGTGTGACTCTGGCGAAATAAACGCGAGACTGTCGGATTTATCCGACGTAGGCGGTTAAAAGGTTAACGCGTTTTGAGAAGGCTAAGCTCCAGCGATATAAAAAAAAACAATAGTAAAAATATTCGTAGAATTAAACTCTGTACTTTATTATATGTATATTTTCGTTGATTGCACCAATTTAAACCTAATTATTAATTGACTAGGTCTGATTTTCCTTTGCTAGAGCTTAACTCATACAAAACCGCACTAAATAAGTGTAACAAATTATATAAAAATCGCATTCCGGCGGTACATAAATGAATAGTTTTTCATAACAAAAGTTCAAATAAATAAATCGGCTTAAAATTATAACAATCACATATTATCAAATCCATTTATCTTAGAACTAGGGAACAGGGATCGAATAATCGTAACAAGATTTTTTTGTCAAACTATAAATAATAAATGATTTTAAAAAAACGTCTTCCATTAAACTTTGTGTGCTTTATTCTCTACAACAATAAATATTATTATGGACGTACTTATATTTTATGTAAATTGATAGATTTTAGGGAAAGTGGGGGAGCGTTGATGGCCCAGTGGTGATGACCCCGACTCAGTGGCGTAACTATATTATCTGAAGCCCGAGGCAAAGGGCCCCACAAAAATCATAACGCTGATGTATTTTTTTGTAAAATACATTGGGTTACTTCTTCTGACCTCGCGACCTCTCAGATTGGGGGCCAGTGGCATTTTGCAAGCCTTGCCACCCTATAGTTTCACCACTGCCCCGATATACGAGTTGTAAGTCGCGGTATCAAACCCAGGCAGGCGCTTTACTTTGGGTAATTGATTTCATCACCACTGCTCTTAAAAACCGTGAAGGAAAACATTGTAAGGAAACCAGTATGTCCTAGAACCAAAAATACGAAGATATGTGACATTCCCTGTGGGTGCAGGAGATGTTAGCTATCTTCCATTATTTTTTTGTATTGGGCCTGCTTTGTGGACGGCCCATTCTATCGTCTAGAAAGGAGGCTTGAGTCCCAACAGTGGGAACATGATAACAGGCTGGTTATGCTATGATAGATTGGTGTCAAAATTTGTAAAATGTGGGTAAGTAGGTATTTACAGAAATCGCAATAAATTGTACTCTAGATTTGAGAAATAATACTTGTGTCTTGCTTAGCGCCTACTTTGTTGCGATGATTTCGGTACCTGTAATCAGAAAGAATAGAATATAATAGAATAAACTTTATTGTATACCAAAAGAAGTTAAGATTAACTCTATGAACGAAATAAATACGACAAAACTCAAGAGGAACAATTCATACTCCAGGATTGTTCACCTCGAGTTTTTGGCAAGTTTTTTTTCCGATTACGTTTAGTGGTTGTAGTAGTTATTTGCTAATTGATTCGTAGTAAATATTGCGATGTTAAATTAGTATAATTTTTTTTTATCTCGAATGTCAAGTCACAAATAATATGTAAAATGATTAAAACAGGATATCCGTCAAATAGAGCTGAGAATTTTACTGTAGTAAGTATTGGTTTATTTGTTGTATTGTTATTTGCTGCCAAATACTGCTACACCATTAGAATGTTTTACATGTGTATTCTAATGGTACTCAAAATAAAAAAGTAAACCATTTCTTTTTCATACCAACTCAAAGTGAAAGAAAGAAAACTAAATAAAGGGTGTTTTTTTAGAGGTATAGAACTTTAAAATTAAATAAAACACATTAAAATCATGATAATGGGCTTGATATTGGTTTTATTTGAAAGACTGTTTTATGCCATTTATGTTTTTATATGATTTCGGGCATATGCACGCCGCGGCTGATGTAAACTGGGTGTCCAATTTGCGATCGCTTTTTCAAGCAGTAGCTAAATCAGTCACTAAGTGCCGAAACTGTATAAAACAAAAACAAATCTAAAAAACCCGTTCTCACCATGTATAATGACGTCTACAAGCCACCGCCGCTCCTCTCGACCGAGATCTGCTTCTTGAGCATCTCCTGTTCGTGGTGTTCCTCCTCCATCTCCGCCATGCGCGCGAATCTCGAGTACGCTACGTGACCCGACTTGATCGCTGACATCATCTGTGCGTTGGGATAGAGGTTAGAGTTGTTTGTAGTGGCGTAGTTAAGTGATTAAGGACCCTAGGGCATAAAAATGTGGGGCCTCTTTTTGACGAAGTAAATCATAATTTAACTTCTCCTGCTTGAGGTGGAGCGGGAGGGAGAGTTAGACGTGTACTGACTGAATGGAGTTGCCATGATTAAAGTAGGGTTGCAACGAATTTTATATAGATTTCGAATGTGGGAGAATTTTTCGTTAGTTCCAAAAGAGGTTTGATAATCAGATTTAAAATTAATAAAAATGTGTAGGTATTTCATAGAAATAAGTAGGTAATTAGTTATAATAATATATCGGAAATGGGATAGGTAACTTTATCGATACCTTTTATGAAATAAGATAAAATGTTTAACATTGACTTACCTTCAACTTACCTGTGCCCAATCTTAATCTAAATATGTATGTTATATGGATTAGTAAAGCAAAATTGATTAATCATAAAAGCAAATATAAACCATGGACAATGTTATTAAAAATATAAAAGTTAGTAACCCAGTTATGGCAACATATATGTACAAATATACAAATGCAAGCTTAACAGATTAAAATACGTACTATACACAAAATAATACTATTTCATTTACAAAATTGACATCTACTCTAAATAATTAATACCCTGTGATAAATAATGAGATCATTCTTATACTAGCTGTCCCCCGCGGTTTTACCTGCGTCTTTAATTCATGAATCCCCGACCGGTCCTATGAGACCGCGGTGTTATTGTTTTGCTATTGTGTCTCGTTTTGTGGGTATGTGATAGGTTAATTACTGTTCCACTCCCGTGGGTTATAACACTTATAACCTATCTTCCTCTCTCTCCTCTCTTCCTCTAACACTGAAGAAATTTTCGATTCGAACCTGTAGTTTGTGAAATTAGCGCGTTTACACAAACAAATACACTTTTTTCTTATATATGTATGTTTGTCACCTAACTTCTACACGGTTTGATTCATTTGTATGCATGTGTAGGTAAATTTGAGTGGGGAATCATTCAGGGATGAATGATTTGAAAATACAATTGGTGGCACTGCAATCGGGTATCAATTTTATTTCTGACAAATTGCCTGCTTTCTGGCAGGACAACGTCTAGCGGGACCGCTAGTATTAGTAAAGATTATAATGACGACTTTCTTAGGAATAGGTACGACTATGTTTCAAAAGCTTTGCAATGGCTTTCAATGAATCATGGTTATTTACAATAGTCATTTGTTTGATAGACAAATGATCGTTTGGGCGCAATTGGAACGCCTGTTTGAAAGTTGGCGGCAATGTCGCTGTTGAACCGTTGCCAACTGAATGGCACTTCATTTTCTTCTGACCTACTTGTGGCTAGAATGAGAATATAAATGATCTAAGACCTATTGTGCACGGAGGCCTAGCTTTATAGACGTGTATTCGTCATTTGCTTGGTGTACGCCTGCGGGAAACTTACGTATAAAACTATTATAGTGTCGATGAAGCGGCGGCATAATGCCGTCGTGCCGTAGCAGCCTTGATTCGCAATGGATATTATATATTACGATGTACTATCTCAAGTGTCTACACAACTGGACAATATATGTGGAATCTTTGAAATGGGTGCGGTCTCTGTAAAATAGAGCTGACAATTTTTATAGTTCTATTAATTTACCTCAGCCTAGCTTTTCGGGACGGCTACCTTGATACATTTGTTGCCAAATACTGCAGAAACATTAGAATGTTACATCCGCACTATAATGAAAAACTTATTAACTGTATGGCGTATCGAAAACGAAATACTTTCTAAAGAGAAATGAAAATAATACCGAACTTAGACTCTCTATATCTACACATACAACTCTAAACTACTGACTCATCTGGACAAAACATTCTAAAAAATAAAATACACATACTAAAAAATAAAATTACATAAACTACAAAACTGTCCATTAACATAAAAAACAAGCCAAGCAAAAACCTCAGAAATAGAACAGAAAATAGATAAACAAACATAAAGGCGACACAACATGGGTCATACTCCTTTCAAAAACTCGCGTTAATATTACCAATGCAAAATACACTACCAAGAATTCTTTATACTATCTGGATTGATTACATCAACCTTAACAACGTACCCACAAAAGGGTATGTTATCTCTTTCTACCACGGTGTCCATAGACTAGTAAGAAAGGGACACACTACCTCTTTCTTTTGTCTTGCTGGGTACATTGTTTCCTCTTTTGCTTGTCAATTTAAATATGAAGTTAATAGCAATGGAAATAAAGTACACTTCAAAATGTGTAATATTGCTTCAAAATCAATCCAGAGTATACGAGATCCTTGACTGTTACAAATAAAGTACATTTTCCAATGACAAATTAACGCTAACATCTGTTTTTTAACCTCTGAGACTAAAGTGACATTACGTGTGCTGTCACACTTGTCACAACACAAAAGAACTAGCATCATTATTATTATAAGTTTGACATTTGCCTGTGTCAATTTAATCTCAGGGTATAAAAAACTGACTTGAGTTTTTGAATAAAATGTAGTGTCGCCTTAAAAAAAAAGAAAAAATCGAATAAAACAACGTTGTAAAGTCACAATAGAGACCTGCAAGTACTCGTCGAGTTCGACTTGTCCGTTCATGTTAGTGTCGATCTCTTTCAGAATTTCGTGCAATTGTTCCCCGGTCACCTCCTCGCCGTAGTTCTGTGGACCAGGCCGATATGGACGTCAACAAGCGTGGACATGGCACGTTGCATGTCATTGTGTTGCACTCAATCTTTGGTATAGGTTAGTTGAATAATCGACTCACTTTTTTTCTCTATTTGTATGAAAAATAAACTTTATTTGAAGATGTTTTAGAATATTATAGTAAGTTAAAAAAAGGGAAATGGTCAAATAACAAAATAAGGATGCACTCACTGAAATGTGACGTCATCGCGTTTAGGTTATGTGTGTACAAAAGGGATAGCGAGATGTTCCCATCGCGCTCGCATTTTTTCTCATACCAATATTTGATAAGCTAATTACCATCTACATTCATCAATCATAATTATTTTAATCAACATACAATTTGACACTCACCTGTACACTTGGATTTCACAGGTTACCTTTTGGCATCCTCCTTAAATTAAATTGGTGGCTACTGTTATTAGTGTGCGTTCACACTAAGCTGTGTGAGTTAGACTAAAATATTATAGAACTGTTCAACTAGGTGCCTATAACAAAGATTCTGTGCAACATATTGACATAGTAGTATTGAAATTATGCAAATATTTCATATGAAAGTTTTCAGTACGTAGTCTTAGTACAAAGACCAATCAATTAAGATATCAGGAAGCTAACTCAAAACATTGTCAGTCCTATCAAACGCAGTGGCGTAACTATCATCTGAGGAACAAGGCAAAAGATAAGGGCCCAGAAAAATACAAAAGTAGTACCTAATTTAATTTTTTTTCTCTCCTATAGAGGAGACCTGAGTTCCAGCAGTGGGAACAATAAAAAGCTGTTAATGCTATTTTTTTCTTCTAAATTCGCGGCCTCTCAGACCAGGGGCCCCTTCATATCGGGGGCCCTTGGTATTTTACCACCTTGGCCACTCTAGTTAGTTCCGCCACTGATCATACGATATTGTCTTTAATTCACCAAAATCTCGACATAAAATTGAAAGTCACGTGTTTTAGTTTAAACAACTTTCACAATAAAAATATCTGCACAACCTCAGAAGCAGCGACCCCATAGAGTTAAATCCCAAGGAACGTGGACGCCAGCATGGATGATTCTACCCAGTTATCCCTGTATATAGTCTCTACCTGAAGGTAGTCCTGTAATTCCAACTGCCCGTTATACGTCACGTCGATCTCCGACAAAATGGCGCTTATTTCGGCGTCGCTAGGTTTCAGGCCCATACTCTAAAATTGGCAGTAAGTTAAGGAAATAGGTTTTGGTTATTTTTATTACTATATGTAGCCTTTAAATTGGTTTTGTTGCTCGTTGATTCGATGGGAGACCGGGCTTTTTAGCCACAGGTCTAGTTATTTGAGCTCCATCCATCAGTTATCATTTATAAAATCTCTGTAGATCTAGGATTCGAACCCATTATCTCTTTTATCATTTTTGTTTACAGTTCTTTTAAGAACCAAATCAGCTTTCTAAACCATTTTTTTACTCTTTCTTGTGTCTATATGTATTGTCTATGCTCATTTTTTTTAAACATTGAAATCTCATAGACACAAAAGTCATTTTAGACTTTTCATTCTTCAATCAATAATGTGTATTTGTCAGAATATGGTACACACAATTTTGATGTATTGTTGTCATTGGGTGTCACATAATATTGCCTATGCTCATTTTTTTAAAAAATATTAAAATGTCATAGACAAGAAAAATCATTTTTGGCTCTTCATTCTTGTCAGATAAAATTGTCTATGCCCTTTTTTTAATCAACAAAACCTCATAAACAAAGATCAACTATCTAACTCCTCTTTTTTACCTATCCTCTTACCCACATTCCACTACGCATACCTTAAGACTCCTCCTAATATCGTTGATGGAGACGAAGCCCTTCCTGTCCTTGTCGATGATCTGGAAGCGCTTGATGTAGGTCTGGATCTCGTCCTTGCTGAGGTTGATGGGGATCTTGTCGCGGGAAGCGCGGTTCACCATCTGACCCATCTCGTTGGCCAGGAATTCGCCGGCTTCTTTGATTTGTTTCTGGAAATTAAGTTTTTTTTTTTATTAAATATGACGACAAAGTAACGCTGTCTCTTTGGCTGTAATAGTATAATAAGCACATGCAATTTTATCAAACATCTCGCATTAATTCTATTTGAATCTTATTTCTTTCGTCTTCTTATATCCCAAATATTGTGTTTATGTGACAGAAATCTGACCCAAAGCCGTTCTAAGGGTCTGACTTTTTACGCTAGGAAATACTTTTGTACGTGCAAGGCTTCAGCCGCCATTAACATATGTACCATCTGCGCACCGCAAAAGTTAACGTGAAAATATCAAATCAACTATAGGCGTCCGCTTCGCTTCAGTCATCGCCGCAACGCAGCCACGTGTGGTTGGCCATGTGTGATGATTGAATGTATTAATTATTTGGGTCATTCGCGCCGCATCCTTTCGTGGTCGCGCACGTGTTGAATCGCTTACGTAGGATACTGCGTTATTGGCACTACCTACTTGGTTTTTCGTGAAAGGGTTTTTAGCTACAAAACTCAAGGTACAGGAGAAATAAAGATAGAGGTGACAGAGAAGGCCCGTGCTAGTTTTTTCTTATCGGAGTATCAGAGAGCGTAATTTTACAAACAATGACCGATGACCTGGCGAGAGTCGCGGGAATCTGATGGATGCGAGACGCACAGGACTGCTCATTGTGGCGACACTTGGGGGAGGCCTATGTCCAGTAGTGGATGTCTTTCCGCTGAGATGATCATGATGATGATTATAAATATAGTTTTAATATGCATTTATGATTATCCTAGAGAGATATCCACTACTTCGTACCTTCTTCTCGGCCTCGCTCCAGTTGAGCTCCTCGGCCATGATGTCGACGATGATGGGCAGCGCCTCGGCGGCCGCCTGCACGTTGAGGAAGGCGAGGCGCAGGCGGCGCGCGATCATGTCCACTGCCGTGCGTGCGTACTCGCGACAACCGTACCTTTGAGATTAAAAGTTATCGTATAAATAAAATAAAAAGTATTTACTTCAGGCAACCAACAGCAATAGTATGGGTTACAGCAATTAGAGACGCACACATAGGGGCGCATTAACATCATACAATACATAATACATCAACATCACTCGGTTATCGGACACAGCTAGCAACATGTCTGCCACAGCAATGTCCGATATAAGGGCAATCAAGTCCATCGGCAATCGGGTTATGGGACATCGCCAGAACAGTATTTTTTACTGACACTTTTGACTTCTATGTTGCATGAAGTTTTAACAAATAAATAAATATCAGTTTATGGCACCGAGAATATTAGGATATTAGAATTAAGTCTGTATCGGCCAGTTATTATGACTATGTAGATAATGCAATTTCTGAATGTTTCAATTTTCTGTTTATTTCTCCAGTTGAACCTGCATTTTCTGTTTGTTCCACCAATGTTCCTTCTTTGACCTTTGCATTCCAGGTCCACGGGTTTCCCTTTCGGAAGTAAACCCATGGAACGAGTAAGCTTCGGCACTGCTGGGCCCTACGGTTTTGTTAACCTCTTTTTGGCGCGCGCTGGGGAGCTTATAATTTTTAAGCTATTGCATAGCTTCTATCGCGGGCCTTGGGCGCGAGGACCGAATCCAGAAATTCCGTAACGAAAAAACCTAACACCCCTCACTCCGACCGGCACAGCCATCTATCGATAAATACCAGAACTTTTAATGACTTTTTGAAATATCACGCTTGTCTCTTTAGTTCAGCAACCCGCCTTTAGGTTGCATTGGTTGTATTGGAAAACTACCGTAATCATCTGTTTGTGAGAAAGTATATACATAAAGTCCCCGTCACGACAAGCTATAAATTTTGTAAACAAACATCTTTTACTAAGTAAACATTTTCAATCGACATGAAATAGAGACGGGTTATATGAAAGTAACAACCTCTTTAATTTAGTCGGATCATATTTTAACGACGCAAAGTGCTATCGTTTTTTGTTTCTTGGTCCGTCGCAGCGATTGTAAACTATCGGGACACCATTTTGAAATAAACGCGTCATTCGAGTTTCGAATGCGTACGAGTTTGTTTCATTGCTTTGCATATATCGCGGATCTGATTGTTATTGTTATAAATCGATGAGATGATTGATAAAACTGTAGACAGCTTCGTGATACATGTCACTGATTCTGACACAGAAATGAAAACAACTGAATCTGACGAATAATTATTCTTAAATAATATACATATGTTAATTAATATTGTTACTTAATAATTAATTAAATCTTAAACAAATTCATTTTTTTTGTTGGTCCAAATGTTGTGAACTCCTGAACACTTGTTTACAAAATTTATAGCTTCTCGTGACGGGGACTTTAGGTGTATAGGTATTTATCATCTATGTACAACAGTGAATATCTGTACTCGTATAATTTGTGTACAAAGTATAAGTGTGTTTTAAATATGAATAAACAAAGTGCATTTATTAATGAAGAAAGTCACCAAAAAATATATTATTATTTATTATTAATTATAATTGCATATGTTGATAAAAAATGCTATGCAATAGCTTTACCGCGGCAGTCTCCGAGTGCCACACGTCTTTTTTTTTAATTTACCTATAAACTGATAATTATACACTAGTTTACAAATTTTTGTTTTTTTTCTTACCCATTCCCAAATTTATAACAAACCTGTTTTGTCTAGTGTTCTTATCACGAAATTGTATGTAAAATATTTTTATCACGTCAAGTTTTTTAATTATACAATAAGTTCTTGAAACAACAATTTTAGGGCGTATCGAGTGTATCAAACGTTATAGTTGTGTTTAATTAATAAAATTTGTAACAAAAAAATTGTTAAAATGTCCTCAAGAAAGTGTTAATTTAATTCGAATAACTTTTGCTATGTTTGTGGTAAAGTTATTTTGACAAACACGACGACACCAACTAGACAAGCAGTAAAACAGGCGTATTTTCAATCCTTTCAAATTCCCGTGACAAACATTGAAAATTTTGGTTTCTGAAGTAATATGTGAAAATAATGGAAGCATATTAACTAACTGGGCTGCAGGGAATAATATAAACTTGCGTTTCATGCCCGTTATTGCGTGCAATTTAAGTACAGAAAATAACCAAAGCACATGGACTTGTTCATGAAATTTTGCATATGTAAAAATCGTCTGTCCCAAACTCTCTGATACTTAACTTAAAGAAGGAATCCTTGTAAGCCCCCAAATTAAAAAAAAAATGAATAATAACAATTTTGATTGCCACTTATTTAGTGTTGAACAATATGCCAGAACCAGTAGCTTTGCTTTCTTGGGCAACAATAAAATTGAGGAATATGAATAAATTGTATCTTATTTATTGATTAAATATCTCAAAATGAGTGTACACATGTCATTGAAAATTTATTTTTTACATTCACACTTGAATATTTTTTCTGAATACCTGGGAAGCGTGAGTGGTAAAAATAGCGAACATTCTCACCAAAATTCAAAGTTATGGAGAGAGGTTTCAAGATTTGTGGGATAAAAATATGTTAGGCGATTACTATAAGATTACCAAAAAAGAAACTGACACTAATTAGTATGAAAGTTGTGACAGTTATTATTTTTTTAAGTAGCGGCTATGTAAGAAAATCGAAATATAAAAATATTAATATTTTTAAAACTTGACGTGCTAATTTTTTTTTTGCTTCCATATCCAACTAAGGGTTAAATACCCTACCCATTTTCATTGGTTTCATGTATGGGTATAAAATCTTGTAAACTAGTGTTATTAGTAGTTGCTTACCTAATTTCGGCGTCAATGTAAGGGAACTCGGGGTGGACTTTCTTGCCGATGATGGGCCATCTCTTGCCAGTCATGGCGGCCATCTTGGCGACGGCGAATGCCCTGTCACCGTACGACTTGGCTAAGTGCTGTGCTACCTGGAATATATCAGCAACACATTATTTCTGTGCAAAAAAGTTACCGGACTAAGGGCTAACCATTTTCCAACAATCTATATTTGAGTTAAGAAAACTAGGTAATCAAATTTTGGAACAGGACACTCTCTCACATACATAACAAAATTCAAATAAATAAATTAATATAATTATAAATAAAATAATGCAATTTGCTGTAGTTATTGGTGTTAAAAACTGTTATTGGCATTTATATTTTTAAAACCTTTATTTTTGTACGATATTTCAAGCGCCAAAATTCGCAGAGCCTAACTTCAGACTCACCAACTTATAACGGCCGTACTGTACAAACTGGCTCATAAAAATCAGCACTAAATACACAAAGCTCTATACTGATTTAGGACTTCTTTTATATGTATAAAAGCAGTTTGATCAGTGGATATGAAATTATAAACTTTTAAAGTCATCTCGAGTCCAAATGAATTCGACTCACATACGCTATCGAAATGTCAATTGTTAACGCTTGTAGAATATAACTTTGTCTACAGAAAATTATTGAAAATATTCTTCTTCCTTACCACATTCATATGTGAAATGCTTTAATACCTATAAAGGTAGATAAACTTGAAATTTTAAAGTTTTATCTGCGAATCATTAAGAGATACTTACTTCCATCTCCAGTCCGAAGTCCTGTACTAATCTAATGTACATGGTGGGCGTCCACCCATGCGCACCTTCTATTAGGAACCCGTCTGTCTGGCACTCCTTGTACAGTGGCTTCAAGTTCGCGCCTGAAATGTTTGACATACAATGTTAATGGTGTGATGCTTCTATGAAGGGTCGAAGATCCAGTTAAAGGTATGACTTCGTAGACACTTGCACCAGTGGCGTAGCAATATGGCCCAGGGGCAAAAAAACCCAGGGCCCCTTTCTTTTAAAGTGGGAAATCATCGAATAATGAGTGACTAAAACAAGTTATCATGATTAAAGATTGTGTTGCAACTTATTGTTTTTTAGATTTCGAATTTGGGGGAGAATTTTTCGATAGTTCAAGGAGAGGTTGGCTTCTGACGGATAGTCAGAAGCCAGTAAGTCTGACTCCAGTCTTGCCATGAAGTACAGTGTTACCCCAGTTAATGGGTTGTGGAGGTCTGGTAGGCAGCCGCTCCTCGTAAAATACTGGTATTCAGCTAAATCTGGCTTGACTGGAAGCCGACCCCAATATAGTTGGGAAAAGCTAGGCAGATGATGATGATGAAAGAGAGGTTTGCTAATTAGAATCTGGGGCCCTAAAAGCCTAGGGGCCCGGCACCTAGCCTTTGGTGGTCGTAACCACGACGGTAACCTGCAAAGGAGCATCAACAGACAACGTGACTGACGTTCGGAACTTCTGACTTGTCGTAGTGACATGTCGCTCACAAAAGATTTCATACATTAATATACAAAGTAGACTATCCACTTTTTTAGTCAAATAGGAACCTTTTCACTTTAGTTACGGACAGTTAAGTGGGTATTTTCTAATACATGCCGATATACTCACGATGTTTTCCTCCACCGTTTTGAGAACAGTTGTGATGAAATAAATTACACAAAGTACAGTAATAGTATTTGAACCCGTGACCTACAACTCGTAGATCAGGCCAATAGTGTAGTACTCACTCTCGATACAAGCGTCGATGGTCTCGGCAGCCATGGCCCTGTAGGTGGTCCACTTGCCGCCCGCGATGGTGACGAGGCCGGCGGGCGACACGTGCACGATGTGGTTGCGCGCCAGCGACTGCGTGTCCGGCTTGTTGGGGTCCGACACTAGCGGCCGGATGCCCGACCACGCTGACAGCACGTCGCCGCGACGTACTGGGTTGATAGAAGAAGGCATTATTGGCAACTTTATTTTTGTAGAATCTTTGACCGTTTGACCGGCTTATGAAGCCCTGCGTGGGTTCCAGGAATTTTTAATAAATCTTATATACCCATGTTTCGCAAATAAATATCAGGAAAATTCACTTATTATTTTCGATGAAACATTCTGAATAAATGTAGCAATATTTTTTGTATTTTTTGGGGATGTAAATTCCCGCAAACTTTCGTTGAAAAGGGAAGCTCCTCGGATCACACGGGTTTTGTGTCAAGTACGACCAACAACCCGATAATTGATTTCGGTTTGTTGTATAGGTACAGGGTGTAAGGGACAGCCCTCCACAAACTTTATGGGCTTGCTCAGTAGACGAATCTGAACATCCTTCCACAATTATTTTTTTTCAGGAAACGTAAAAAAAATTCAGCCCCGCCATACAAAATTATAAATTTTATCGGACAGTTTGTATGGAGAGGTCGATTTTTTTTTGTGGGATGATTTTCAGATTCGTCTACTGAGCAAGCCCTTAAAGTTTGTGGAGGGCTGTCCCTTACACCCTTTATGTTCTATTTGCGCAAAGAACTTTAATACTGCAATGCAGGATTTTGCATTATAGTTCCTATGTGCCATCACAGATGTCGCTACACTTTATTAAATGACAACGATACAGATTGCAATTCGCTAGTATCAAATAACCTCTCTCGCTCTGGGTGTAGCCAGAGCTAAGAAATGTCAGAATTTTACTGATTCTTACAAACTAGTGTCCCTACAATTGACCTTTGTGTTTCAGAGTAGTGGACTCTTTCGAACAATGCTAGCCCATCATTTTTTTCTAACATCACAAAAACTTGCATTTGCACATACTTTCTTATAAAAAATTAAAACCGTTCAAACCCCTATACCTACTACTATTTTTATTATTTAGCATTATCGGCCGTGTAATGTTTCCACTGTTGGGACTCAGACCTCTACTCTAGGAGAGGGAACTCTAATATTACTATATAATACTACTACAATATAATATCTAGTAGGTACCCACCTTCAACATCCGGGTTCAAATAGTTCTTAACCTCAGTGAGGATGAAGAGGATCTCGTCTTCAGTAGGCTTGGGGTTGTGCGTGACCTTGCACGGCAGGTCGGTGGTGCCGGCGATGGTGCCCTTCAGCCAAGGTAGGAAGAAGATGACGCGCCCGTCCGATGTGGCGGGGTCTAGGAGACCCATGTGTTCAGGGCTGGAAATGAAATTGTATGGTTCTTAGATACGATGTATGAGATACCGTGTCCGAAATGCAGGATTTTTTTGGCATTTTTTCTTGACAACCTTAAACAGACTAGATTATTTCGTGTTCCCAAATCTATTATTTTGAGATAGAATACCTAATTCTTTATGTAGTATAATTATATTTATTCGGATAATTTGTCAAATGTCAATTATATTTATGGGCTATTTATTTTGTATACCGAAAATTATTTTGTTATTTTGAATTTCTTTTTTCCTTTGACATTTTACCTTTAGCCTATGAAATTATTTAATTATTAAGATCATACGTTGGCAAATCAAATGTTTCTATTTTAATGTAGTGATTGAGTGTTGCAGCACTTTTAATTGTACTTGTGAATTCCCATTGCCTCTAATGCCGGTGATATCAATAAATTTTGGAAATTAGGTACTTTAACCAATCGCTAATTAGGTACCTACATATTAGTTTTAAATAGTATCTCGTGCTTCATTACCGTGTAATAGCCTCGCCTATAAATAGTTCACCTCATTACCGACCTTCAGCTGTAAGACACGCGACGGTGATACAGATACTTCTTGTTATCACACTTCTCATGTGATACTTACTATATTATTACTATACATAATTGCAATCTCTGTCCATTCCAGGTTGCCTGGAAGAGATCGCGGAATGAGATAAGGCCGCCCATTGCATTTACCATGTGTTTTAGTATAGGTTTATTTTCATATTACATGTAATGTTGTAAACAATAAAGAAAATAATAACTAAAATAATTATTAAGGACGTGATTGAAATGCGACAATATTAATCTGTTTTTCGGTAGAGTTTGGGATGATATGAAGCTATATCAAATGACTAACAATAGCTATAAATAGAAAATTTCTTTACCTCCTTTAGATAATGGTAGGGATATTTTTTGTGTTGAAATGTTGGCCTTTGCTATAATAAAACGATTTTCTAACTGAATAAAATTATTTGGTCTTTTGTAGCATTCCTGGGTTTGGTGTTAACGAATGTCAGTACAGTGATTATTACAGTAAATTAGAGCGATCTAAATGAGTTTTCCTGCTATGTTGGAGATATTATGTCATGATTTATTTGAACATGATTGATTGTATTATCAATACGTTTTATAATGGTTCGGAATGACATCATTCAACATAATATGTTTATATTATTGTATTTCTATGAGTTAACGACACCGCGTGCAAAAACAAAAAATAATCGCAACAGTGACGAAATGGTGACGGTACAATATTGTCCTGGAACTCTCACACTATTCGGGGATTGCTTCCCTCTCGCCACTCGTCTAACGCAGACTAAAGGCGCGTTTCAGATGGTTCTCCGCTAGGAGGAGTCGATCACGAAACTAACTGATATTCGTGTAGTAGCTTGTGCTTAGCTCCTCTAGAGTCAGTCCACTCAACACAAATTTCGGGCTCGGGCCCTCTAGCCTAAACCCACCTCAAGATAGTCTAGCATAGGACACATAGGACACATTACCTGTAATATGTAGACCCACCTTATGATAGTATAGCGTATGGCACCTTACCTGTAATATCCAGGCAACACGATGTGGACTCCGGAGGAGGGGCAGCAGATGTCCTTGACGGTAGAATCGTCCATCTTGCGGATGCTGTCTGTGAAGGGGCCGGTCGCGTTGATGATGCACTTCGCTTTCACGTCCCATTCCTTGCCGGTTAACTCGTCCTGTGGACATTGATAACGTTAGGAATTTTATTTAGATCGGTTTTATACTAACCGTAAACCCGATAAAGTGCGTCTAATGAAAGCACGACGTGGAGTTTTTTTTTTAATTTAATTGGCAACATTATTCAACCGCAATTGTAGGGAATAAAAAAAATTGTGAAGTGTCAAGACATGATTTTCCTACTAGTTAGTAATACCACATACAATTTTTTTGGATTTAACCACTTTTTCTCAGGTATAGTCGTAGGTTCAGTACAATAGTACTTTTTTTTTTCTGGTAGGGGAATCATCAGAATGACTTCCCTCGCTCTTGGGCGGAGCGGGAGGGCGTGTCAGACTCTTACTGACTAAACCCCTACCCCGTTCCTTCGTTGCCTTCGTTCTGGGGTGAACTCGGTGTCAACCTTTAGGAATACCACGTATTCCCCCCAGTACAATAGTACTGAATACCGTACTATTGTAGGATTTTGTTAAGTGCATATTTATTATTGAAGGGTTCGCGTTTGACTTCACCGGGGGCCATACACGAGTGTGCGATTGAGAAACAGCTATGGAGCATGTACCCTATATACATTGCTTCATCCCTTTAACAGTTTGGTTAAGGTCGTAAAATGGAGAGCGTTAAGAGTTCGTGGTAGGGCCTTTGATGGTACGCAATGATGTGGTCGACGATGGCGCACACGACATGCTGACCTAGAAATAGGTACCCTATTCACTCTTGATTTATTTTAATATTCCTAGATTGTACCTATAAGGAGATACATGGCAAAATATGCTTATATAAGTGTGAAGTGGAGCAAGTTTGCATTATTTTTCTAATCGAAGGATATTTTGTTATTTTTCTCTGGATCTGGGACAACAGTTTTCTTTGCGAGGTCTCATCTACCGTGCATATCAAACTCAACCTTATAACAAAATAGTTACCTTTAGCCTCGCCCCACTGAGCTTGCCGTTGGTCTTGTAGAGCTGTTTGCAGCTGACGTGGTTGGCGATGGTGGCGCCGTGGCGGGCTGCGGTTAAAGCTATCGCTAGGTTCATGCGGGCGTCGTCTTGTTGGCCTGTGGGCGGGAAAATATTGGATTGTAGTACATATATTGTACGCCAAATATAACCTAGTAAGTTAACCTACACAGTTGAGAGTTCAGTACTGTACAAAGGACAGTTTAATGCGATATCAATGAGGTCAAACGTAGCGCCAACGTTTTTGTTCTCGCTAGATGGCGCTGTACTCAAAATTTTTAGCATTATTTAAGTATGATATTTAGACAGCAGTGATATTTGCTATAATCGAACAATTTCTTGTAGTTTAGCTAGTGTTTATATTCTGTAGTCACAAATACTCTAGGCTGAGCAACCTTACTTAGTGCGTATACAGTTTTATTTATTTAAAAAAATGTTATTTGATATAACAGAAAAAACTTACATTATTCTTTTAATCAACACGTACTTGGATACTTATATTATATTATGGATTGTTATTTTTTAAAGATATGAACTAGTGCTTGACTGCGATCCCACCTGATGGCAAGCAGTGATACAGTCGTTGATGGAGGCTTCTACATAGTAGTGCGCTTGTACTGCACTAGTTTATTGCCTTTTTACTCTTACCTTGATTGTCATTTTAATAGATTAAGTACCCAATAAAAGATTCAAACCTAATCACATTTTCTAGCTATAAAAACCTATCACTAACTGCAAATATAATTAACCACTTAATACTATAAATAGGTATTATTTTCTTATTGACTTCGCAACTTTTGAAGCTGAGTCGTTTTAATCTCCAACGTGATATAAGTCGAGCCGCTAAGTACTTATAATTATTATATACTTCCTTGTTTACGTAGTTACTAGCTGATTTATTATAAGTATGTAACTGTTGCTGATAATAATTATATGCCTATGTTATGTAATAGGGTACTTGAGTAATTTATAATGTGTGTTTATTCATTACTTATTCTTTATTATTTACAACATTTTTAATATTAAAAAAAAATAATCATTAATGTATCAAAAAGTAATTATAATCCAAAATCGTAAGTACCTCAATATTTAGAAATATTTTTACTGCTTTTGATAAGAAAAAAATAAAGAAAAGCTCTCGCTGTTTCTAGTAATTTGAGCTTTATTTGCAACTACTAAACCGAATTTGATGAAATTTTGAATGAAGTTTACTTGAAACCCAGTAAAGGGCATAGGCTGTTTATGTAGCTTTGGCTCCGTGTCTGCAATAAACGACATTTACCCGGACGAAGTCTAGGAAAAAAGCTAATTTCATACATTTTTGAGCTAGAGTGTCTAGTGCGAACCAAACGCGGTAAACGTTTCGATCGCTTTAACGTAATAACTACTCGCACCAGTGCACTGTTTTGCGCTAGTGCGGACCTATCTTATGGCGCATTTACATTAGGTCGGTCACCGAAGGCGGCGGCCGCATTCGATTTAACTGAAACGCTTACCTAAATTGAGTTGTTTTGGACGGTTAACCGAATTCGGCGACGGAATTCGGACACGGCGCACTCGACACCGACAAGGGGCTCGATCGAATACGGCCAAACCGAATACGGCCCAACGAATACCTGGCCTGCAGCCAGCCGAATACGGTCTAACCGACTAATGTAAATGCGCCATTAGTCGTTACTTACCATCATAATACACGATGCCACCACAAAGGTTGTCTGACTTTAACATGGGGAACAGTTCGAGTGTATTCTTCTTGGACAAGTAGTAGGAACTCTTCACGTTTCGGTCACCCGCCACCACGTCGTACATCTTGATACCGAACCAGTAGTAGGGGACTTGCCACCATCTGAGAATACATTGGAAGTTATTATTAAACTCAGCTCAGCCTGCCTATCCTTTTCCCAACTATATTGGGGTCGGCTTCCAGTCAAGCCGGATTTACAGCTCAGCTTCAGCTTTATAATGTTCCCACTGTTGGGATACAGGCCTCCTCTCTAGGAGAGGGAATGGTCTATAATCCACCGCGCGGGCATATTGCGGATTGGTGGATGTCACATGTCTTCGAATTTTTGGTTCTAGTTCTAGGACATGCCGGTTTCCTCACGATGTTTTCCTTCATCGTTTTTGAGAGCAGTGGCGATGAAATAAATTACACAAAGAAATGTGCATGGCTAGGTTTTAACCCGCGACCTACAACTCGTAAGTCGGAGCCGATACCATTGGGCCACCACTGCTCTCACTAAACTAAATATGAAATAATAATATGATAATAACTAATATGAATGGAAAAGTTCAGCATAACTATAATTATAAAACGAAGGTTATTAGACAGTTGGGAAAACAGGATCATCTCTAAAGCTAAATAGACAATCTTTGATATATTTTCTACACTTAGATTTAGATAAACAACTATAAATATTATATCTTATCTCTATCCTTAAGTATTGTAGTCTTTAGTGGATCATAAATAGTAAATCGTGATACAAGTGTGTAATGTTGGTGATTACCACTGAGGCGGTCTAGAGAGTCGAGGAATATAATCATCAATATTCACGTGAATCACACGACTTTTAGAACACACTTGTGAAGAAAAGCAATTAATCGGTTTAGTTACAAATGATTTCGAACGGTTCTGTCGTGTATTCTCATACTTGCTTTTATGAGAATTTAAAAATAAAAAGGAAAATGTTCGGGATGTTTATTATTATACCTAGTTTAAGCTATGATTTGGGTAAAAGCAGATCTTATTTATTTGCCTATGATAAAAAAACTTTAGAGAATGCTACGAGTAAAACAGTTTAAAATTACGGGAGAGCCCAGCGTATATTCATAGCACTGGAATTTTGGCTCATATGATCGTAAACAGACAGTACAGAATCAATGCAGTGCCAAAGCTTTATAAACAAAACAAACCCAAATACGACAAGTAAGAGATGAATTTATGATAATACACAGTACGGTGCCAAGTTATTTAACCCATAACGAATCAATTACATTTTAATATTCACACGTGACATACCTATATTGGAACAAAAGCATTGTCTGCATTTTATCGACATCGAATTAGAAAGTATATTGGCAAAGAGTCGGAAATAGAACTACAATGTTTTATTCGAGTGCTTAGTACGAGTTGTTTTTACGTTAACGCGATCGACACGTTTATGACGTCCGATGCACAAATTGGTGCGCTCGAGCTCTTAACCAATAAGAGAGCCATAACCAAACGCGGTAAACGTTTCGATCGCGGTCACGTGAAAACAACTAGCACTAAAGCCTCAGAATGCTTAGTGCGAGTTTTTTTTACGTTAACGCAAACGATACGTTTATGACGTTTGGCGCACTGATTGGTCCGCTTCAATCTCTTAACCAATCAGATAAACGTTTCGATCGCGTTAACGTAAAAACAACACGCACTTACCGTGATTATACAATATACAGCACTAAAGGCAAATTGTTCCCCTAGTGTAATGTAACTTTTGTGGGCTAACAACGTGTAATTTCGTTGTACAACATGATTCAATTAATTACTAGATTCGCGGGCCATGCATGATGTCACACTGTGATAGCTTAACAACTCATATAAATTAAGTACCTACCTAATTACTTTAGGTGTTGGTGAAAGTACGCTAAACTATTATTAGATTTACGCCTAGTTGACACTTCGCGTGACTCAAGGCCTTTTTTTAAGGTGAGAAATTATCCAATGACTTTTTTCGCTCTAGGTGGAGGTGGAAGCGTGTGTCGCGGAAGCGCGTGTCACCCAAGCGGGGCACACCACCGTATGCTTTACCGCTGCATTCTTTCCACCAAGTAGTTTTACAAAATGGTGAAATCCGGGCGTTTCTTCCGCCAGAATCCGATGCAGGAATCTCCCGAACTTAGCAAGTCCAGTGAGTACCTGCGTCGTGCGGATTATATGAAATCCTTGACGCCTCTTTGGCCATTCCTTAAAGAGGGGACTTATGGCGTTCCTCAGCCTGGGATATAGCACTGTACAACGTGGCAATGCGGACAGCGATAAAAATGCTCTGTAGTCTTCTTTTTGTGATGCTTAGACCTTTTTTGTTAGTCTGAGTTTTGATGGTACTGTTATTTCTTTGTAGTCAAAAAATTAATACTCACTTATAAACAGGCAGCAAAATAGGTAGCGGTCGTGTCAAATGTGGTGCCACTTCCAGCATATTCGCTCTCTCATGCAAGGCCTCCTTCACCATCTTGTACTGGTCGTAGTCCAGCTGCATGATGGCCTTCTGCAGGTACCGCACCCCTCCGTGGATGAGCTTCGTGCTGCGGCTGGACGTGCCGCTGGCGAAGTCGTCTGCTTCGACTAGCGCTGTGCGGAGACCTGGAAAGGGGGTGATGGTGAGGTAAGGATGTTAAAGTTTAAGTTTAAAAAAAAAAATAAGTCTGTTTTTGAAAGGAAAAAGAAATAAATTACCTACGTTATTAAACATTTTTACCCACGATTTTATTTTGGCAACTCCTCGTTTTATTTAAGGTGTAAAGTCAGTAACAACTCTTCCTGTTCTGGATGAAGCGAGAGAGAGGGAGTGTCAGACTTTTACTGACTAAAATCTAAATTTTTTCATTCAGTTTTCCTTTTCGTTTCAGGGTCACCGTAACCCCTTCGAACAATCCCGAAAAAAAACTACGTTTCGGAAACTAAACCACAAAAACGCGTATATGGCTCAAATTCTGTTGTTGATGATGACTTATTTCGTTCAAATATTTTGATGCCGAGATGGTGTAAATGAATATCACCGTACCTGCTGAATTCCATTATTTGTGCTATAAGTTCATATGGATGTGAAGCACGCTACTGTCGTAAAAACTCTATTTTGCTCGTAATGTAATTATGTAACTAATTGGTTCTCTTATAAACAATAACAAATCATGTTTAACGAACCATTTCCACTCAGCCCAACGATCTACCTCGTAAAATATCGATTATTATCGATACAGCAATCAATTCAATTATGCTGATTACAATTCATACATCGGTCAAAATTAGCGAAAGATTCTACCGAGGCGTTTTAAAACAGACTAAGAGTGCTTAGTGCGAGTTTGATTTACGTTAACGCGGTTGACACGTTTATGAGGCGTTTCGATTAGTCCTCAGACCGCCATTAACGCTCTAAACGTTTCGATCGCGTTAACGTAAAAACCACTCGCACTCAGCACACTCCTTGCAAGGAAATAAAAGGAAGCGCGGTGGAAAGGAAGTGCTCAAAGATGCCTTGATCCAATTTTCATTCGAGACCCTCCTCCTTCGATCCGGATGTCATAAATGGGTCCGGCTTGCAAGGTGAACAATCTAGGCACATGTGAGATTTGGTCGCGTGTAACAGTCTTATTTAGTAGGAGGTAGATAAGGGCTATAGTTGCTTGCACCTCGTACACGCTACCAGGGCGTATCCCTACGTAGCGCGTACCAGATGATCATCATCTCATCATCATCATCATCATCTCAGCCGAAAGACGTCCACTGCTGGACATAGGCCTCCCCCAAGCGTCGCCACAGCGACCGGTCCTGCGCGTCTCGCATCCATCGGATTCCCACGACCCTCGCCAGGTCGTCGGTCCACCTTGTGGGAGGCCATCCGACGCTGCGTCTTCCGGTACGTGGCCGCCACTCTAGAACCTTCCGTCCCCATCGACCATCTGTTCTACGAGCAATGTGCCCTGCCCACTGCCACTTCAGTTTGGCGATTCTTCGGGCTATGTCGGTAACCTTAGTTCTCTTGCGGATCTCTTCATTCCTGATATGATCGCGCAAGGAAACTCCGAGCATAGCCCTTTCCATTGCTCTTTGGGTGACTTTAAGCCTTCTGATGAGGCCCATTGTGAGCGACCACGTTTCCGAGCCATATGTCATCACTGGCAACACACACTGGTCATAGACTTTTGTCTTGAGACACTGCGGTAGGTTGGACGAGAAGATACCGTGCAGCTTCCTGAACGCTGCCCAGCCGAGTCGGATTCGACGATTGATCTCTTTCTCGAAGTTAGATCTACCCAACTGGACCGTCTGTCCCAGGTAGACGCAGTCATCCACAACTTCGAGTGTAGAGTCTCCGATCTTGATAGGAGTGGGAGCTACATGGATGTTAACCATGACTTTGGTTTTGTCCATGTTCATTTTGAGTCCCACTCTTTCGGAAGCCCTACTGAGATCACCGAGCATTGTACTGAGCTCCTCCGTAGTTTCAGCCATGACTACTATGTCGTCGGCAAACCGAAGGTGAGTGATGTACTCGCCGTTGATATTGATGCCTCGCCCTCTCCATTCCAGAACCTTGAAGACATCCTCCAATGCGGCCGTGAACAGTTTCGGAGAGATAACGTCTCCCTGCCTCACACCCCGCTGTAAGAGGATAGGTTTCGAGGTCTGATCCTGGAGTCGGACTGACATGGTGGCGTTTTTGTACAAACATTTCAGCACTTCGATGTACCGATAGTCAATTTGGCACCGTTGGAGAGACTGCAGTACAGCCCAAGTCTCGATCGAATCAAAGGCTTTCTCGTAATCCACAAACGCTAAGCAGAGAGGCAGGTTATACTCCTCAGTCTTCTGTATAACCTGCCGTAGCGTATGTATGTGGTCCACGGTGCTAAAGCCTTTTCGGAATCCGGCTTGTTTAGGAGGCTGGAAGTCATCGAACCTGCGTGCGAGACGATTCGTGATGACTCTGGAAAACAACTTGTAGACATGGCTCAGAAGTGAGATGGGCCTGTAGTTCTTAAGGAGGGCATTGTCGCCCTTCTTAAAGAAAAGTACCACCACACCTCTGCCCCATGCCTGTGGCGTTTTGCCCTCGAGTATGACGGAATTAAATAGCTTCTGAAGGGCCTTAAGGACCGGTTTTCCACCCGCCTTCAGAAGTTCGGCCGTAATTCCGTCCTCACCCGGCGCCTTATTGTGTTTAAGTTGTTTCAGAGCCATCCTAATCTCGTACAGGCTGACGTCCGGGATATCTTAGTCAAAAGTAGGTTGAAAGTATGACCAACTTGTTAAGGAGCCACTTGATATTCGGGACTAAAGCTCTTATCTAGTAGTACGTAAGGGTCATAGTTGCTCACCTCTTGTGCAAGCGTCTAAAGCGCATCCTACACCGGTGGCGCCTCCGCCAATGATGAGGATGTCGAAAGTGTGTCCAGCTTGAAGGGAAGCAACTTAACACTCGCTCTTATCTAGTAGTTCATAAGGGTCATAGTTGCTCACCTCTTGTGCAAGCGTCTAAAGCGCATCCTACACCGGTGGCGCCTCCGCCAATGATGAGGATGTCGAAAGTGTGTCCAGCTTGCAGGGAGGCAACCTGATGGTCGCGCGTCGGAAGAGGGCGCTTCTTGCGCGCTGTGGTCGCTTTTACTGTTGATGGTCTGTACCATTCCTGTCGAAGAAAAAGCTCGAATTTAAAACTTTTATTCCGTGTAGTTGACTGTACCTTTAGTAGAATTATAAGCACAATCAATCTTTTAATGTTTCCTACTGAGACTCCAGTCTTCTCTCTAGGAGAGTGCGTCGTAATCATACACGGTGATACGGGTTGGTCGATGTCACACGTCTTCGAATGCTGCTTCTAGTACCTACATACCAGTTTATCATTACGATGTTTCTTTCACCGTTTAAAGAGCAGCACCACTGCTCTAGAATTGTGTTTTGACTTTCCATAAAACTAGTACACTAAACTTCTCATGAGGAACCCAGGCTCAAAAACCTAGGTACTCCTTATGAAGAACCTAGTTCTGTCCGTGGATCAAGCAGGTTAATACCAGGTAGCTGCAAGGTCAAAACATTTATCTAAACAACCGAAATAGCCGACTATCTTATCTGTACATTTACATTCTACCTACATGATCCGAATCGGTCGGTGGCTACACACGGCTGATATTAAAACTGGTGAAAGGCAAAGCATCGCGCGTCGTTATCAGGGAGGTGATAATGGAGGGTTTCCTCGGTGCTTACCACTGGTGAGTCATCGGCGGCCACTGCCCATGCGGTCAGCGCTGCGCCTGCGACTCCCGCCGCTCCGCCGATCAGCAATCTTCTGCGAGACATTTTTCTGCAAGAATATGATTTGTGGTTAATAATAAGTAATGTTAAAAAGGGAGAGACAATTTTGTGAGTTGGTTTCACAGAAGAAAGCAATCTCAGGAACCTGGATCCCGAACAGCAGAAGCTAGTGACGCGGTAGGCCTAACGGGAGATGGCGTGATCATTTGGACTCCTACCTAAGGGATTAATGAAAGGGAGGCCTTTGCTCTACAGTGGAACACAACAGGCTTATATAGTAATAAAGATTTTTTCAAATAGGTGCAGACTAGACTTGCAACGAATAAAATATTCGGCCATACGCCGATTATCGAATATTTTGTGAGCTTCGTAGCCGAATATTAGTTAAAAGTATTCGGCCGGATGTGGAGCCAGAACAATCTCATACACAGATATAAGATGAAAATTTTGGCGCCACATGTCAAGATCTATTTATGTTGCTGCATTTTTTTTTCAATGTCTGTACGTCGAAAAATAGCAGTTGCAACACAAATAGATCTTAAGTTTTAAGAACATATCGCGTCATGCCAATCACACATGGTAGTAAGCAAGAAGATATTTTCTGTTATTGGTAAATATTGCAGTACCTAACATATTTGTCAGCTTCAGGAAGTAGTATTTATTCATAGTGATGGTCTACAACCACGATACTGTATTTCATAATTGTTCAACTCAGGCAAAGGCGGGACAGATCGCAAGTCACAATTATTCAAATTTTGTAGAAAATGTCATCGGGATTTCCGCTGCACAGGAAAATATCAACGATTATGTGTCGACTTCAGTGATACAGGTAAATGGTGCTGATTTATGCTCTGTTATGAGCGTTGTCTAATGTCTATCATAAACATTATGTACTTAATGTAATGAAATAAATACATATATGTAAAGTAGATTATATTTGGAACGGAATTTAAAGCCTTTGAATACAGTATGTTTGTTGCTAATCAACTTCAATTATTGTAGATAAATTGGGGGCCTTACAATAAAATTGAGAAACCTACAATACTCGTACATTACCTATATGTATTTTTTTAAAGAAGAAAATTCTTTTTGTGGTTAACAATATGATAATATTTGTTTTTGCCTATTTAATCAAATCTCGATCAAGTAACCATGCTGCAAATCAATTATGTGATTAATTTTAAATACTTATAAGACTTGCTTACCTATAAGTATCGCATAAAATTTACAATTATTTTAAAAGATTAAATACTTCATACATTAGCATGTAATCTAAAGACGACACATCCTTTTTCCTACCGTGAGCAGTTGAGCATACGTTCAAGAAAATTGCTTACTCTAATGAAACACGATCCATGCATGGCTGCATGTGCCTCAATAAACAAAAACACGACAGCACAATAGACAAGTGTTTATGTCACACCATCGTTTGATAGTAATTAACTTGGCCTTCCATTATAGTTGTTGAAATAACAACACGGACACGTAGATATTGTTTTATATAAGTATCTACCGCGATTTGAATGCAGAGGGCGTTTCAAGGTTGGGTAGAGCGGTTTCGTTTATGTTTGATATGGCCGAACCCTTAATATGTAGCTGGTTATTGGAGTGTAACCAATTTTTTTTTTTAATTTAGAAATGAGTGGTTTGCAAGCCGTATACACAAAACTTCCATGCCCGAAGATCGCTAAATGAATACGTCCAGGCATTGAAGTTCAAACACCGGTAAATCGTGGAGTATTTGCTAACCTGGTGGAAGTACACTAGACTTATGGCGACACGGTTGGCTCTGGTTGGCGTTATGGTTAAACGATTGGCTACTACGCTATGTGTTGCGAGTTCGATTCCCGCACGGAACAAATATTTGTATGGCCTTCAGTTAGGTATTCCTGGTCGAGGTGTCTTGCGTTTGATCCATGATTCAGGACTTATTCTTAGTGTGATGCAATATTTTTTAAATAAAAATAAGTATAGAACCTTATAATCGGACTATTAGGTTGTTAGAGAGAATGCAAAATTCGTGCCTGGTCTGAACGTGTTAAATTCATTTATTACCCAATTAAAGATAAATCAAATAAAAATATAGATAAGGAGGGAGTTCACCTACCTAAAGAGCCTATTACACTATTCGATACGTCGACTCGTTAAGTCGTCGTCGAGCCCCGTCGAAGACCGCCTTATCCTTATACACTACGCGACGTAGACTAAGACCGTTCATAAAAACGAGTGGTGTAATAGGCCTTTAAATCAGAATTCACTTCAGATTACAATATTATTATACAAAACTGACATTGGCAACGAAAATTGAAAAGCTATGCTTTTTTCGCTTGCTAATTTTCTTATGTATCTGCCTAAAGTCTACGTTTAGTGGAAGTCTAGACCAAACGGTAGAGTGAACAAAATTGGTACGGTCAGGAATTCGATCTGCTTACCTACATACCTCATCGGTTATCATTTATCATAATCAAAGGAACACGGAAATAAGTTGTTATCTTATACGTTTTACGTCAGATGACTTTGCAAACAATTTTTATGTATTTCATCATTAGAAAGTAAGAAATTACATAAGGAAAAATATAGCCGGGGTGAAAAGTTTCAGGACATGTAGACTGGACAAAAAATTTCGTCTTAAATAAGGTAATTATGCTATTAGTAGGTTGTCAGTAAAACCTTCGATCCTTCGAAGCTTCGATTGGTTTTACACCCTGTTAACCGAATGTCAATCTCAGTACTTACCGACTCAAGTTTCGGCCAAAAAGTGGTCGGCACTACTGAAACTGATGCTTTTGATCTAAATTAAGTTTCGTTCAGTCTATTTGTAGGATAATCATTTTACCGATTCTAATTTAGAGTTTTATGAAAATTAGAGTTAATTTTTGAATCGTCCATGACCTATCCAAGATTTGGTTTACAAATGTTTGATAGTTTTTCTATTTCCTAAAAATCCGTGATACAGTTTTTAGTTTTCATTTTATGGTGGACAGTGATAAGTACCTACGAAGTAGCCTAAAATGTTCACTAATTAAATCTAGATAAAAACAATACTTACCTCTGTTAATAACCCAAATGTGAAATAATAACAGGCACAGCAATTTTAACAAGCTTAGTGTATCTAAATTAAATTACACAGCTGAAAGGGATATCCCGGCAAAGCTGCTAATTTTCCGCAGTTAACATCGGATTAAGATACCATGTTTACAATATGGCATGTTACGATGAAGCATGCGTTAGACTATATCGATAGCGATCTATCACGGAACGATCACGCGTGGAAGGCGCTGTGTCGGTGACTCCTCACTCCGCCACGCCGTGATGATAGCGATACATGATACTAGCTTATCTGATTATAATGTCTATTACTAATGATCCTAATAAAAGATGAGTTGATTGCCGATGTTACCGTGTGCTATAAGGTATTACGTATATGAAGGACGTCATGTTTTACGTGTTTTTACTGAGCACACAAAAAATATGAATGGTATAATGACTTGGTGCTAAAGGCTCCAAACGCGAAGCGGAAACTATCATCGAGTTTGCACACCGAGTCGAAGGCCTTGAAGAAAACTAAATGCGTGCAAATAGTCGATTTATCGAACGATAAGAGGTCTGCTGGTCTTGTTAACGTTAACTACGATTTTGCTAAAGTAGAAGACGTGTTGTGAGAATGTTTTCGGTCTTCCTTTCTTTCCTTTGTTGGATGTTATGACTTACGTTGGTCATTGACCAGAAAAGTTGA
The DNA here is from genome assembly GCA_030763345.1 of Mythimna separata. NCBI lineage: Eukaryota > Metazoa > Arthropoda > Insecta > Lepidoptera > Noctuidae > Mythimna > Mythimna separata. Next base: position 18,054,745 of record CM061176.1, on the reverse strand, counting down.
TGTACAGTTTTTTTCCGCGACATTTTGCAGCCTATAAGTAAACTCCAAGTGACAAGCTCGTCATAGTTAGTAGAGTTTACTTAATACCGACTCCGGATTGTAATCGTAGAATTCCCATAATTTGCCTAACCACCTTCCTTGATTTGACCGCCAAGATATTAGTGGACTCGAAGATTTTTTGGACATTACAAACCGTTTCTGCAGTAGATCTACAGTAACGTCAGCATAAAGAAGCACCAAGTCATTATACCATTCATATTTTTTGTGTGCTCAGTAAAAACACGTAAAACATGACGTCCTTCATATACGTAATACCTATTCACACTTAGCAACCTAGCACATGAGGACTGGTACTAGAGAGGATATGAATCCTATACATATAACTAGATATGTACACCTGTGTACCTATCTATGTCTGCATTATGGATAAAGGATCCGTTTCCTGCGCTATGATTGCAGTCGTTACCCGTTTGAATGCAATATCTCGAGCGAGCAATTTTGCTTGTAAACGACTTCTTTGAAGAATGCTATCATCCTACTGTCTAGACTGAACCAAGTTTGGTTTAGATAATGCAATAGCAACTATATTTAAAAGTGACGAAAAATACTATATTTAAAAGTCTCGTACGATAACAGACAACCGATCTATCATTGTAATTAATTGATAAAAAATTGTGCTGAAAATTGCACGTTCATATCTATCTTATCACACTTATTACATGTCAAAGCTATGTCTCATCATCATCATCATCTTGACATCTGGACATAGGCCTCCCCCAAGCTTCGCCACAACGACCGGCCCTGTGCGTCTTGAATCCATCAGATGGACCAGTTAAGATCGCGGAAATCCGATGGATAAAGCTATGTCTATTATAAAACAATAGCTGCCAGCTCGTCCTGCTTTATTTTCTTAACAAAAACAATAGCACCTCGGCTTTCCACCTTATCCCTATTCGATACCACACCTAGGTGTATCAGATCGATTCCTGAAACACTCAACTTTATTACTTGGAAAATTCTACAATCTTGAAACGCTTGACGCTTTGTTTTTCTTTTAAAACACTTCAGTATTATGGCTTTTCCCTTTTAGAAATATTGTGAAGGCACGCTTGTTACTAACGGTATTAACGGGGACAGTAGCGAGGCTTGAATTTTAATGGAGACCTTGTACAATGACACTAGTAGAGTGACGTATGACGCTGATATAAGATTGTGGCCTATGATTTAATGTTTACATAGTGACTAGTATACTCTGGCCAAAATTCGCATGCAATGGAACAGGAAAATATGACTGATAAGCTAAACATTAAGCAAGTATCTACTAGTAAATAGAAGAATCTACCAAAAAAGGTGAATAAAGTAGAACGCGGAAAAGATTGTAATGTTGTATTAGATAGTAACTTACTATAATAAACGATAATAATTTAGTTCACCTGCATGAGTTCTATGTTCAAGCAGAAGACATCAGTAACGAGACATTAATATCATGGGCAAATAATAACGGCTAGCTTATTAGAAACGGTTATAGTAGAGCATTTCTCAATCGTGTACCTCATGTTGCTATTTTATTGCTACAACTACACTAATGTTAAAATAATATTAAAATATATAATTGCTACAAAATGTTTGATTAAATAAATTAATTGAAAATATTTAACTTCACTCAAAATATTTAAAAATTATGTAATATTCCATTAGTTACCAATATGATTTGAATAAAATGACAGATTTTATACAATAATTGAAATTAAAATAGTAATATACAAATATCATAAAGTTTTAAGTATCCTGGTATGGTAAACATTATACATATGATTATATACTGATGGTTCCTTTAATGTCCAAACTAACAGCCTAGATTTTGCCAAACTGGTCCTTTAAAATAGATTTGGTCTAAAGCCAATATTAGGAAATTACCTGTGAACGCTCAGTCTGGTAGTTACTGGGTCAGATATTTATAGACCTTCAAAATCTATAAAGACCACAGTTGGTTATACTCGTATGTAGGTAGTAATTGGCTTTTTTAACGATGCACTTAAAGGTTCTGACCAACTTGAACTTTCTCCTGATAAATGACGAGCGAGACACAAAAATCTTACAGAAGTTATCAGACTTATCTTCTGAACATGTGAAGCTACAAAAACAGGAACTAACCGCATTATTTCTTACATAACCCGCGGCCAGCCAGATTGATAACTACACGGTCACGGTCACTGTTATTTATGGCAGGAATTGTCAAAGCAATCATTTATAATCATGAACGCTATGAACAATACAATTACGATGTTTCACGCCTAGCAGGTTAGAGACAACGACAGGATATAATTTTATTGTTGTACTTATGTACTAGAAATTACATTGTCATTTGTATAAGTGAAATTTTCAGCTAAAACCGAAACCATATTCGAAAGTTCGGCTCCTCTTCCAGTGTCGGTCGTAATCGAAATCGAAAGGGTCTCTACTAAAGATGTATTCTTTGGTTTGGGAAAACCTTGACTTTACTGAAGTGGCCTGATGAATCAGCGTTTAGAACAAACCACGTTCCTTAGAAATCAGTATTTGTTTTCTAAAGTTAATATTTATCTTCGCACTTGCCTGCAGTTTTACCCGCTGATGCGTTATTGAATGACATACCTACATAGAAACTGAATGTTACTAAGTTTGTGTGAAAGTCTGGCGTTTACATTTAATAAAATGTACTTAATATTTTTTATAGATTTCTAACTAAGCAATCAAAGTAAAATAAAAGCACTAGGGATTTATCGCATATACTGATATACACATAGCCGTAATTGGACAAATATTCAAAGATGTCAGTCTAAAATATTCATAACATCAAAATTAGAAAGGGCTTAGGAAAGATCCTTGGGGAACTCCTTCTGTGAACTGCGACTGTTTACGCCTACCTCCAAATAAAACATTGATAGGTATTTAGTATTCCTATAGTCATAATACTTTAAAGAGATAAGTATTACGAGTATTCTTTTCTAGAAATGTTTTTCGTCAAATAGCGTGTGATGCACACAATCAAATGCATTCGCTAGTAAGATTGCTTTTTTTAAGTAGAAAAAAAAAACACAATCGCGGAGCATGACGCATCCAAGGTCTCTTGATTTGTTTTATGACTTTTTTTACGCGTCTCTCGTACGACTAATATTCTAATTTAATCACTCGACGAGTTTCGTTTGAAAATATGCTACTGAAATGTAGAGACTTCGAACTACCATTGTAAAGACGCCAGTTTATAATAAGGAACGAATACGACATAAGATTCATAAGACCATTACTTTTAGAGTTTTAGTATGGCTAATATGAGCAAAATTGTTGTCTGCGTAGGTAGACTTTTGCCGCAAGATAGCCTGGTCATGGGCAAGACTAAGAGAGATACAATCCATAAGGCAGTTATGTGTCGACTTGTTGGGCAGTATCGATCCCGCAGACTTCATGGAAGAATTCTTATTCCTCATTTCCGGCTTGCTTTTATTGGCAGGCCGTAGTCCACATTTTCCTCTCTACTCCTCAAGTATTTGTTGCTACGTCAATTTATGTTAGCAACCATTTTTAGGGGCCCATTTATTGAGTGTGCAAGTTTCCCTTTGCCTTAATTTTGATCGGTTTATTTCATTGTTCAGGCAGGCAGTCTTTAGGTATATAGTTCTTGTTAACCAGTGAACTAACTTCCCAAAACCCTAGCGTAAGTTGCCCTGGTTAAATTCTTGAGATGCTTTATCAAAGCTTGTAAAAGGAATTTCGTGAGTAGAATTATTACTTCCATGAATGTATGGAATGTAGAGCAAATTGGCTGCATGGAATCTGTGTGAGAATTTAGCAAATTTGTTTCAAAGCAAATTCCGAATTTGATATTTAAGTAACTAGAGAATTATGAACCAGAGCCTAGAACCCTTTCTTCCGACTGTATTTTTGCTAGCTTTCGTTCTCATCTACATTAATATTCTTACGAGTATAATAACTCTGAATACTGCTAATTAATAATAATTTCATTCAATAAATATCTCAGCAAAATCTTTATTGCATGCTCTTGCCAACTAGCTTCAATAAGGAAGGTCTTTTCATAAATTGTCGTCAGTTCGTTAATCTCTTGGCTCTTATATTAGTTTACAAATCTATTTTTACAATCTGTACAAATTTTTGTATAGTAACAAGATAAACAGGAAATATTTTTTGAAGTGTATCACTTGATGTCGACAAATTGATGTGCGATTAAAACTTGTGCGATAAAGCGAATCATCATAGTTCAAATGCACGCTTGTAGGATACAAGTAGGAACCTCCCGAACATACAATGTCCAGCGAGGACCCACTTCATGTGGAAGATGAGGACGCCGTGACGCCTCTCCAGCCACTTTTCAAGGGAAAGTTTAAGAGTTATTGAGAACTTAGAACGAAAAAGGCAAATGACCTATGTTCCTTAAATACAGGTGAGTTTTTGTTAGTACAAAAACACACTCTCTCTTTTTATCCCAGAGCAAAAGAAGTCACTTGATAATTTTTCATATAAAAAAAAATCAAAATCCGTTCACAATAGACGGAGAAATCGGTGATGATAAAAAAATACGTCGTCGGTAAGGCCAAACATATAAACTCCCCCTTTTTACAGTCGGTTAATCATAAGGACAGTTTTATTATTTATGCTCCTGTTATAAACAGGTTCTAATTAAATTGATTATTATCTTCCAACGTTATATCTGTTACTGCACCGAGTGATAACGCTAAGCAAGGTCAAACACGTGTTTGCTTTATCAGTTTATCTTGCTCGTGTGTATGTGTAGCGTTGTAGCTTAGAGGAAATTAAAAACAGAAGAGTAACGAGTAGTTTGAATAGGTACAAAAATCAGAGCAAAATTGATTGTTTCTATACGAGTTGCATTTTTTTTATTGCATTTATATGGTGTATTTTTATTTTGGAGGTTCCAATTTAAAAGCTATACTTGTGTCGGAATTTTTGGTCTACGTTGTTTTATTGCAATATTTCGATTTATAAATATTAATAAAGTTCCTCACCGCGATTGCCTGATTGTGATAAAAAACCACTGAACGGATTGTGATGCGAGTTTCACCAATAGATATAGTGATTCCTGAGGAAGGTTTAGGTGTATTGAAGATTTCTCTACTGCCAAGAATTACAAAGCTTTGTAACACCCGTAGGAAGCTGGGGTGAATATTTTAGTAGACGTCTTTAAGTCTCATACAGGTTTATCTGTATGAGTTTCTTAGTTTTATACAAATATATATAATATGTATTTGTCTTATGAAACACTGAGAAAATTACCTAGCAAAACTGTTATATAAGAAATCTCATCGGGTCACCTTAGATAGCAGTTGCGCAACGAATGTAGTTCATTGAAAAGAAAATACAGTAGATTCATAGAATCTCTAGTTACATTTCTTGCGGAAAAATAATTACTTACAGTCACATAATAAAATATCGATCTTTGCGACTTGGTAAATACGCAGGTAAACCGTCTAGCTATTATTACCATGTGCTTCAAACTTCCTTAAGATTCTAGGACACCTATTCCTTATTAATATAGAGAGTTTGAGCACCACCCAAAAGATTAATTTGCAATGCTTTTTCTCCGTTTTATTAGTAAATTCTGTTTGAAAATGTGGTTTTCCTGAGTGGTAATTGCAGAAAGAAAAACATTCAAACATTTGAGAGACAATCGCATTTTTTCACGCGATCATTACAGCGCAATGTGGGAGACATTGTGGTTAAAATGTTGGCAAGGGTTCGATCCCCGGCGAATTCAGTTCCAATTTTATTTGAGTCAACGCGGCGTGTTTCAGACGTCGCAGACATGCTGTACTATCACGTAACAGCGTGAAAACGGGGGAAAAGTGACGCTAAGATTATTTGTTGTAGGAAATACGTAACACCTGCTGAACGCTTTAGATGGGGGAGCGAAAATTCCAGCTGACAGGGGTGAATGACCGCTAGCCCACGGCGTTTGCAATTCGGCCGGCATTTCAAGGTTGGACACGATCTGTGTTACTGTATTTTGCACTGTGTGCACACAGTGGTTAGTGCGATGTATGCCGCGCGTTGGTACTCAAGCCAGCACTAAAATAGCTTCTTGTGAAATAATCTTTGTCGTATGGTTTAATACCTAGTTAACAGTCAGGTGACTTAACACAGACTGAGAACACGTAATGTTTTAAATAAACTTACCTATAGATTGCCCGCCAGACAATGTCTTTATCTAATTGTTACGTGCGAATATTTATTTTAACGAATTCGGCTACTGTTTATAAATGAATTCGCGACTATAATAGAGCTCTATACTTAGCACTGTTCGTCAGCTAAGCAAGTAGTTATTTTCAATTAAATATAAGTTGTGTTTTAGTTAGGTACGCCTTCGCGTAACTAATGATGTTGGTAACTCAACGGAGTTAATGAAATATATTCAAACCTACACTAAAATTATTTACTAAGTACCATCAACAAAAAAAAAAAACGTATGCGGAAATTGTTACAGTAAACGAAAGAGATAATAAAAACAAAACAGATAATACTTCGTCATCAGTAGGTCATAATCTAGTAGTCCTTGGTTCAGGTCGCTCCGATGATGTCATAACACCGCTGGTTCCATTCAGATTAGAGCTACAATCTTTACAAGTAAGCTATTGATTTACCTACAACAGAAGTCCCTACTGAGGACGCCGAAAAATATTGATCCACCAGTCTAGACGTTCCTAATAACGTCTTAGGGACAAAGCATATAAAATTTTTATGTTAATAAGACACTCAAGTACTCATACAGCGTAACAAAAATCAAATAAATATTCCTATATATTTTCCTCCATTCATAACATAAAACTTGTTAAACAGATAAATAGTTTATGTTATTATAATACTCCAGCTTACCTTAAATAATTTAAATCCAAGGAAAAATAGATGAAAACATGTAATCTATTTTAGTTAAATTTAGTTTGCAAGGCGCTTGAAAAATCTTCGTAATTATTTCTGTATAAAATTTGAGCGGTAATAGCACTTATTGTTTCAGTTTCACATCACTGTTTAATTCAACTTTTTAGTTATAAACTATTTGCACTAATGTTACTTAATTCTAGTACATGTTAGCTAGTCGTGAGTAGTACCCACGACGCCCCAGCGGTTCCAACCGACCTACTGACTGACCGTAGCGCATTCGATCTTGCTCCATGCCATGCCGTCGGGCGTGAGTCATTGTTCTCCTGACATTGAAACCGACAACACAACTTCACGCCTAAAATGCGGAAAATACGACTAAATTATGAGAACTCGCTTTGGGGACGCTACTAGCAAAACCGTTTGATAAGCAACTCTATGTCGTTCGCGTAAATAGTTCATGGAAATTCCGCCGTATTAGGTGCTCCACTGATTTTGGTACCATTTGACGCAGTAGAGACATCTAGCGTTAGATAGTCCAACTAACATGCTCTTTACAGTACTACAGCATGATGTTTTGATGAAAGCAAGTAGGCGAATGCGGACCGATATATTAACAGACAAAGCTAAATCTAGCTTAGTATTCCTCAAATTTGACTTCTGCATTTACTGAATGATTTGTTATGAATATTAACATGCTTTGTCCAAGATACAAACAGCGCCATCTAGTATGTAATTCCAACACTACAAAGCAAGTACACCTCTACATTATACACTTTGGTACCTCCTACTAGACTGGACAGAACAAACTTACCAAAATGATATATATGGGTCATCCTGAAATAACAGCTCTATCATCAGGTCATCCTAAAAAAACACTTTTTAAGGTGGGAGATCATCAAAAGGACTTCTCCCGCTCTGGGCGGAGAGGGACGGCGTGTCAGACTTCTACTGAATAAACCCCACTCCTGTTCCTTCTTTGCCCTAATTCCAGGGTTCCGGGGTTCTCTATCCTAAAAAAGACTGCATAATAAGTTAGACCCATTAAAAACAAGCAGGGGAAACCAATAAAAAAGAACAATGCGTAGGACATTAATTTATTAAGAGTAACAAGTAAGTATTACAATAATGTCAGACCTTATGATATTTGTGCGAAAGAGACAAGTGATCACTTCTCTTTCTTCTCAGAGGAGAGGGAGTTGTAGAGCTTGGTGATGTCGTTGATGACGAGGGACTGCACGATGGTGCCGTTGGTGTCGATGAAGTTGGCGAAAGACTTGGTGATGGAGGCCTCACGGGATTTGCCGGAAGCGTCGCGCATCACTAGGACTAGGTTGTATTTGTCATCATGCCTGTTAAAAATAATATGGATTTAATTGTGTTAACAAATACAAATTCAAGTAGGCTTTTAGGGGCTTTACAATGGAGTGTTAACGTTTGAATCCCCAACCGGTCCTATGAGACCGCGCTGTTATTGTTTTACTATTGTGTCTCGTTTCGCGGGTATCTGAGTAACTACAATGACAGGCGTGCGATCGAGACAAAGCGATGCCATACACTCTATACAGCTCCATCTCTTTAGGTTGTCAAATGGATTGCGTTAAGAACTCGTGGTAGGGCCTCTGGTGCAAGGCGCAGGTCATTTAAACAACGTGCAAACAATGTTTCAACTTTTTCAGCGAAGATGCAAACCCCTCTTCGTAGAACACCCCATGCTATATTCTAATAAATAATTTGCTTTAATTTTAATAACTGATTTTTATTTAATATTTGTCGACATTTGATCAATCTGTTGATAACGTAATTTTATTTATTAATCTGCCGATTTTATTATAACTTATTTTAATTAGTAATTGTTACCTTTGCCTTATTGTTTCTTGTAAAATTAATAATAAATATGTCTACGACTATTTTCACTATCCTAGCCCAACCCCCATTCATTTTTCTATGATTTAAATGGCCGAACAAAGTTTATCACTACTACGCTACTAAATCAATAAAAATCACAAGCCTTCCCCCTTTATGCCAATTAAACGACGCAATGCTCGTCAATCATGGTAGTCATGGCAATCCCCTTCATATCAGAGCGTAACTGATCTGCTTGAATGCTTTATGTACTCGTAAGTAATAAAAGCAAAAGCTTTTATCACCGTGTAATAAGAACGGCAAAACCGAGTTTGGAAAAAATGCTTGCGCTAGTGACTTATATTAATTTAAATAAAAATATATTTAAAAAAATTAAAAGAAAGATAAAAAGAAACTGACGTTCTAATTTTTTTCTTAATTACTCAGATACCCGCGAAACGAGACACAATAGTAAAACAATAACAGCGCGGTCTCATAGGACCGGTTGGGGATTCAAACGTTAAAAATACTTTAATTTTTTTATGCACCTGCCATGTTATCTCTCCACTTTTAGTTGATTGATACACAATATCAAAGGCCTTTGTACTTTTGTGATGCATGAAGTTGTAATAAATTAATAGTTCAAATAAATTGATACTGAAATATATGCAAGTCTGGCGATTCAAAAAGGCACTCGTTGGTACAAACAGGACTGTTACACGCCAAATCTCTTATAGAAGGCTACTCACAGAAACGAACTGCCGAGCTTCTTGAGCTTAGCAGGACGAACATCTGTGCGATAGCCGCGCCTTAACGGGCCACTGCAAACTAAACAGGTACCAATTTCACATGAAACTGAGTGACACTGATGTTTGCCGGTACTGCAATCTGGAGAGGGAGACGCAGAAGCACCTTTTGTGTGAATGCGGGCCCCTTATCCACAAACGCAGTGTTCATCTGGGCCGACACATTATTCGCCCGGAGGAGATTAAAACTCTAAAAGCTAGGAGTATTCTAAATTTCTTGGAAGACTCCAGGCTAAAAGAGTTACTCTAGCAAGGTGGCGAGTCACAATACATCTTTTTGGTCGCAGGGACTACATCCCCTACACTACGGGTGATGCATAGCCCCTTATCTTCAGATAATAATAAATAATATATGCAAGTCTGTATGCATTGATACAAATACTGTCGACACAAGTCTTTGCATTTTTTGACTTTAAAAAGTTATAGAATGTAAGACCTCCTCCTAATTGGGCGTGCGCGTTCCTCGAGCGTGTGAGCGACGCGAGTAACGTGCGCGCGCGAATACCTATAGTTTTTTTTTTTTTAAATCTACCAGAAATATTCTTCATCATTGTTATTCAACTTAGCCCTGGGTATCTTGAATAATAAGATCATAAAAAAGCCTTGTTCACATTAACCAATTATTAATTTACCCAAGCCCTTCAGACAGTAGGTATTTGTGTATTTTATAATACCTCATCTATTAGTAAAAATAAGAGCGAAAATGCTAACATTGATGATTAAATTCTAAAATAATTACTTAGGGCCTGTTTCACAATGTCCAAGTAGCCACTACTTCCTGAATAACGTCAAAAATGGAACAGAATTTGTATGAAATTATCTGCCAAGTAAGATATTGGCAACTTAATCATAGGTGGTGAAACAGGCCCTTAGTATTAATATTTGATCATACTGCGCAAAAAAATATCTTTGCAGTAGCACTATCTTCTTGACGCGTATAGACTACAGTAGAACAAGTGAACTTACTTCTTAACATAGGAGCTGGCTTCCCACACCCTGTTGTTGTTGCCGTTCTTCTCCTTGGCCACCACGAACACTCCCTTCTCTTTAAACGTCGTGTACAGCGTGAGGATACCCATCAGTATGAAGTATGAGGACACACAGATGATGAGGACGAGCCTGTAATTGATAACACAACAGAGGTTTACTTATGTGACAGTTTGATTCAATCGACTTAGCACATCATATAATTAGAACAGGGTGGGGAGGTGTCCCTGAACCATCATCATCATCTCAGCCGAAAGACGTCCACTGCTGGACATAGGCCTCCCCCAAGTGTCGCCACAGCGACCGGTCTTGTGCGTCTCGAATCCATCGGATTCCCGCGATCCTCGCCAGGTCGTCGGTCCACCTTGTGGAAGGCCTTCCAACGCTGCGTCTTCCGGTACGCATCCTGAACCATGATATTTTCAAATCATCAACGTTTCGTCTTCCGATACGCGGTCGCTAGAACCTTACGACCTCATCGACCATTTGATGTACGAGCAATGTACCGTGCCCACTGTTACTTAAGTTTGGCAATTCATCAGACTATGTAGGTAACCTTGGTTAACTTTTCCTGTTTTTTGCAGGACTTACGATGATTTTAATATCTCTACATAAGGCTGCATGGGTAAAGATAGTTATGGCAGATATAGTAAATTTTTATTGCTTAATCATGTGCTAATAGGAGCTTCAAAAGTTAATAATAAGCTTTTATTAACAGAATGTTGATGAAAAAAAGGATTATTAGCCGGATGATTATATTTGAAGTTTGGTTTCAGCACTCAGTCCATGAGATCATTAGGTCCACCTACAAGACTCCATCCATTGTATGAGTGGGTGGACCTAACGATCTCAGCTTAACTGGGAAATTAATTTGGAGGAAGATGAAGAATAGAGATTGGAGCTGGTGAATTTTTTTTTTAATTGTTATAAACTAGTGCTTGACTGCAATCCCACCTGATGGTAAGCAGTGATGCAATTTCTTTCCATATCTGCTTATTCCTATCGGAAATGGTGGCCCACCAATACGTTTTTTAGGATTCATTTATTTCAAAGTATCCACACACAAAGACTAGAGCTAACAGACTTTAGAGAAAGAAACACATTCAGTCACTCAGTTAATTTTCATATGACAATGTCCCAGGGAGCTTATGGGCATCAGTGGCAATTTATTTTGCTCTTTAAATTAAATGTGCTACACAACCTTGTACCTTTCAGTCAGTAGCTGCACAGAGAAGGTAAGAAAGCCACAAATTACGGGATTTGATCAGCAACTGCTTGCTGAGTTAATTAAATAAAGTCAACTTTGTTGTAGCTAAACCCACCTTGCAGTTAGCATTACTTTTTTTCACAGAAAGTTGTATAAAAATAAGATTATACATTAACGTTTGAATCTCCGACCGGTCTCATGAGACCGCGCTGTCATTGTCTTACTATTGTGTCTCGTTTTGCGGGTATGTGAAAGGTTAAACTATTATTGTTTGTTTTTGTCAAAATTGAAACTTAAAAAAAAGTTTATTTAGTTTTGTCCAATAACGAAGAATTAATTGCTGTATGATACATTTGCAATGAGAAATGTTGATTCTAAGAAGAAGTTTCTATTAGCCATTATGCAAATAGATGAATTAAAAATGACAGTTAAATTAGTGTGTACATAAGAATTTCAGAGAACTCAATTAAATAACTCAAACTCTTGCGCTTGAGGATAATAGAAAATAACTCCACTTTATAATTGGATTTGTTTTTTGTTCTACAAAGAATCTTAATTCAAATAACAATAAATAATGATACACACCTTGACTGAGGGAATGGGTAGAGATAATCCCAGAGCAGAGCATAGAGAGCCACACCAACAGCCAACGCACACAGGAATAGCCGTCCATCTATGAGGGCAAAGCTCTCTTTACATTTCAGATCTCCTGTTAGAACCTGTAATTAAATATCAACCATATTTTTAAACTTCCCATCCAATTATAATTTAGGAGTCTTCAAGAAGAATATTAAGAATGAGAAGAAAAGGCTCAAGAAGAATAGGATCTTAATAGACTAGTGCACCTCACCATCAACAATATCAGCATCAGGTGGGATTGCAGTCAAGGACTAGTTGATATCATTGAAACAAATAACTATTTTCATTTATTCACTCTTGATAATGTTACTTTCAATCTGTTGTTGTTGATTTTAAGATATAGGCTATGCTTAATAGACATTACCCCTCAAATGGTTAAACTCAAACACCAAAGGTTCTAAACATCTAGGAATTGTTTTTTTGCAACTGGTATAACTATATAGGGTACTCGTGGGGTAAAGGCCGAGTATGAGTTTTCCTTATGCTATAAAGACTTGATGAATTTGACGGTAGATATAATACTTTTAAAGGTAGAACAAATAACACTAATATTAGGTGAATAAAAGTACAAAATGATAGTCACCTCTCTGATAGCATCATCAATAGCATTTTTAGCGGCAGCACCGTCCCACTTATTGATCTTCACGGTCTGAAATAAACATTGCAAGCTGTTGTTACCATTGCAGTAAGTTCTTAGTTATTGGGCCTTCTAATTTATATTTGTTATAAGCACTCATCAAGACTTTGATCTGAGCGAAATAAAAGAATAAAGGCGTCCAAAGAAATACTTCACGTTACAAATTGAAAAACATAAACGTGACGTGTCTCCGAGGTTTAAGTTTTTAGTGAACACCGGAAAAAATAAATGAAGTAGGTCTCAAAATTACCTCTGGAGTCTCGGTCATTTTGCAATATACTCTAGTAAAACTAAGGCAATATTATTACTAGAATACTTAATATAAGTTTCAACTTTTTCTTTCCTCTATGCTCTATCCTCTCGGCTAGCTTGGTTAAATTTTGACACTTGCAAAATTTGACGTGAGACGTGTTCTAACGTCACTAAGTTGCGTTCAAAAATACTGAAACGATAACAAGAAAAATCTATTCTAAGGCCCCTCGTCCTCGGTGACTTTTTCTAACGATATTAATTATCGCATCTCTATTATTATAAGCGTGCACATGGCTGACATGGCATTTAGTCCACAGTAAAAAATTAAAATTATTGTAGCATTTGCAGCTGCTACTGCTGCTAGCATGACGGAGGTAAAAGTAAAAAAGAATCAACCAACCCAAAGTGGGTTGATCCATTCTTTTCTAAGCTAGGGGGCTCGGGCCCTTAGTATCCAGTATAGGCCCGTAGCCCAAATCACAGACTTGGAAGGGATTTGGCCCAAATGTCTGGCAATGGGTTCTTTAGTCCCAAGGCCTAAACCAAGAACTACCACTTTTCATACCTATTAAAAAGTAGGTTTTAAAAATACAAGAATAACAGGCAAAAAATAAAATTTTAAATAAACGTTAAATATTTTTTTTATTCAAATAATACTATGTTTTATCTGCATTGGGTCCATCTTGCTTGATTGAATTGGATTTATGGATTGTCTATGGCGCTAGCCTCAACAAAAAAAGCAATGAACTAAAATGAGTGAAAAATGTAATTTTGCCTGAAAATTATGTTTAATTTAAATTGTGTGAGAGTATAATAGTTTTGCATAATTAATAGTATTTCAGTAAATGCAAGAAATACTATTAGATTCAAAAAGTAATGGTATGTAGTCAAATTGTATCATGAAATGTTATTGCTGGCCATCAACAGCAACCAACCAACCAACCGGTGGCTTCATTGCATGTATTCATTAGAGGCTCAAAACAAGCATTTAGAGTGATAAAATACTGTAGTAGGTGTAGGTAAACTCGTTGCAAAGAATTATACCTTTTATTTTTTTGTTAAACCCATGTGGCATTGACAGGAACGAGAAACAACAACGATCGAAAGAGGTCACTATGCCCAACTGTGATCTGAGTACCTGTAAAGTTAAATATAATTCGTTTTAGGTTGTATGTTGCTGCTTTAACATAGTACAATGGCGAAGAGAAAGAAGGCAGCACCAAAAACCACAGCAACGCGTCGTACGACCCGACGCGCCAAGCAGGAGGCGGAAGCTGCATCGTCCGCCGATGGCGAAGCCTCCGGGTCCGTCGAGGCAACGACTTCGGAAGCCAGTCAGCAAGACCCAGAGACTGCGCCACCCGACGCACCTACCGCTCCTGAGCCCCAAGCACCTGAGACATCACAACCATCAGAGCTTCCTGTTACTAAACCCTGCCAAGTTCCAATCGTAGCATTGCACAAGAAATTTGGTAAATATCGTTGTCTCTTCAATAATGATGAGACATTTACAAGAAAATATGATATTGGTAGTGACAGTGAAACAAATAGTAGTGTAGAAATAAGAGTGGTGGATCCATGTGCAAGCTCAGAGTCCGATTCAAATGCTGCACCGGATACACAGTCTGATACTAACAGTGGGGCTAATTATAGCCCAATGGACAGTACAACAAATGCACAGAGCAATTCTAGAGACATATCGCCTGGACCCACACAGAGTGAACTATCATCCAATAGTGAAATCCCATCATTGAGTACAGAAGAAGCAAATGCAAAGCTCATAGAGTTAAATACTATTGATCTAACAGAAGGTGACTCAAAGCTCAGTGCTACTACTGAACAAACACCAGATAATAAAGATGATTGTCAAATTATTGATGATTCTTCAAAAGAATCAAAACCAGAGGAAGTGCAGGTTGAAGACATTCCATTGGAAGAAGAACAAATGGATTTCACTGGAGATGATGATGAAGTCATCACCATTGTACAGATAGTGGAGGATGATCACCCAGAGCTGTATTATAACATCAAGATTGATAGTCCACAGGAAAATGTACCTGAACCAAATGACAACGAGGAGAGCAAGGATGCTTCTCAAAGCAGAGACTTTCAGGAGCATTTTGAAAAGTTGAACCTGTCTTCTGCAGCGGAGGCTGACCCTCCTATGGAATGTTCAGAGGTTATTGATATAAGAACCCCACCTTGCTTAACACCTGACTTATCGTTTAAAGAAAACCTCACTGAAGCTTTAAGTAGACCAGACCCTAGTCTTACACCAAGCTCCACGCTGTCAGACGACAGTAACTCATCCAGAGTCACTGAACAAACCCAAAACAACTCAAATGACTCGGCTGAATCATCACCCACTGGTGTGAGGCGGTCAAGTAGAATTAAGACAATAAGTAACCTGAAACAGAAGACAAAAGGCTATGGTTTGGTCAAGACACCACTAAAGAAGGCTTTGATCACACAGACTAAGCTGAAACTTGAAGAAATTGGATCTGATAGTCAGGAAAAGACTAATGAGTCATTGCCAAGTACAACACCCAACTCTCCATCATTTCCTGTGCCTTCTGAGATGCCTGTGAAGGTGAAGTCTCGTTGGCGGAGGTCTAGTGAGCTGGAGATGGGGGCCAGCTCTCCTGCAAATTCACCTTTAGCTAGTCCTAGCCTGCTTCAGCGTTTACCCCCTGTGGCAGAAAGTCCTAACCTCCAAGAAGAGGAACAAAATGTTATCCCTCTAAGCAAAGAGGATTATGACAGAATAATTGAAGAGAGGATGAATCAGTACCAACATTTGGATGAAAACGAGTATTTATGTGATAGAATGATTAGTAAGGAGACTAAGAAGATGACTTGTGACTGTTTTATGACCAAAGAAGAGTTGGAGCGAGGGGAACTGGCTTGTGGGGAGGACTGTCTCAACAGGCTGCTTATGATTGAATGGTAGGGAGTTTCTTACAGTAATTAGTTTCATGTTTTTATGCTGATCTGTTTTTTTCCGTGTTAAAATACCAGATTATTTCTTATAAGAGAATAATATAAAGCATTCAATAATTTATCTGCAGTTAAGCTCCAAACATTTACACATATCTCTTCATCCTTCCAGTAACTCCCGCTGTCCAGTAGGTGACCGCTGTACCAACAGAAGGTTCCAGTCAAAAGAGATGGCTCCTCTTAAGGTTTTCTATGCTGACAAGAAAGGCTGTGGTGTAGAGGCTAGTGCTGATATCCCAACGTAAGTAATATCAAGATAAATGGGTTATATATCGATGGTCCCTAGGTAAAGTATCGAAAGTGAAAATCGCTACTTTGCAAGAGAGCGATTTAAAGTTAATCTTTTGCATAATTTTGTCACGGGTGATTAAATCTTTATAAAAATTAGGTCTCTAACTATCGGGAAACGAAGTTGTATTAAAAAATATCCTTTAAAAAGAGCTCAAAACAGCAATAATAAAAAAATGCTATTTTTTTGATTCGATACTTTACGTAGGGACCGTCGATATATTTTATAGTATTGTAAAAGCAATTGCGAAACTGTTAAGTATGCTTGTATATTGCAATAGTAATGTCATAATAATTAGGTGAAGCAGATTCATATTGTGAACTTTAATGGTTTGATTTAATTAATATTCTAACAGTATTCAAGAGAAACCTTAGCATTGATTTTAGACAGTGTTGGATTAAGCAGTGGTGCTACTAAATCTTTGTAAAGTAATTTTTGTGTCCCTCTGTTGGGTAAAGGCCTCCCTAAAAATTTTCTCCTGTCAAACATCTCTGTCTAGGGTAATTTCTGGACCAGTTTGCCTCACAAACATAATCAGATCGTCATCCAACCTTCGCCGCCGTCTCTGGGGCCATGGATTGGTTAGGAAGGAAGCTCTTGACCCCAGAACGAAGGCAACAAAGGAATGGGGTGGGGTTTAGTCACTAAGAGTCTGACTCGCCCTCCCGCTCCGCCCAAGAGCGGGAGAAGTCATTCTGATGATTCCCCACTTGAAAAAAAATAAAGCCTTCGCCGCGGTCCACCTCGACGGCGTCGATTTGGCGTAAAGTGATCACATATTAAAATGTATTTAACATATTTTCCTCACAGTCCGCAGAGCTCTTAGCGATAGCCCCCCATTAGCTGTTGCTATTGCCTTTATGGATAATCTGAAATTCAATTCCATATGGAATAGGTATCCTCATATCCTAGCTTATTTTTGTATATCTAAGTAGGGGCCTCCCATTGCGCGGGGTGCATGCCAAATCGAATTCCAAATAAGTTAATTGAATGTCAAATGATCGTCGACTATAAATCGATTGTTTTGGGGCCTGTAGGATTTGCGACTTTTGCTACTTGACTAATCCAACACTGATCTGAGATTTAAATTAGCAATACATATTATAGTATTCTTAAGTGGACTACAGAATCTAATCGCAAAATTTATAATATGCAAAGTCATTTAGAAAAAAATATATGGAATTCTTCAGGATAAATGCTATTTAGTGTGTTCAAAAATGTATACAGTTAATTTAGTATGCTACAAAAAAAATCGCAAAGATTCCTTAAAAACTAGACTAATTTATTAGTCTAGTTAGAATAGACCTATTATAGGTCTGATTGTGTATTACATTCTACAAACAGCTTACCATTGTAATTTTTTGATTTTATAGTACCAATTTAAATGCTTTATATTTGCAAGCAAAAAAGACACAATGCATGCAAAGAGCCTTTCTTTCATATGCAAAGAATACAAAAGAAAGACTTCCTTTTGTGTGCAGTCCGCGCAAAAGTAAACGCGCTTTAGGTACTGTGGTTGTCTTAGCATAAATACATATGAACAGTAGTATTCATTAAAAAAACCTCTGTGTTTAGTTTTACATATAAACACTTGTACAGACAAAACATTTCCAAATAATGTCTCACAAATTGGAAAAGATAATGCTAATAACTAATATTTACTTACAAACTAATTCATCATTGTTATCATAAATTGAACACAAGGATGTTACAATACTTTACAGTTTATCAAAAACAGACAATGAATTTTTAAATTATATTTTTTAACTACATCCACTTCTATAGAACCATAATGTTTTGTTAGATTAAAACAATGTATGTAGAAACATACTAATTTAATTCGATTTTCTTTCAAAGCCAGACAGAAATCCATAGTAAAAATGAAAAAACATTCGGAATAATGATTGCAAAACTTCCTCGGTTTCGAATATGGTAGAATTGTGTTATTTTTATACTGTATAAATCTTTATATTTACTGTGGACTGCTTAGCATGGAGACCTGGGTTCGATTTCTGGGTTGGGGAAGAAGTGCTATTAAGTTTTTCTATTATGAATTACTCTATAGTAGCCAGAAGTTTGGGGCGGTGTTGTGACACCCCTATGTCTGAGAGACCACGTAAAGTCGTTGGTCTTGCACTTGGTCTCTCCTGGGTCATATCGGCCGACCCGTCAGGATAACCTGTTGGGTCTACATTGGTTCAAGTAGAGCAACATTAAACCCACGCCACGTAACGCGGTTCTACGCTCAACTCAGGAGTAGCCCACGTGTGCGTCAGTCTAATGTAGTTCCCGCTTTAAACTAATCAACCTTTCATTTTCCAGGGGCGAGTTCCTACTAGAGTATGTCGGCGAAGTTCTCGACTATGAGCAGTTCTACAAGCGCGCTCAAGCGTACTCCGACGAGAACAACCTACATCACTACTTCATGTCGCTGAAAGGCGACACCGTCATCGACGCGACCCTCAAAGGCAACATATCGCGGTTCATCAACCATTCCTGTGACCCCAATGCTGAGACCCAGAAGTGGACCGTGAACGGAGAGCTGAGGATAGGCTTCTTCAGTAAAAGGGATATAGTTGCTGGCGAGGAGTTGACGTTTGATTATCAGTTCCAGAGGTTTGGGTAAGTCATCTTTGTCGCATGTTTTTTCTAATGTTACATCAGCACCAAAAAACCCAAAAAATAACATCAAATAACTTCTTCCACTCTGAGTGGAGTGAGAGAGGGTTTAGGAGTCGCGACCACCACTACTACACATCTACACCACTTTATGGTATGGATACGGATAAATTAAAAAAAAAATCACAAAGCTATCAAACCTCGATAGAAATGTAATGCCCTTTCGGTGAGCATTTTTATCTTCGATCGCGCACTATCACTATTTAATTATGTGATAGCGTTACGCGATTGGAGTAAACTGGGTGGCTGGGGTGAGAAATTACCAAGTAGCAGGAGGAATTAGACTCTTTCTGGCTAAAACCCACCCGTCGTTTAAGGGCCACGTTGACGCTTTCGGATAATTCCGCAGTCCCGGCAATGGCCGTACTTTTTACATATTACGCTTTTTCATCTACAGAATATTTATAGTAGAGCTATTGTTGAGTTTGTGTCTATGAAAAAACGTTTTAGGCATGGGTCTACTTCTTGTGCTCTAGGGTGGTCGAAAAGGCGCGCGTTACAGAACTTTACTGACTAAAACTACACACTATCCTTTGCGTTCATCGGCCCTGCTGTGCTCCTACGGTTTTTCTCTCATATGACCGAAATGTCGAAAGATGTCCACGGTTGGACTTTCAAAGCATGTGCATCTTCTACAGCCATGCAAGCACCCATTCTCGTAAGCCAGTTAATACGCGGGCCGACGCACGCTTTGAGTACCTATATACTAAGTAATATTCATGGTCATGTACAGGCTTGCCTGTATTTTTACGTCATGTTAACTAGGCTCTATAGACTTAACCAGTGTTACCTACAGTGTGTTCTACATACTGTAACCTTCGAAATAATGATAAGTAAATGTGTGCCTTATAGGCGCTCACTGTGAACGATATTGACTTTTAAAATTAGTTTTCTGTAAGAAAACTACTGTCTTACGATTTTTTGTTGTGAATGATAATTAAATATTATGATAGGTATGTGAAATGCTGTGATGGCCCAGTGGTAAAGGCTCTGATTCGTGAGGTGGCGGCTTCTATTGAGGTCCCGGGAAAGAACCAATGTGATTTTTTTTACTCTTATGTACTTTTGTAAGTTTGTCTTGGACATTACTGACAAAATAAATAGAAATAAAATAAATAATAATCCCTTGCCCCAGAAAGCACGTAAAGCCGCTGGTCCTAGTTGTCATACGTGTGTCTTTGATAGTCGTCACAGTCAGAGTAGACGCCAGAAATTCTGTCTATTTAAGAAGTGTTGTGCTACGTAGTAACTAGAAAAAATCCTCTTTATAATTGTAAGTATAGTTGTGTGCTATTTATGTTGATTATTATAATAAGATCATCTTATGTAGTCTAGAAAAAAAAAACTGAATTTTAATGTTTTTTATTTTGAGAGAATCAGCAATTCTAGTTATTCTAATTCAGACGAATTGACCTTGTTGACAGATACAGTTTTTTTTTGTCTGAAAACTAAAACAGAATGAATATACAGACTGCTCTATTACAATACGTTTTACATGTATTTTCCCCTTCATTATACAAATTCATTGAACATTGCTTCTTCTAACTTGTCGACTTGTGAAATGTATTTTTCATGTACCCACACTGGGACTCCGACTCTGGGTCTCTTGCATGTTTGTAAACACACCCAAAATACAGGAGTACTTTCTGGAGTGCAATGTATTAAAAAATAAAATATGTAAAAGGAGAAACTGACTTACTGTCCTATAAACGCACAGCCGAAAATACCGGGCATAGGAGCGTGAAATTTTACATAAGGTTGTTCTTTTATGATGTAGGCGATCTAAGAATTTTTCAAAATTCTTCCCCTAAGGCCCGGCGCCCACTATCGGTGGGCATCGGTGCGGCTCGGTACAGCTCGAGCGCTTTACGCCGGCTTCGAGCGGCTTAGGGCGCCTTAGAGCTCCGTCGGGCGACTTCGGGCGGCCTCGGCAGGCGTAAGCATGGCTAAGGATGCCGAGGCGCTCTTCGGGTAGCTCGGGTGGCATTTTCAGATCAGACACATCGCAGAACAGTCATTTCGATCACCGCACGCGCCTTCATTATCGTATCGTACAAGTAGACGCAAAATAACTTGGCAGTCCTGAACATAGGCTCTGCGAACTTTTGCACATGTACATTTGTAAAGACAACTGTTATTGGCATTTTTTTTTAACCAAAACCTTGCTTCCAAAGCTTATTCACCCAAAATCTTCTTCTTTGTCTTAAGGCTCCGAGTTTTTCTTCTTCTTCAGCAAGATGAACAATGAGAACTGAGTCCCAATCCACCATTATAAATACACACACATAACTGTTTTCAAGGAACGTTACGAGTGACTGCTCTGCGATGTTTCTGCAGCCATAACTATTCTTAGGCTACCCAAAATCAGCTACGGCGTCCTTAGGCGTGTTTACGACTGCCGAGGCAGCTCTCAGGCGCCCAAAGCCGCTCGAAGTCGCCCGACGCAGCTCTAAGGCGCCCAAAGCCGCCCGAAGCCGGCGTAAAGCGCTCGAGCTCTACCGAGCCGCACCGATGCCCACCGATAGTGGGCGCCGGGCCTTAGGCATAGTTTCCCATCTGAACGAATGCCCGCTTTACAAATAAACTAAATTCCAACGCCCCCCTTAACATAATATTTAGGTAATTATACTAACTATAGTCTATTAATAATATAATCACAAATTAAAAATTTAATAAATAAAAAAAAATCACTCTGTAATCGTGCTACTCGTGGTCGTGGTTAAGGTTCGTGGTTATTATTTTAACCGCCCTTGGTTTGCCTTTGAACCCGCTACTGCCCCCTACGAAATGCCCCAGTGCCCAATAGGGGGCGGTACCGCCCCCGTTGGGAATCTATGACCTTAGGCAATTAAAAGGGTCCAAATTTTGTATGGAGCCACCAATTTTCGCGCGGGTAAAACACCTGGCAGACGCTAGTTTGAATTAAATCTGATTTTTTAATTGATTGAATGAATGATTTTCTAATACCCACCTATCTGACAATCCGGACTTATGGTTCCAGCGGGTGCAAGCCGCACTGCTGTAACGGTGGGTAACAGATGTGTTGTTTACGTGCAGAAAGGTGGCGCAGCGCTGCTACTGCGGCGCCGACAACTGCCGCGGCTGGATCGGCGGCGAGCCCGACTCCGACGACGAAGATGACGAGGTACGCGCTCCGAGGGTATATATGTTCAACTTTTTATTTTGGAACGCTTTTTCGCATGTGGATTTGAAGGACTGGTGATACAATGCAGTTTTTTAAGGTATACTTTGTTGTATGTGTATCGAGAAACTATCATTGGAACATTCTTGGTCAGGATACGAGACTTCAAGGAAATGAAACAGAGAAATTTTGTACTGTTAATTGCACAGTACAGACGTAGTTAAACAAAAAGGAACCAGTCCATAACTTAGACGAAATGAGTTAGGACTTAGGACATGTATCAAACTGATCAAAATGATACTTTTTGCTATTTAAAACTAATACTACTGAAAAAATACCTCTTGAACTTCAAACGTCAGTATCTCAAAAGTAACTAGATGTGGACTGGATCCTTTTCGCTTAACTACGTACAATTCTAACATGTAGTATGCGATTCAAATAAGAATAGGATTGATTCAGCGCCATGTTGTGACGTCATAGCTGTCAAATCGCAAGCCATGAACGAAAAAGGGTTTAATCAAAATGTAGTTCTTCAATCCTCTCATCTTTGCATCACTGTGTGAAGTGTGTGTGAATGAGTAGTAGGGAATGTAAGAAGGCTAAGTGCTGAAGATTTTTTAAAGTAACTATGACTGAAAAAAATTTAACAAATTAAGATTAAACAATAACGTTTTTAAATATATATTTATAAGCAAATAAAGTTTCTTTGGAAACCCGTCCTTTTCAAGTAACATTCCTGTTCTTATTTGAAACGTGTGGTAATTTTTTACACACTAACATAATGCATGCTAAGTTTTTTGGTTTTTAATAAGCAGATATCAGAAAAATTCTATACACGAGACTTTTCGCGTCACGGAAATTGACGAATACCCCCGCAACCGTGATCGGCTTGACCGACTAAAAATTTCGCACGTCTCTAAAAATTTGACGATAAATAAATATAATGCATGATCAATTATTATTGTGATTATAATCATATAGTCCATCTAATGAAAGCGCGACCTGAGAAAAACAGGTTCAATCCAAAAATTTTGTTTGTGGTATTACTAACTAGCAGGAGAACCATGTCTTGACATTTCATATTTTTTTATTTCCTACAATTGCGGCTGAATAATATTGCCAATTAAATTTAAAAATAAAACTTCAGGTCGCGCTTTCATAAGACGCACTCTATCAACTCCTATTCATAAGTGTAATACAATTAGTTGAATTATTATTCAACTTAACATACTAACATGAAACTTCAAAATTTTCTCAGGAGGAAGAAGATGTCTCGACATCAAAGTCTGGTACTACAGAGTCTTCAGAAGAGAGCCTGGCCACTCCGACGGAACAACCAAGGGTGCGCGTTCGACGACCCAAGAAGGATCGCACTTACAAACCTAAGGCTCCTGATTTGGTGCAAGATGCTGATGTAAGTGATCACCGTTTTGTTGACTACCTATGTTTTATACAACAACTTTAAAACGACAGATGGGCTCTCCGTAAAAGGAGTCGTTGTACTAATCAATATGAACGACTTTTACTATGGGATTAACCCTTAAATCACGAAAAACCTATCTGTCGTTTCAACGTTGTATAAGAGAAGGTGAAAAACATGACTGGGGAAGGCCTACACAATAAGTACTGGTCCAAAAAAGCGTGGACCCCTTTTAACTTGGGTGTCTGTAGTTAGCAATGATCTAAAGAAAACCCTAGTGAATGAATTGACGACCCAGAACCGAAATGTCTGGCGAAAATTACAAGGAGAGCCGACCCCAAATGAAATGGGATAAGCCTAGGCAAAGAAAGATAAATGCATTCGTAAAAATTATTTTTCTAAAGAAAATAAGGTTATTTTCGATGCATTCCTGTTTTTGAGCATACCAAAGATGTTATATCAATTTATTGTTGCAGATAATATTCTATTTCTCCTTTCACTGAGAAACTTTCCAAGTTAGAAATACTCTGTAATTCACGGGTTGGGCAATTTTATTCGATCATGTGTTTATAATAACTGAACTCGTGTTTTCCTCTTGTGTGATTTTGTGGAGCTTTATACCCATTCAAGAATTACGTAAGCACTACAAGAGAGTGGGGTGGGGGTGTCTTTGGTTATTTTTATGACTTAGGGGATGGGGGGGTCTCGATACTGATCGAAGTTTTGTAAGAGAAATCGTTGATTTTAATATTTGCAAAAAATCTGCTTACGTAATATTTGAATAGCCCCATAGCATAATCCCAAAGCATGTGATTGGCGTTACTCTACTGGGGTCTGGGTTGACGAAAGAGAACCCCGGTACCCTGGAATTAGGACAAAGAAGTAATAGGAGTGGGTTTTAGTCAGTAGATGTCTGGCACGCCGTCCCGCTCAGTCATTTCAATGATCTTCCACCTTAAAAAAATGCGGTGTTTTTGCTTATTAAATGTTCTCCCCATTCAGATCGAGGAAGACCTAGAAGCCCTAAGCCGCACCGGCGTGAAGAACCAGAGCCACACGCTCCGCCTGTCTCGTACCGTAGTGCGCGCGAAGAGCCGGCGCGCGCAGACGGCGCTGCTGCGCCTGCTGCGCGACGCCGACCTGCCGTGCCGCCGCCTGTTCCTCGACTACCGCGGCCTGCGCCTGCTGGCGCCCTGGTGCAGCGACGCGCCTACTGACTTCAAGTAAATATGGATTTTTTGCTATTTTAAATGACCCATTGTTTGCAACGTGGACCAAGGTGGACCGACGACCTGGCGCGGGAATCCGATGGATGCGAGACACACAGGATCGGTCGCTGTTTTTTTTGTGGCGACGCTTGGGGGAGGCCTGTGTCCGACAGTGGACGTCTTTTGGCTGAGATGATTGTTAGCAAAACTCACAACTTACTTATGTGACTGTTCCTAAAAGACCCTAAGGCTGATAAAATTTTCGTTTTCCCTGAATTATCCTACATAAAAGTAAGAAGGTCGGTTTCCCCTAAGTAAAATTGCCAACCGTCCTGTAACCTGATTCACATAAAATCTGTAGCGGAATTTAAGATGTCACATAAGAACTACAAATCCTGCATCGCGCAGTTACAGTTCTCTACGCGATTTGTATAGTTACAATACCCCAAACTTATCTTCTGGGCGGTTGCCCACCAGACATAGCTCACGTCACAGGACCCTCCCTTTTCAACAAAGGTATGTGGGACTTTATACTCAATTTCACTTACTGGGAGTATGTGACCATGTGTGAAACCATTTTAAATGCCCTAAAAATATGATAGGTTTGCCAATCCCAAGTTTTTTGTGCTTGAGATTGGCAACCCTAATACAATAGTACAAAAATGACGCGTGATTTCAATATTAATTCATGAATCCCCGACCGGTCCTATGAGACCGCGGTGTAATTGTTTTACTGTTGTGTCTCGTTTTGTGGGTATGTGATAGGTTAAAAATATTCATTTACTTTCACAGGCTAGAAATGCTGCAGACCGTCGACCGGCTCCCTATCCCCAACAAGACGATGGTGCAAGAGAGTCGCTTCTTCACCATCGTGGAGCGCTGGCTCAGTGCGGCCGACGCGCCGCTACCCACACCTGACACAGTATTCATTGATGAGGCTACTGGTAAGACATGGGAAGACACAAATATTATCCCACTTAGGTAATAATTTCTGAATATCGCACCTACAAAGTACCTACGTTCACGGAATAACGAAAAATGGAGTTGCATAAACCATAGAGAAGATTCATTATTTTTTAAATAGAAATATAAATACCTAAATAATTTGAAGAGGGAATCATTTATTTACTCGCTTCTATTAAGTGAGCACAGTGCTCTAATTAATACAAGTGAAAAAAATATGTAACCAAGATTTTTATAACTCATAACATAATTTTAAGTATGTGAGTAATTAAACACCGGTTTACTAGTAGAGAGAGGACTTCTACAAACTTTAATTTTTGTTATAATTCATGTTATTCCACAGGTTTGCCTATAGAGCTTCCAAATAGAGGCAGCCAAGAGAATCTCGCAAGTCCAGACAAGGCGAAAGACACTAGTAATTTGGAGAAGATTAAGGATCTGTCTACACAACTGCTGGAAAGGTGGTCTAGTTTGAAGGTAAGGTCTAAGTCCACTTCTTTTCGTGTGCAATTTGTATCATTGTAGAGGCTATGAGGATTGGTTAAGACAGTCTGCAAGGTTTGTAGTCATTCTGACTATCCAGGAAGTCCCTCTTTCTCCGAAATACGAAGTTTCGACTGAAATTTCACGTATTTCCTACCACGGTACCATTACGTTTTCGTAATTTCGAATGAACGAAAATGGTTCGACATTTCGAACCTCTAAACCGACTCTAACTCGTAATGTTCCGAAAAAGAAAACTTGGTCTTGACAGATAGATTATTAGGACTTTTAACGTCAAACTGACGAAACACGCGTAATTTCGATCGAAATTTCGTATTTCGGAGAAAGAGAGTAGACGTCCAGGGTACATCGAAGACACTTGAGCTGCTTAAGCTCATATTATGGATTCAGAGACGATATTATTATTAGTATAGATGGAATATACAACATTATCGTGGTTTGTGCTGTAACCAAATAAATTCTCTTTATAGGAAGTCTTCAAAATACCGAAAAAGGAAAGAATACAGCAAATGAAAGAGCATGAAAGACAAGCGAACGTCGAGAGGAGAGCGGCTGACTCGAGCGGTGCGCGCGACCGCGACCGCGACCGACGCGATGAACGCGACCGCGACCGACGCGACGAGCGGGAACGCGAGCGGGAGAAGGAGAGGGAGCGCGAGAGGGAACGAGACAGAGATAGAGATCGCGCTGACCGAGACAGAAGCGACAGGGAACGGGGGGAAAGAGACCGTGATAGGTATAGAGAGAGGGACAGAGATCGAGAAAGGGATAGAGACAGAGATGATCGGGATAGGAGGAAAAGAAGGAGCAGTCCGGAGGGAGGCAGAAGGAGTATCAGGTAAAATTTTGATACAATATTTCAATTTGTAAACGGTTCTGTTCATAAATCTGTAGTTCTTCAAATATGTTCAGTTAAAGATTAAAAAGTTTATTATAAAACAATAGTAGATTATGTGTGTAAGGGTTAAAGCAGAGTCTTGTAAGTCGCAGGCGACATGCTGAATTACAAACGAAACGAAACTTGCTTAGTTCTAATTCCGAACACAGTGAGGGATTTATAATATATAATTACAGAAACCCGAGTGAAGTAAGAGATTCAATCATCGTGTAATTATGGCAAGTGTGTCGCTTTACTTATAAAGCTGCTAAAATTTCCCAGGCTAAGCGAACGAGTGTTAGCAGCCGTACCACCCATGACCAAAGAGGAACGAAGACGTGCCTTCGCGGAGGCAGCGGCTGCAGCCGACGAGTCGCGGCGGCAGCGGGACCGTCTGCAGCACGCCTGGCCCACCTACTGGCCGCAGCCCGACGGCTTCCCACAGGTATGTGTGCCTGACACGCCCGTGCTCCGCCCAAGCGGGGCCTCTACCCCAGATCGAAGGCAACGTAAAAATGGGGTGGAATTTAGTCACTAAAAGTCTGACGCGCCCTCCCACTCCGCTCTAGAGCGTGCGAAGTCATTCGGATGATTACCGACTTGAAAAAAAAAACCTCTACAGTATGTTCCACCTACTGGCCGCAGCCGTGAGCATACGGCAGTGCTCCACCCAAGCGGGGCACACCTCTACCGCATGCTCCACCATGAGTTATTATTGTTAGAATTGAAAATAGTCAACTGCCGAACGAAGAGATCACCCCAAGAACCGCTCCTGTCTTTTGTAGCCAGTGAATTCACGCAATTCACCTAATCGACATTTTGCCTTGAAAAACCACTGTCTGCTCCAATTCTTTTCATATTTAGTTTCACGAACAATATTTTTTCATAGTCATAATTTCCCACAGCAAATGTTCCCTGGCGGCATGGTCCCGGGCGGACCCAACATGCTGGGCAACCTGCCCAACATGGGCGGCATGGTGATGGGCGTGGCGGGCTTGCTGCCGGACATGCCGGAGAACTGGTTACCTCACGATTTCCCTCCTGCGCCGTTTTGCCCACCCTTCTGTATGCCGCAGCCGAAGTGAGTAAAGAAACCTAAAATTAAAATAAACTATTTTTATTACAGACTAGCTGACTCGGCAAACGTTGTTCTGCCATATAAATCATATGTAACATGATTTTTTACACCTTGTGTCCGAAAAACCCAAATTTCTTACGGAACCCTAATTTTTTCCAGTAGCTTTCGAATGGTGAAAGAATTTTTAAAAACAGTTCAGAAGTTTTTATGCCTATTCATTGCAACCAAACAAAGTTTTCCTCTTTATAATATTAGTATAGACTAAGGTCTTGATGATATGATATGATATATTTTCAGTAAAATTTTATATAATCTTGGTCTTTGTGATTTCAAGATGGAGGACAGGGACTCAGGTGAACTTGATATCTAAGGCGCTCCACACACTGCACTGCGTCCCGCCGCGGAGCGCATAATACGCGGAATACGGCAGATAACGCGCGCGGCGACGGGGGCGCAGGTCTGCCTTACTTAGCGGTGTAATCTGCTCCCCCGCGTGGTGAAGCAGATTATACGACGGCCTCGCGCTAAATAAACTCAAATGTGCACTGCTGTTGATTGTCGTGAAGAATGGATGAAATGATTAAAGTTCAAGATGTTGCATTATTATATTGTCATTTTGGTGTTAGTACACAATAATTAAAAGACACTGCGTCTATAGGTGATTTTTTAAGTCTTTACAATATCAAATCACGCGCGGGACTGCGGAGCCAGTGTGTCATACCGCGCGGCACACCCCGCACTTCCGCGCAGATGGGCAGAAATTGCGCGCGGAACGCCTTCCCGCGCAGATCCGCGTCCAGTGTGCTATGCTAGACGTGATTTCTATACACATTGAGGTACTGGCATACAACGGTAAAACCTGCCATCCCGCGCCCTGTGGCGGGGCGCGGTGCAGTGTGTGGAGCGCGAAAGGCTCGGCGCAAACGGGGCACCGCTGGCTGCCGCGTGCTACCGCCACATTTGTAACAGTGTCAGAAGCAAGCGACAGCCACCAGTGTTCGGAAGCCGCCACATTTTATACCCCGCTCCCTGCAGTGCAATCTTACTATGGAACGAATTACGAGTGGTCGCCACTTGCTGCACGTATACGGCGCGTCTATACGATTTATACAGTGTGTTAGGTTAAACGAGGGACTTATTCTGTAGGGAGGCTATTCTGTATTCGATTCTCGTCCTAAATATGTATAAAACTTATACCCTTAAGGATCCAGCGGAGATCGCTCGCTACTTCGAGTTGAGATGAAAATAAAATACGTTCGCGGTATATTGCTATCTTTGTTTGGCAAAAACAAATGCGAAATTGCATATGTGTGTGTACGTGTGAGTCGGACAATCTTCACAGCATAATATAGAACAGTTTTGAACTTGACAAAATAATTCCATCAAAAACACAGCTTGTAAAAAAACTCAAGTCTCGCAACACTACTCTTCTACCGTAAAAATATGTGAGATCCATGTTATTCCAAGTCAAAATATCTTGTATGTTTTAAATAAATGAATTTAGCTTTGTAATCGCATGAAAACACAATGTATCTCAAAAGTAATTAAGTAAATCGTTTAGTGCGATTACCAAGTCAAATCTTAAAAATGTAACTTTGTAATCCTATACATTTATATGGGATTACTAAGTTATATATGCAGTTGGTGTATCTAGAAAACTAGGTCGAAATTGCAAAATATTTTAGTTTTCCCTTGATTTGTACACTAAACACTAATTGTAATCAAAATTTGAAACTTCTGTCTCTATTGCTGCTAAAAGTGCCTTAGACTTTTTATGTTCGTTCAGTCAGTGAGTGACAAAATTTAGAAAATTTAATGAAATTTGAAATATATAGTCTTTTTATGAAGCCTGCTTGATCTAGTTTCGTCCACAACGGATTTATAAGAGGTTGAAAATGGCTCGAAATGTTTCGAGATAAGGATGGCACTTTTTTGCGCGACTTGGTGGGTGTGACACTACCGTGCCCTCAGATTACCTATGCTCCATTGAAGTAATAGGGTCGTCACTTTTAATGTTATCCTAAAAATAAATTTAATGCACAAAAAAGACAGTGTTCTGTAGTGATCAATCTATCGAATTGAAATCATATTTTTATTTTACGTGGGCCTACATGGACACTTATGAAACGTCAGAATCTAGTGCGTAGTTCCAATTCGTCGTTTCCTATGGAGAAGAACCGGCAAGAAACTTCATGGTTACTTTTTTCAAAAAAATATTGGGTTTACAATATTTCCATACTAGCTGTGTCCGCGACTTCGTTGCGTGTATGAAAAAACTTATCAATAAGTTTTTTTAGTGTAGTATCTACACTTATACAGGAAAAGTTTTAACCACTGCGTAAATTTTTTTGGTGGCTCAGTGTAAGTAATAAAACACAAATCGATCTTCAAAGTTAAGCAACGCTTGCCAAGGTTGGTCTTTGGATGGGTTACCATCTTAACATAACGAGTTTCCTCCGTGCCTCGGAAAGCATAGGCTGACTACCAGACCTCCACAACCCAATAACTGGGGTAACAGGGTACTTCATGGCAAGACTGGAGTCAGATTTACTGGCTTCTGACTATCCGTAACGACCGTAACTACTGTTAATGACAGCCGGGACCTACGGCTTAGCGTGCTTTCCGAGGCACGGAGGAAACTTGTTATGTTAAGATGGTCACCCATCCACAGACCAACCTATTGGCAAGGGTTGCTTAACCTTAAGTCGACTTGTGTTCTATTACTTACACTGAGCCACCAAAAAAAATTTACGCAGTGGTTAAAAACTTTTCTTGTATGTATATCAATAAATAAGTAAAATCCCTAAAAACTAATATCTATACGAATTACTAATCTTACCTAAGAGTACTAAAAATACTCTACACACTATCAAATATACTACCTATACTTGAAATTAAAATCTACACGGTCTGCGCCCTATAAAAGTAAACCTAAGTACCTAACTAATTTTAAAAAAATGGGTTCGGTTCGCCATAATTTTTTTGATATTTTCAATAGGTATACAGAATTTTTACTTCTACAAATGTATTATAAGTATATATTACAATATTATATTAACAGACAGATTATTAAGATTGTACCCAAAAGTATAATAAAAATATTTTTTATCAAAAAACTGTCGAAATACTAGTAATCAAAATCGTAGTCTACGGTGTTCCCACATTCACACCATAAGAGAAAATGTAAATATAAGAAAAAAAAACAATTCTATCAACATGAGATGTTAACAAAAATAAATCACGACTTAATGAATTTAAGGTGATTAAGATCTAAATAATATAAGAAACAAACGCTCGCAAACCGCTTGTACAATATGACCAATACGCTAGTGTGAAAGCCTGTAGGAGGGGAACCGATTTTCTTAGTGGCGTAACTACAAATTTTCAGTTTTCAGACTTTTCCCATAATTATTTGCTATAAGACCTTCTTTACCCTATAAATTTTGATTACCTAGAGAGTATCAAACGTACGTTTTTTGCGATATAAACGGCTGTATCTTTTTTTTTCGATAACTTATATATTTGATTTGTGCACAGCTTCAAGGGATCGCGGGCCTATTCTCGAACTCGATAACTCCACGCGTTTCCGATATAAAGGGTCTTGACAAACAGACCGACGGACAACAAAGTGATCCTATAAAGGTTTCGTTTTTCCCCTTTGCGGTACGGAATCCTTAAAACGAAACGATAATTGTTGAAAAGTTTTATAGGAAATGAAATTCGATCAAATATGAACCTATGATAGATAAGTAGGTAACCCTGTAGGAGCGACACACACGCAAGGACCTTGTGTACCCTGGAATGATTACGAAGTAATATCACACAATCTGAAGTGTACTTAAAATTCATTGCCATTAAGTTCATATTTTAAATTGACAAGCAAAAATGGAAAAAATGTACCCAGCAAGACGGAGCATACAAAGAGGTAGCGTGTCCCTTTCTTACTCGTCTATGGACACCGTGGTAGAAAGAGACAACATACCCTTTTGTGGGTACGTTTTTGAGGTTGACGTAATCAATCCAGATAGTATAAACAATTCTTGGACACACTGACTGAAGATGTCATCACCCACACACTGACATTTGCTTGCTGCGATAGCAATAAAAACTATTGAAAATTTGGGAGAAATTTGGATGTATTCCGTAATACCAAAAATGATGAATGAAAAATTAATGATTTTCCAATTTCTTTTCAATTCTTTATAACTCGATAATAATATCTGTGTTCCTGCGGGGAGATATCTTGAAATTTTGATGTTTATAATATAGAAAAAACTATATAAAAACATGACATTTTCGCTGTGAAAATGTGCAAAATTAAATTCGCTTAAATTTCGTTTGGGGTAAGTTTTTCAACAAAAAGACGACGTAGGAACCTAGATAATTATTGTCTGAATCCGAATAACATCATATTATGGTGTAAATATGCTTAAACTGCAAATGATTTTGGTATTACGTTTGTATGGAAAATAGACACTTCGCGCCAGCCTTAATATATGGTGTAATTTTTTTTAAATTTAATAGTGTAAGATGAAGTAAATTAATAGTATAAGAAGAAGGAAATTAATAGTATAAGAACCAGGCAGGTTTAAAGTATAAAAGGAAAATGTATTCAAACTAAAGGTCATTGACCCGCGCATATGTTCCCACACGTTGCGAGACTTTTATTTTTAAAATTTTGGTATGATTCTGTCTGTTATTTATCAGTCCTTTTTAGGGTTCCGTAGCCAAATGGCAGAAACGAACCCTTATAATTTCGCCATGTCTGTCCGTCCGTCCTCGTTTAATCTCTGTGACCGTTAGCATTAGAAAGCTGAAATTTGGTACCAGTATGTATATCAATCACACCGACAAAGTATTAAGATAAAACTTGGAAAAAAATGTATTAT
Organism: Mythimna separata; assembly: GCA_030763345.1. Classification (NCBI taxonomy): domain Eukaryota; kingdom Metazoa; phylum Arthropoda; class Insecta; order Lepidoptera; family Noctuidae; genus Mythimna; species Mythimna separata. Next base: position 18,021,438 of record CM061176.1, on the reverse strand, counting down.
TAGGGTAGTCCCCCTACATGTAAAGTGGAAAGTGATTATTTTTTTAATTTCAACCGTAACGTGTGATATATTGTTGGATAGGTATTCAAAAATGAATAGAGGTTTACTGAAATCATTTTTTGATAATATCTGTAATTTCGGAAATAATCGCTGCAAAAGTAAAAAAACAATGTGTGTCCCCCCCCTCTAACTTTTGAACCATAAGTTAAGAAAATATGAAAAAAATCTGGAAAGTACAGATTTATAGACTTTCTAGGAAAATTATTTTGAACTTGATGGGACGAACAGTTTTTGAAAAATTGGGGACACTTATGTGACGGACGGGAAACTACGGAACCCTACACTGAGCGTGGCCCGACACGCTCTTGGCCGGTTTTTTGTTCATATTTTTATTAGTATAGTTGTTTTATCTCACGAAAGCGGGTGAGCCTAAGACCGTTTTCACATTATCCGATCCGATATCGGTATCGGACGCCGATACGATATCGGGGTAGGTAAAATGTATGAAATGCTGTGCTCCGATATCCGATATCGGGTCGGACAATATGAAAGACAGGTACATATTTCATACATTTTACTTACCCCGATATCGTATCGGAGTCCGATACCGATATCGGATCGGATAATGTGGAAACGGTCTTACTTGTAGTTGTGATGTGTATAGACACTCGCTTTTGTGTGCGTAACTAAAGGTAGCGTTAGCAAGCTCATCGCTATTGAACAAAATAATAAAGTTGCCACTTGTTGCCCAATTTATTTAATAACTTACGCAGCGTTACGAGACATCCATCGAAACCAAATTTTTCATTCAAAACTGACCTTAGTTTTGCCAAAGTTATACAATTAAGGGAAGGAACGAAATAACCCCAACACAAGTATTAATAATAACTTACTAGGGCTGTTTCATTAACACTTGTAATGTAACCGTTTGAGACCAAATAAACAATTTATTTATTTTGTTTGATTTAATGTTGAAATTTGTTTTTGTACGATATGAAATTTTTTTATTGTGCTCCGTACAACGTCAGCTGTAAATCAACCTTTATTTTCTCTCTTTCTTCGATTTTTCATGGGTGACATAAAATTCGAAGATGTACTTGCGACATCTCATCCTTCTTTTATTAGTTTTTTGCACTGTTCTTTCACTTACCCCAGTCGCTACTGCAGTGCGTTTTGCAATATGATAAATCACAATTTGGTTCTCGATGAAGTTCCGTGAATTAATATTCTTCTTTGATCAAATTATAAAATAATATTTGCAATCATTTGACGAGCCTAAATAAACAATACAGTTATAAAATCGTTTAACATGTTGATGTGTTGTGGTGGTGGAACACAATCAAACGGCCCAGATTCTTTTTCAATAGTTTATTCTCACCACTAATATAGTTAACACAGCAAAAGTAAGAGCGTGGCGTCTGTCATCTGTGAGCGAAGCGGACTGACAGGCGCGGGTGCGCGCGTCGATGCTCCTTCGATGGTTTTTATGGTTACCATGGTTACGCCACATAAATAATCTGCTGAATGCCCTGATTGCTCAGGAACCGAAATTCGTTTTTTTTTATATAGCAGTAAAGAAATGATCAATCATCATCATCTGCCTAGCCTTTTCCCAACTATATTGGGGTCGGCTTCCAGTCAAGCCGGATTTTAGCTGAATACCAGTATTTTACGAGGAGCGGCTGCCTACCAGACCTCCACAACCCATTAACTGGGGTAACACGGCACTTCATGGCAAGACTGGAGTCAGATTTTCTGACTATCCTTAACGACTGCCAAAGATCTCCAAATGACAGCCGGGACCAACGGCTTAACGTGCTTTCCGAGGCACGGAGGAAACTCGTTATGTTAAGATGGTCACCCATCCACAGCCCAACCTAGGCAAGCGTTGCTTAACCTTGAAGATCGACCTGTGCGGCTGTTATTATCTAGCCACGAGCTCCTCTAAAGAAATGATCAATATCTGTGTAAAATTCTCTAGTTCGTAAGTTGTTGGCTAGCTATACGCTTAGGTGCATACTGTAAGCAAAGCTAGTAATTAAAATAAATAAATACATTAATATATTACACACAATATAAATACACACCAAACATTAACATTAAGTTGCCTTATCGCACTACGAGCAACTTTTCTCCGTTTCTTTGTACCTTGCATGCTGACGGTACTCGATAAATTATTTTGACGCGAACCAAGAAGCACTACTGACTCAGCCGGCGACCCGGCCGCGACTGAGCGCTCCCGAGCTTACGCACACAAAGACAGTGTGCATGTACACTTACACACACAAGTGTGGGTCACCCGCTTTCGTGAGATAAAACATCTATATCATGTAAGCGTACACTATTGTGGGTTTGAATATGTCCCTCGTTTAAACTAACTTAATGTTTATACATTAAGTTAGTTTAAACGAGGTGACGCGAAAGTGTGTAAAGTCGCTATCATACCACAAGTGACTGTGGCCCATTTGCTCTGAGCCTAATTCAACCAACCAACTAGTTTAAGGTCGATTTTCAAAAGGTTTTTAGCAATTTGTTGTATTTTATTAATTAGCATAGACATAATCAGCCTTATAGTGTTCCCACTGCTGGGACCCAGGCCTTGTCTCTCAAATTTTATTGATTATATCATATTACACAAAATCTACTCTATAATCCGAAATGAGAAATATTTATAAATAAGGAACAGTAAAGTTGTTATAGATATATTTAATTTTCTTTAAATATTAGTATTTTTTGGTTTTTGGCATAAGTGTACTATATAACTTTGTCATTTTACGCAAGACTTTTTGAGCTTTTCACGTTTACAATATGCGCCTAAATCGTTTTTAATGACTCATCATCTGCCTCGCCTTTTCCCAACTATATGGGGGTCGGCTTTCAGTCAAGCTGGATTTAGCTGAATACCAGTATTTTACGAGGAGAGGCTGCCTACCAGACCTCCACAACCCATTAACTGGGGTAACGCGGTACTCCATGGCAAGACTGGAGTCAGATTTACTTGCTTCTGACTATCCGTAACGACTGCCAAGCCTTCAAATGACAGCCGGGACCTACGGCTTAGCGTGCTTTCCGAGGCACGGAGGAAACTCGTTATGTTAAGATGCTCCACCCACAGCCTAACTTTGGCAAGCGTTGCTTAACCTTGAAGATCGACCCGCACGGCTGTTATTATCTAGGCACGAGCTCCTCCTTTTAAAGACTATCAAAAGAAAATGCATTTTTTCAAACTTAATAACAAAGTGTAATTTTTGCAGCATGATGGGCATGCCCGGGTTCCCGATGGGCGGCTTCATGTTCGGGCAGCAGGTGGGGCCGCCCGGACAGCCGCCCTTCCCGCAGATGCCCACACCTGACCAGCAAACTGTGAGTAACCATATGTTAGTTGTAACTGCATCAGTCATAGGAGCTCTACAGATAACATATAGGCGATTCCGAGGTGTTTTAACAGTCGGATGAATCGGAGTCGATAAAATTATTCATCGAGTCGCAATTCTACAAAATAATCGAGATGTTTTTCAATAGTTTCGAGTGAACAGAATCGACTGCTAAGTTTCGATTGTTCGGATCATTCTAACTCGAAACTCTAAACCATCGAAGAAAAACTCGCGAATAAACGTGCCATGTGCCAGTCGCAATAACAGACCGAGTCAGACTCGAGTCAAAGTCGAAACATCGGTTGTTTAAATCTTTGGACGATCGAATTAAATCTTTCGCCATTGTGCATCGCTACTGCAGATGAACCGCCAGTCAGTGTTATTGCGATCCCGTTTGAATGTAAACGTTTGGTATCTTAATCGTAACACGTTATTGCAAATGTCCATAAGCAGTAATGACCACTTACTACCAGTGTAGTAGTTGGCTTTGATAACCATTTTACTAAAATACTATCCAAACTATAATATTTATTGTTATCCTATATTGTTATCTCTGTATCTGATGTCCATACAATACAGTATCATCTTGTACTTTATAAGCAAAGATTTGTTATTAGCTGTCAGTCTAACTTGCTGTTCCTTACCTGTTTTTTTATCTGTCCTCCATATAATTTAATAAATAATATTTTTTGTTATCTCCTCATTTGTTAAGACACATCAGCAGGCCTAGCCAAATTACATTTACGAATTTATTATTTGTTTTCACCACGTGACATAAAGTTGAGAACAGACATTCTAATTGTCAACTTGGCTAAGCCTGCTGACCAGTTCTTGTGTTCAATGTTATCCTTTATTTATTCAAGCAAGAATGTTTCCATCCCCCAGGGTCCAGGATCAAATCAAGAACCTAAGGAGATAGTGTTGCCGTCTCAGTGGCGCAGTACGACGGACGCGCGCGGGCGCACGTACTATTACCACGTCAAGTTGCGCCAGCCGCAGTGGATACCGCCGCCTATGCCGATTGAACCTGGTATGTCACTTAGTGTTTTGTGTCTACCTACCACACTACTCGAGCATCCTATAGGCCGCGCCAGATAAACGTGGAATAAGAGCGTTTCCACATTATCCGATCCGATATCGGTGTCGGACGCCGATACGATATCGGGGTAAGTAAAATGTATGAAATGCCGTGATCCGATATCCGATATCGGGTCGGACAATATGAAAGACAGGTACATATTATATCGTATCGGCGTCCGATACCGATATCGGATCGGATAATGTGAAAACGGTCTAACGATCACTGCCCCATCTGTATTTCGATGGTCCCTACGTAAAGTATCGAATCAAAAAAATAACAATTTTTTATTATTACTGTTTTGAGCTCTTTTTAAAGGATATTTTTTAATACAACTTCGTTTCCCAATAGTTAGAGACCTAATTTTTATAAAGATTTAATCACCCGTGACAAAATTATGCAAAAAATAAACTTTAAATCGCTCTCTTGCAAAGTAGCGATTTTCACTTTCGATACTTTACCTAGGGACCATCGATTTATTGAAATTTTTAATTTCAAAAGCGTAAATAAAGACAAAACTGTCTTGAATCGACATCTATCGCGATCCTTTACGTTTTCTAGTTTGGATACCTTTGCACAGATATTAGAAAAAGGTCAAAGTACTTTATTCCAAACTTCGCCAGATAAGCTTGGAATAAAGTACGTTGACCTTTTTCCTTGTATACATTAGTGACTGGTTACAAAAATTTTTGAAACACTACACAAAGCAAAGTAAAATGCTATTTGACTGGTTAGGTTCTAAGGTAGGTGCTAGATAAATTTCCTAAAAAGTACATTAGACAATGGCTTTAGGAAGCCTTCTGCCTGTATTGATGATATATGAATTAAGACAAAATCCCAGGTCAATCATCAGGTGAGAAAGTGGTCAAACGCGAGCCTATGTATAATAATAAAAAATAGACAGAATCCCTTTCTGCAAAAAACGTGACCTGTCGGTTACGATATTCTTCCTGAAAAGGCTCGACATATTTTACAAAAATATAAATCTAATCATCATTGTTTTGTAGAAGACAGTTCATCAGAGGAGGAAGAGGAACCGCCGTCGTCGGGCCTGGACAGTCCGCTCGTGCGACGGCAGACCAAGGGCAAAGTGGTGGAAGGAGTGAACGGCATATACGAAGGTGTGAGACCGAACATTATTTGTCTGTGTGTTTGCAACTATACGGTTTTATATTTCGACGTATTTCTTACTCCTTAGGCTTACCTAAGGAGTAAGAAATACGTCTTGTTTATCCTTTTTTATGCATTGTTATAATGGTCTAACACCATCTACATATGATTAGATAGTTTCAAAGTCTAATAATGAACAAAGGAATAAAAAATGTCAGCGGTTTCACCCGCGTAAAAGTAGAAATTTGTCCCAAATTAACACACCCCGGGACCTGTGTACCAACTTTCATTCTAATCTATTCTGCTGTTCGAGCATGAAGAAGTTACAAACATACAAATAGACTTACAAACTTTCACCTTTATTTTTAACAACGTTAATATATTATGACGTCCTAAATTTTAATATGTGTGGTTACAGTGATAAAGGAGGACAGTCACAACGGGCTGATTCCTGACCATGCACTGGTCAGCGTCAAGCCAAGGAAACGAAGACCGGGACTCGTGTCTGAACGACCCATTAGTGTAAGTATTACACTATTTGTTTTTATTTGCTTTAATTGTTATGACAAAAAAGTAATTACAAAAACAATGATTTTCATTTTTGGTACATTACAGTACATCTAGCAATTTTTAGGGTTCCGTAGTCAAAATGGCAAAAACGGAACCCTTATAGTTTCGTCATGTCCGTCTGTCCGTCTGTCCGTCTGTCCGTCTGTCACAGCCGATTTACTCGGAAACTATAAGTACTACAGTGATGAAATTTGATGGGAATATGTGTTGTATGAACCGCTACAAAATTATGACACTAAATAGTAAAAAAAAGAATTGGGGGTGGGGCCCCCCATACATGTAACTGAGTGATGAAAATTTTTTTTTCGATGTACATACCCGTGTGGGGTATCAATGGAAAGGTCTTTTAAAATGATATAAAGTTTTCTAAAAAACATTTTTCTTAAAGTGAACGGTTTTTGAGATATCAGCTCTCAAAGTCGTAAAAAGTATGTCCCCCCCCCTCTATTTTTATAACTACGGGGTATAAAATTCTAAAAAAAATAGAGGTGATGCATGCTAATTAACTCTTTCAACGATTTTTGGTTTGATCAAAGTATCTCTTATAGTTTTTGAGATAGGTTGATTTAACTGTAATTTTGGTTAAGTTATTATATTTGCTGCTACGGAACCCTTTGTGCGCGAGCCCGACTCGCACTTGGCCGGTTTTTTAACCTAAATCAAGAATAGTAAGTAACTGAAATCGACGTGTTAAAATTGAGCTATATAAGTTTAAAGCTCCATTTCTTTAACAGTTTAGGTAGTTAAATGGATCACGCTAAGAGCTCGTAATTGGTCCTCTAAACATACTACTTCAGGAGAGTATACAAGACACCCATACATAGGCTATATAATTTTTTTCCGTGCGAAAATCGAGCACCTAATCGCTCAACTGCGCCAACTATACCATCTTTTCTTAGACCATATTTGTTCAAATGACTGATCCAACCATTTCCCACTCTAGCCTCGAACAGAAGAAGACAAGCTAGCCGGCCGACTAGAAGTAAAACGGTATAAACAAACAAAGGAGAAGCTACGACGTCGGCGCGAGAAGTTACTACAGAAGGTGCGACTGTTTGCCGCCAACAAGTCGCAGCGACGGATCAAAGGCAGCATGCTGGATTTGAAGGTTGGTTACTACTTCAACAACAGTTCATGTCCTGTGTGTGAGGTTCTAGAAAGTCTTACCAACGATATGATTACGTTTATTTTGAGGTATCGATGCGCGATGCCGAGAGGTCTTATTCGATGGTTCTCGATTGTTTCGATTTATCGATTCGAGTCCGCCTCGGTTTGTTATTGATTTTGATACTCATTCGCGATGCTTTTCCTCGATGGTTTAGACTCTAGAGTATCGAGTGAGAGTGAATGGTTAGAACTATCAAAAACTGGCACTCGATTCCGTTGACTCGAAACATCGGAAAATATCTCGATTTTTTTGTTGCACGGCGAATCGATGAATAGACTCGATGTTTTATTGTAACGATTCCGATTCTTTCGATTGTTAAAACATCTCGTCACGTAACAAAAGCGTAGAATTACATAAAATTCAGGGGTACTTGTTTTTAAAGTGGGAAATCATCAACAAACAGATACTCTAACCATGATTTTATTTATTTATATCTCAGAAACTATTGAAATTAGAAAAATACTGTTTAGACAAATCAATAGAGAATATTTGGCTGATTACCGTAGCATCTAAAGTTGAGAACCCGCCAAATACCAGATTTTAACTTATGGACGGTAGATATTACATTACTCTTGTGTCGAAAGAAATAGGAAAATTCCGTTTTTTTTACTACAGTATCACTACAACGCTATATACTTCGGAATTATTACAGCAACTTTTGTATGGACGAATTCAGTTAGAGTATCTTTTATTCTGAGCTAACATAGTAGTTTGTGATTTCTATGTAGTAATTATCTATGCTAAAATGTCGCGCTTGATTTACCATCCGTCGTATTTTATTGTTAATGCTAACCGAAAAGGACCCGGATAATAAAGAAAGGGAGAGAGAATTAGAGAAGGAGAGAGAGTTAGAGAAAGAGAAAGAGATGGAAAAGGAGAAAGAGTTAAAGAGAAAAATTGAGTTAGAAAAGAAGATAGAGTTGGAGAAAAAGTTAGAACTTGAAAAATTACTGTTGGAGAAGAAAAAAGAATTAGAGAAGAAACAAGAAGCTGAAAAGATAAAGGTATAAATCTGTAGCAGGCGTTTAGAATACTAAAAGATTCAAACTGACACTTGAAATCAGAAACGAATTATAAACGCCTTTGACAGATCTAAAGTAACTGTATTATTTGTTAAATCTGTCACAAAATTGTTCCTAGAAGTATCCAGATTTTATCTAGTGTCATGTCAATGTATACTATACTAGTTTCTACCAGCAGCGTCACCTACGTGAAAATAGGTTTTTCCATACAAACTTTGGACCCCTGTTTCATCGCCATGGGGGTGAATTTTGGAAAATCCTATTTTAGTGCTCCATTACGTCATAAAAGGAAATCTCGTGCAAAATTTCACGCTTGTAGTCCCATTAGTTTCGGCTGCGCGTTTTTAAAGAAGTTAGAAGACATCTGTCATCATCATGTTTCATATTATGTTCATCAAGTAGATTGTACGAAATGTAGATTAATTTAGAATTGCTTCCCAAAACGATTTTTTTTTTTTGCTTTTTTCATAGTCTTAGGTGTACTCCAATCTTAAAATAGTACAAACTTCTAACCCAAACAATATTTACTACAGCAAATGGTGGAGCTAGTCGACTCAGAAACCGATTCAGATGACTCTTCAACCGAGGATCTGACTCCAGTACCTGCCCCGGTTCCTGTAGAAAAATCATTTGAGAAAACCATCGAGGTGGAAGCTTCGCCGTCGCCTGTGCTGCCGATACCTGCGTCCCCACCAGCCGTGGCAGATAATACCAATGTGTTGAGTACTGAGGAGGCTGCGAGGAAGATCAAGGAGCAGTTCCGATGTAGCATGGCGAGGGTCATGGTGCAGCATTTGAATCCGTACCGGCATCCCGATGCACCGGCTGCGAGGATCACGTGTACTGCTGATTTTAAACATTTGGCGAGAAAGGTTGGTTGTTCTAGTTTATTTTATACTGTACTGTCTTAATTTCTCACAATATTTATTTTAAACATGTAATGGAAAATGGATATTAGGTTGAAAGAGTTCCATATCCAGCAGATGATCAGAGATACTAGTTATATAACTTGTCTTTGAGCATCAATACCAAATGCTATAAATTAATTCGCAAGATTACACAAAAAACTTGTTTTTCAGTAAAACTAGATTCGCTTCTTAAAGTTTTACAGAATAGGGAATAAGCCTTTAGGAACCGTGCAATTGTTTTTATTAATATTCTCCACTTTTTTTTTGTACACTGATAAGCTTGCGATAGTAAACGATAATTGGAACATACTTGTCTAAAACTAAGCCTAAGATACATTAGGAGACGAAATGTCCTCTAACATGACGCGCAACATTGTCAATTGCCCAACAACATATCACTTGCGTTTTAAAATGTTAGGGGCAAGTTACGGGACACTGGGCAACGTTGCACTGTCTCGTAGATTGAGCATTGCGCGTCATATTGGTGACATTTCGCCTTTTAATGTATCAGAGGTTTAAATCTATTCACTTTTATTGTACCTATCAGGAAACAAACTTCAGCAGGAATTTCCACACTAACATGCATATTATTCATGTTTTCAGCTAACTCACTTCGTGATGCTAAAAGAACTGAAACACTGTCGCTCGGTCGATGAGCTAGTAGTAACCGATTCAGTGCGTTCAAAAGCGAAGATGTTCGTCAAGAAGTACATGGCCAAGTTTGGGCCTGTGTACAACCGGCCGGCTGAGGAGCTCGACTAGCAGCCGGCGCGCGCGCCGCGACGCAACACGTAGCGCTGGGCGCGCCTCTGGCGGACACTGTCGCACGCGCTGCGCATGTACTCCTGGCATAAGCGCATCCAGCATCGGCGCACCAAACTACAAAAGAACATCTAACTAGTGATTGTTACAACCAGACGCTACAATCATCCTGACTGCTCCAACATCGATCAATGCGTTTCAAAAGTGCACTCGATTGATTGTTCGTGCACATTGACAGTGAATATATTTTTATAGATTCTCGTCCAATCGACTGACGATACAATAGTTTAATTGGAACCACTGTCTCAGTAAGGATTTAATTCTCACTCGATTTGTATTCGTTAATTACACTTGCATAGCATAATCGGCCTTATAATGTTTCCATTGCTGGGATTTAGACTCCTCTCTAGGAGAGGGAACGAGCCGTGACTCAGCATACGGGTCTGGTGCGAGTTGGTATGTATATTATACTTGCCAACCCTCACTGGACCTATACATTTGCTGCGAAAAGTTATCCAGCGTTTGTGAAAGTTAGCTAAAAGATACTGTTTGATGAAATAGACTTGTGAGTTTCGATATGTACTGCATAGAAAATAACAACTGAATAAATTGTAAATATAGCTTTATAAGTCCATAGTTCTATCATTATGTTGTAAGAAACTCCTCTTTAGCATTAAACTGTATTATAAATTTAGATGATTCTATGTTCTTAGACAAGATTTTTTTAAATAGCGTCGTACCGAAACCTTACTGGATCATTGACTATATGGCGGCAGTAAGCAGGGCGCATTGCTCTGAGAAAAAGCTGAGCCATGACCTGGTGAGGGTCGAGGGAATCCTAATGGATGCGAGACGCACAGGACACGTGGGCGAGGTCTATGTCCAACAGTGGACGTCTTTCGCCTAAAATGATGATGACTCAAACCAAATGAACATTTTTAATGAGGAAAATAGATTACTGATACTTGTCGTATTCACACTAAAATTGAAAGCGCAAAAAAAATGTAATTGTCGTTTTGGTCAGTATATTCTTACACTAAAATGTTGCTCAATGCTGTACCGGTTTATAGTAATTAGTTCCACATAGGGAGAGAATATGACTAGTTCTAATATTGATTTTAAAAGTCTGCTTTCTTCTACCTGGCGTTAATCCCGGCCATTGCCAGGGTCCGCCTTCCTACTAACCTTTCTCCACTTTGCCCGATCTTCAAAATCTTTCCCAGTAAGGCCATTGAAAAGTTTCCTTTATGTGGAATCAAAAGTCATATTTAAGGCTCCAAACCAGCCCCAAAGTAGCGAAATTCAAAATTCCTTCAAGTTTTTTTTTTACATGTTTTAATAAAAATTTATTGGCGATCGTATCACGTACACTACACAAATATTTCTTTATGGAAATAAAATTAGTAAAATCATCTATACCACCCTTTCATTTCGGCGAACCCCATTGAATGTGTGAATGACTTTTATTCAATAGGGTTAGTCGAACTTTCAAAATACAAAACACTTTGAATATTGCGGGCTACCCTCGTGCTCATGGGTGTCCGAAAGGGTTCTCCTGGATACAAGGCAAACAACATAAGACTAGGTTTTAGTCAGTAAAAGTCAGCTCTCCAAAAAACCTTGGTGCTTTAATCAAACTCAAAATAATTTTCAAAGATGTTCCTAGTAAGATCTCGGACCGACGATGCGTTCGCGGGTTTAATGCAAGAGAAAGTATTTATGATTATATTGTACTATGATCTCCGGAGTTTTGCACTGCACGATCGCAACTCGAATATGAACTACAACGGTTTAAGTACACAGTATTATAAATAGAGTTTTTTTTTATAATAAATATTAGATTTTATTACAGTTGTACGCCACTAAGTTTTGTCTCTCTTATTGTTGAGACGGACATGGTTTTATAGCAATGATGAAAGTTGAATTGATTGCACGAAATATTGTAACAGTGAATGAGTTGATCCTGTACACATTTCAGTAGTTTCTCTTTATTTTTGTACAATATTTTATACTAAAGTGATAAGCAATTGGTAATTAAATGGTGCAGCAATTAGAAATTCAAATATTGGTATAAGGAAGAGTACACGCGTAACCTAATGGCGGTGACATCACATTTCAGTGCCTGCACCCTTATTCTGTTACTTCACAATTTCTCCCCTTCCACCAGAATTGAAAGATTTGTAACTTAGAAGAATTATTTTTGATTGAAACAAATTATTCAAAAAATGAGTTTACTACCCAGTTTTATAGAGAACATTTTGAATTGCGTGCTAGATAAAATCTACTAGGTAATCTTTTATTTGGAATTATAGATCAATTCAGAGTTTATTTCTTTTCGAAGTAGCTGAACTTTATGTATATTCTTTCCAGCTCAATTTATGGAATATCTGAGTGATGTAATACAGAAATATGTGTTGAAATAAGTAGAGACTCAGTTATAGATATCAGTATTTTCTCTCACGCAAAAATGATATATGATTACTGATACAACTGATTAACTAGCCAATGACAATATGACGTATTCTAGAATGATTACTATGTGATGGCGACAAGAATTTCCTACTATTTGTCACTATCATCTTGCTATTCGCAGCGAATAGAAAATATAAAGCTTGAACTGCTTCCGCTTGTAAGTGCTTCGCAGTGCAGAGTTATATTTTCAAGAATACTGACTATTAGATTATGTAAGTACCCTAGTGATAGTTACTCGCAACAGTTGCGGAACAAAACCAAACATATGTTTGACGTGAAATTATATAGTAAGTTTATGAAATTATGTTTGAAGTGTAAAAATCTCCGATATTGAGATAGTTTTTATGTGATCCATGTTGTGTGTAAATATTTGTAAATAGGAGTGACATAGAACTATTGTCTGTTCGGATTATAGAGTGAACGATTTTATTTTTATGTGGTAGTGTGTGGCGCAGCGGTGCACAGTGGCGCCGCTCGCGAGTGACGGACGATTTCATACTTTGGCGATCAGATCGAAGCCGTCGGAACAAATAAAATGTTATTTCTTTTAATATGATCTTGTTTTATTTTATTGTTAAAAACTCATAGCTATGAGATTTGGGATAAAAGAAACAATTCAATTAAATTAATAGTTATAGCTTACCTACTCTTGTACGCTCCATGAAGTACGAAGATTTTTGGACGTTTGGCACTCTGAAAAGACCATGTCCTAGAATAGCACAGAAGCTATTAAGAGCTTGTCTAGAAGGGGCGAATTCGCCGCGAAGAGTTTAGCTTCCACAACCATTGCGTGAATTTAAAATATGCTCTTAAATCGCGTGCACTTTCGTGCCGTCATAGCACGGCATGTCATAGCAAAGCATTTTATTACTAATCAAGTTATTTTGAATCTTATTTCATTGATTTTAGAGTTCATGTTACTTTATTTCGATACCACGATGCTGCGACGTGCCGCGGGATGCTGTGGCATTTCGCGGCATGCTGTGGCATGACACGGCATGCTAAAGCACAACCTGCCATGCCGCGGGATACCGCAGCACAATCTGCTATGCTATGCCATGCCGGCAGTGGGCGCCGGCCTTTATTGCGTCAGGCGACTAGATTACAAAGCGAGTACACGTGTTGAAGGAAATGGAGCGCTAAAATTTAGACACGGAAATGCGCGTTGGTACGCTTCTCCTGGACGAGCATAAACGCTCGAGAGAATCTGTGATTTCACCCCTTCGAATTCTGGACAAGCTCAAAGGATATAAAAGAATACCTCAGTAGGTATTGTCTTAAAAAAGGGAATGCTTTCCAGTCGCCACCGCGGGGATTGCCACCGGAGGCAAATGGGAATAAAAATTCCCCCACTTCAGTTTCGCTGTACATTGTGACTGGGAATCATTCAAAAAAGGGACGCAATTTTTATCCTTATTGTTTTATTTCATTGCTACATCTAGATTTTTTTGAAGCACACACAATTATTAGTAGGTACCTTCATAAATACTAAAGAGTGATTAGTTTTTCAATTAGAAATGTTTTTGAATAGAATCAACAATTCTACTTATATAAACGAGAAAGTACAGTTAGTACACTCAAAAATTTTACATAAAATGGGTATTTGTTACTATTGAATAGATTTTAATAAAATTCTACAATAAGATAGATTATATACCTGAATACCACTTAGGCTACCTGCTACCTACCACCTACCTTTTATGAAGAAGAAATTAAAAAAAAATGCCCCGAGCGAAGCAGGGGCAGCAGCTAGTTCTATATAATGGGGAATATGCAGGAAAAAACTTAGTTATCTAACCATTTTATGAATAAATATTCAAAAATGTAATACACACAGAAAATTATATAGAGTGCGTCTAATAAAAGCGCAACCTGGAATTTTTATTGAATCAATTGTAGGAAATAAAAACAATTGTGAAGTGTCAAGACATGATTCTCTTACCAGTTAGTAATACCACATACAAAACTTTTGGATTTAACCTCTTTTTCTCAGGTCGCGCTTTCATTAGACGGACTATATAGGTAACTATTTCAAAGAAAATGTATATCTATCGCTCTCACCAAAATGCCATTTTCTATGGCAGCTGAAGAGGCGCAATGTAATATGACGTCAAATTACATTTCGGACTTATTTTTCTTACTAGCAGCTTTTAAACTTTATAACTTCGTTTTTGATAAAGATATTTTAAAAATTCTTTCATATTTATTTACTAGAGCTGAAAGTGTATTAATTTAATAAATAAAAATAATGCATGCATAAAATGTGTAAACAACTACGTGGTAGTTTGTTGCTGCCTCCAAAACTCTTCACGATTCTCCAGGAACCGTATAGCCTCCTCCGCTTGCCTCATGACGACATCGTTCTTCTTGTCTGCTATGGCGAGGTCAGGGTTCTTCAGCAGGTTCTCAAGGTAGATCTTGTCAGAGTTCAACTGTCCTAGGACTGGTCTAGCAGATTTTGACCTCTTATTCTTCGATGTTTTCTTGACCACCTTGACGGACCCGATCGTGTTTTCTATGGCCTCCTGAAAATGTAAACCATCGAGTTAGTGGATTGATAAATTACTAAGACTTATACCTACTTGTTGCAGGCTTTATCGTATCTTTTACTCATTCTTTACATCTTTAAACCTTCCTTATTATTTCCTTACATGCATATTTTAAAACGAAGTCCCCCATCGCGTCTGTCTGTTATAAATTCAAAGCTGCTGAACGGATTTTCATGCAGTTTTCACAAATATACAGACTGGTACATGAGCACGGTTTAGGTGTAGCTACAACACATGCGTTATCATCATTTCAGCCCAAAGATGTCCACTGCTGGACATAGGCCTCCCTCAAACGTACATCGACCGGCCCTATGCGTCTCACATCTATCGGATTCCCACGACCCTCACCAGGTCATCGGTCGACCTTGTAGAAGGCCCTCCAACGCATTTTATAGTAGAGAAAAAACGAGAATTTCAAAGATCTCAAACATTCATGTGAAGCACCATGCCATGACTCATCGTTTTTGTTATCTATTACACAATGGAGCAGGCATTGCACTAACGATAGATGCTATAAAACAAAACTACAAGGTTGAGAAATATCGGTTCATAGGCAGGTTCGGTGACCAAATGTCCAATCCCTAGTAAAAAACATCATAATTCACCTGAGCTTTCTGCACTCCAAGTCGAAAATCATTCAGGTCCGGCCTGGCCCTCAGTCCTCGATGGTAGTGCACGAGACTCATCTCGAACTCCCCGCAGTAGTACAGGGCTTCGGCCTTCCGCAGCAGAGCCTTCGCGTTCTTAGGGTCCAGCCTCAGGGCTGCCTCGGCGTCTACCAGCGCCGAGCGAGGCTCTCCTAGCAGGAGGTAGCATTTACTGCGCGCGACATAGGCAGCTTTTTCGTCCGGAGCTAGTTCGATGGCCTGAAAAGAAAAAGGAGACTTAGAATTTTTTAAACTTTTAATTGTGGCTTATCGGCCGTGATATTTCCCGCAAGAAGCAGGCAATTTCCTGGACTTAAGTCTAAAAAAAAATTAATGCTAAGACAAGAAGAGAGAGATGATTTCTTTATCATGTATCAGACTGCCACACTGAACCATCTCAATTGATCGCCAAACAATCTTCGTTTTATAATAATCTACACCACCCAAATAAATAAATACGAACACCTCATCTAGAAATAAAACATTACTACTAAGTAACTCGAAAACCAAAAACTCCATATACCTTACTGACAAACAAAACGGCAGTACGATACCGTTCCCTCATCATCTCAGCCCGAGCCAGCGCTATCAATGTCCCGGCATCCGCTTCAACAGGTAGCTGCAAGGCACTGCTTCTCTCCGCAATATCCTTCAAATTGAGCGACTGCTTGATGTCCTTGGATCCCATCACCACAGCGGCTGCACGATCCTTATCAGTGTAAAGCTCCTCTTCCCGTCTCCTGCGTTCCCGTTTCGGCTTCCTCTTCCATTTCTTCCTCGGCTTAACCGATTCCTTTCTGACGGCAAGCTTTTCATCTTCAACCTCCTCGCCTCTTTTGTCAGCGGACTGCGGGGCCCGTTTGCTGATCGACGCTTTTTGGACTGGGGTTTCCTCTTCTTCATCCGCAAGGCCTACTCGGACGAAGCTTTGAAGGAAATCTGCGTCTTGTGTCGTTCCGAAGATGGAGTGGGCCTGGGTTCTGGCGTTGTCGAAATCCATCGGGAGTTGGAGATGTTACGTGGTGTCTTGAACTGCTGTTACGTAATGTGTAGGTGTGTGGACAGGCGTCAGTATCGACGCCCCGGCTGTCGTCGTCATGGCGACTGGATGTGTTTTCGCACCCACTTCTGGCACACTAGTGGTGTATGGGCCGTTCTGAGAGGCGGCCGTGTCGCAGAGCGGTGGCATGGTAAACATCCACAGAGTTTGCTGATGTAGATTTACTTTAAACAGTATCTACTTTTATAATTTTCTTAATTTATATACATTTTAGCTAATATATAGGTACTAGTAGGTTATACGAACTGAATAAGGAAATAAGTAGACCGTTAGTCAACCTACCTATACTTATATCCAGCTCTCTAAAGGAACTTTTATGGTTTCGTAAAATCTTGATGAAATTCTATAAGGATACTCGTAATTTCCGAAAGATCTTACCTCCTAGGATACTAGATCAGTAGATCCATATAACTTCTACCTGAATTTATTGTCCCTCAAAGTATTTATATAAATTAATCATATCATTATCATCGTCATTCAAGCTGAAAGAAGTCCACTGTTGTACATAGGCGTCCCCAAAGTATCGTAACTACGACTGGTCCTATAACGTCTCGCATTTATTTGATTCCCTTTCCTTCCCACGACCCTTAGCAGGTTCATTCTATAACTCCTCGCAGCTGTATATACCAGGTCTGGTTAAGGTATAAAGCGTGAACATGCAATCAACTTAAACGATAAAAACTAATTCAATTTGCATATAAATAAGTTTACATTTCCGTGACGAAGTAGAGTTGCAGTTTAAAACTTAAATTATTATGGCCAATTAAGCAGCTAATAAAGTGGATTTATAATATAGGTTGTCAGAAAAATAACAAAGATTTGAGGACGTTGCAATGTTAAGAGCTAAATTATCTGGCGATGGAGCGTATAAGTCAGATCAGGAAAATCGGAAAAGTTTACACATTATGGATATTCGTGAATATTTTAAAAAGTAACGAGATTTCAAGCTTAATTCAATGTAAACTTTTGGTGGATCAAATCTGCGGCGAATGTTACGATACCCTTTGCAATGTTACGTTACAGTATATGGCGAAGCGAATACGTTTCATCCGCTACGCCGCGCCGTAGACCGTAACTTTTGTCGTAGCCTTTGGTTGTAGCGCAGGAATAAAATTGGAAAATCGAAAAGCCGGGAAAATTTGGAAGATGAGTACAAATGAATACAGATAAGTTACAGAGTTTGATTATGTGAAGCAAGCTATGATAAGAACATTACACTTGGCTACGATATATCGCGTAGCCGACTTATTTCGTCCGCTACGACGTAGCTTGTGTAGCAGTCAGCGTAGCATAACTACGTTGAAATAAAATCGGGAAATTTGGAATTTCCCGGAAATACAAAAGAGCAATAAAGAAGTCAGTTCTCATGTGTAAGTTATAAATCATTTTTTAAAACTACAAATCGACGGTGAAGTGCGAATACCTCCTAACTGATATATTTTGGGTAAATTACTTTTTTACAGCTATTAATATTGATATGTATGTTTTCGCATATTTAACTGAAATCTCCAAAGCGGATATTTAATTACAACTGCATGAAGTTAAATTGTAGATACTTCACCAACTAATCCAAAATGTCAATTTATAGTGTTAACTCCAAACGTATTTGGGTCTGGAAAGTTTTGATTTTACAGACAGGAGGTATAGGCACTCCGCCGTCGAAATTATGTTATAAAACTCCTACTACAAAACAATCCTACCTTAGCTAATGAGTTCAGTCCACGGTCGTAGTTGCCGTTCTTGATATGGCCGGTGGCTTCATCACGGTGTTTCTTCGCTTCCACAGGGTTTGTGATCGGCAGCTCCGGTTCCTTGCCTCGACCCATTCTGTATTATTGAGGTTGAAAATAGTGTAATCTGCAAATATAAGGTTTCAAATATAAACTTTCAGTCTTCAGTTATTATTATCTGTTTCAAAGGCGCAAGTTTTCCTAAGTTTTCCTTGTGATATTCCTACTTTAGTTACAAACAAATAGTTTGAAAGGAGTAATTTTGTTGCAACCACCATAAGTGATGAACTTTACCGACATGACGAAACCCAAAAAAAATCATACTCCGTCAATGTACGAGTAACTCTGTCTGTTACACTGTCACGGTTCACACACTGAACCGATTTTGATTATGGTGTAAACTTTAACTTTGACCTACTTTTTAATATTATGACTAACTTTTATTTTACACAGTGTCAGTAACTTTTTGTTACTTCTTTAGAAGTATGCGGAACAAGGTGTAAAGTCCCGCAAACCTCCATTGTAAAGGGAGGATCCTCCAACCATGGACGGATGTTATCCGGTCTGGACAACTGCCCTATAATTGATTTCAGGCTGTTGTGTATACTAATCGTACGGAGAACTCTAAAGTAGCGATGCAGTATATTTAATTTCAGTTCTTATACGCAGCGTCATAGATGTCCCTACACTACCTAGCAGTAAAGAAAGAAAAAGCAACTATCTGCACGATATATCCATAGTTATCGTTTGCGATGCCTCAGGGCCATAAGGAAGTACTTACCCAATAAACAAAATTTGTATGTGTAGTAGCAAGCCGATCCAGTTACCGAAAAAATTACTAAAGTGTCCCCCTAAAGAAGTTGGTAAATATTTTCGCGTTAGCCTACCTTCCGGTAATGTATTAGAAAAATGTTGACTCTGTTACCGAGCCCGGACTATGACGGATGATGTTAAAGGAACCTATAGTAACATAAATCTTGCCATTTTTGCCCTCCATTTGTGTTCGTTGCTAATCTGATAGTTTTTTTGCGTTGGGCTTTGAAGTGAGCGGGTGGCCTTAGTTTAGGACTTTTTTTATAATGTAGATAAACTAGTACTAGACTGCGATCGATTGGAGTGCAATTCCCTAAGAAAACAGCATAAACAGCCTTAAACAGCTGTGACGAAATGGATTTCGAGTTAGAACTCGGTATTCGCTAAACTGTGAGAAGTTATAGCCAATTAAATAGCTTAGAAAACAGCCTTGTGCACAAGCTTGGGCATACTATTATAGAGAATACCACTCCTGATGGTAAGCAGCGATGCAATCGTTGATGTTGAAGTGCCATCTCAAAGTCATCCATCGCTACTTATATCCCGTAAGGGTGTTTGTGCACTACACGGAATTTTACCGTCCGGCAGTCAGATTTACATCAACTTCCATTGAGAATTCATTGTTCATTGACTATAATTGTAAGAAATCCGACTGCCGGACGGTAAAATTCCTTGTAGTGCACAAACGCCCTAACGCTCGCCGTTTTAGTGACCCCACGCCGCCCTACCGTTCCATAGTAATCGCTTCCGTGATGTCGGCCTATTACTCTCCGCATTTATCGGGACATCTCCCGTTCAATGTCATCACTGCCGTTAACCCAACTCATTGGTGGAAGGGTGCATTAATGTTAGTTTTTTATAAGACGGATACGAATCGGTAACGTAGCTATTGGTTTTTATTTTAGTTGTGTAGTAGGTGAAATTAAAGGGGTATACTATGTAAGTTTTGGTGTCTACAAAACGAAAATTGTGTTTTTCGATAATTATCTAATCATAAGTATGTATTATTTGAATTTTAGGAGCTCGAATAGTTGTAAAACAATTTATTTTTGGGTACCTATATTGAGACACCAACGAGTCATTTCCAAGTTTAACTAAGGAAAAAATGTTCAAATGAAAAAACAAAAAATGGTCATGAATTTTTCACATTACCTACAGGCGTGCAGAGCACTTGTACAGTAAATTATTAAAAAAAATCGTGGACTCGTGGTCACATAAATATATTAAATTGAAAATTGCGTTAAAATAAAAAAATAATATGAAAAATCATTAATATGTCTTTGACGTATCGATACGTGGCTGAGTTGTAGGTAATGCCCGTATCTTACAGTCAACAAAATTTATATTAATTACCAAAAATATAAACTATTTTAATTTTAGAGTCGCTAACCAAAATTAAAATAATTTGTTGAATCATTTTATAAAGTTCTAGTTCTAAGGTAACTAACAGAAAAAATCGAAAACCTTTTTGTACAGTCTGTTAAAAAAGTGATGAGCAAAGTCAAGCTAACAGCGTCTACAATTATGCAGCAAAATAAAAATACGGTGTAGTCTTTCGGCATTCCGTTGAACCGATTTGCCTTTTTAAAAGCAAATTGGCGTGACATCTCCCACTTTGCCCGTCAAGGGAAAATTACTCCGCTTGCAAAAGTATCATTATGAACGTTTTTTAGGGTTCCGTTCCTCAAAAGGAAAAACGGAACCCTTATAGGATCACTTTGTTGAACGTCTGCCGGTCTATCAAGACTCTTCATCTCGGAAACGCATAGAGGTACTGAGTTGAAATTAAAAACCATAAAATATAAGTACTAAAGTCTGCGGTCGCATGAAACTGTGAATAAAACAAACTTCTAAGTTAAGGAAAAAGAAATCCCTCAATCAATATTCATAGTGTAGGTTCTGTACTACGGCCCAGAATCCTGAAATTTGGCATAAAGTAAGGTCATACAGCACAGGTATAGGAATAAATCGGAAAATAGTATTTTTTTTGTTACGTCACAAAAAGATACTTTATTTGCGGATCGGGAAAACAACACTCCATTCGGGAATTGAACTATACTCCGTTGGTTTAGGTAGTTAACTAAATGTAAACAATCTTGGCATGTCTTTTTATCTAAAAGTTGTCTAAAAATTGTATTTAAAAATCTTTGCGACTAGGTATTTACCTAAATCGATGTTAGCTAATAAACTAAATTTAAATAATCTTCGTGTATATTTTAGACGACCTCTTTAATATAAAAAGACATACCAAGATTGTTTACCTTTAGTTAACTACCTAAATCGACGGAGTATAGGAACTTACCTATGTAATTTAGTGTAGGTACCTATTTATATGACAGTAAGAACCCTCGGCGCGCGAGTTCGACTCGTACCTGACCGGTTCTTTTTGTAAAAGTTAATTTGTAATCTATTGCTTCATTGAGCTTGCATTCCGTAGGTAAAGCTACCCGGTAACCCGGCATTTTAAACTTTTCCAACGGCTTGGTTCGCGTGTCCTAGCTGACATTTATTATGCTAAGCTATCAGATTATGTTTTGAACTTTTAAATAATTGTTTACAAACAATAAAAGCTAGAATATAGAATAGAGGCTAGTTTTCGGCGGCGGATTCACTCGTGTGGAAATTGACAATTTGACATAAAACTATTGTAAAAATCAGTTCAGCTGTTAATGAACTTGTTTGTTATTGTAAAACTTCTAAAAAACCTTTTTTTGGGTGAGACATCATCCAATGAGTACTTACTTCCGCTCTAGAGCGGAACGGAAGCTCTCTCGCTGTGTCAGACTTTTACTGACACAAATTCGGTCCTATGCCCCTTCTTTGCCAGGGCCCCAGGGGGTTCTTTTTCGCACAACCCATGACCCCAGTAAACTTCGGCCCTGCTGGGTCCGTACTACCGTAGCGGTTTTGCTTACATCTCTTTGGCGCGTATAGAACACTACTTATATTCGACGACTTGCTGACTTCAATTTTAAATTCACTTATATGGGATGGCTAGTTCTATATGTATTTTTCATAATATCGCTACATATTTATCTACCATCGTCTATCGTCGCTTTATATCGTCATCTACCTGTACCTATCCACCCTTACGTTGTTGAAACTCTACGGTCCGGACTAAACGTTTTGCCTCGTCGTATATACCGCGTACATCGGAGGACTGGAACAATTTGTTTTCCCGTCCGATTATAATTTGGGTGTCTTCAAGGCTAGAGTGAATAGGCTGTTAATAAACTAGTGCGCCTCATCATCAACGACTGCATCACTGCTTACCATCAGGTGGGATCGCAGTCAAGCACAAAAAACTTATCTAGTACAATACTACCGAACCTAATATTAATTACTGATCAACAATCACACAACCTACGATTGCATAGCTTCCCTGCATTATGATACAACATGCCGTGCTCCGCCTAGCTGCCAAGCTTGCATGAATAATTCCCACGGTAATGAGCCCCACCGATGCCAAAGTTATGAGCCTGCCTGTCTGCCAGTACACAGTTATTTATGATACCGTTGCATTGTCGAGTTAATATTTGTCAATCAGGTTATTAGGGTATCTAATCGATGAGGGTCTGGTTGTAAACAGAATGTATACTAAAAGGGAAAATAGGCGCAGGTATAAACTAAATCTGCAACACCGCTGCATTTTGAAATAAATTTTTCGATGAAGTAACTGAAAGCTGGATATCTCTACAGAAAACTAAACTCTTCATGAGTTGTATATTATAGTAAACTAGCTTTTACCCGCGGCTTCGCTCCCGTCAAATGACTACCCTACATATCCTACGCTACCCTACCCTACCTTCCCTACCTATCCTACACTACCCTACAGTACCCTACACTACACTACCCTACACTACCCTACACTACCCTACACTACCCTACACTACCCTACACTACCCTACACTACCCTAACTACTTTACCTAACTTTTTTTTTTTTTTTTAGATTTAAACTATCCTATCTCTCAAGTTGGATCGAACTGCACATGGTGTGCGAATTTTACTATAATCGGTTAAGTGGTTTAGGAGTCCATTGAGGACAAACATTGTGACACAAGATTTATAAATATTAAGATTTAGAACGACCATCCGTCGATCACCCATTTCAACGATAATCTCAATAATGCAGACACACCAAAGAACGTACCTACCTACTCAATTCTTATCTGTTTCTGGAGCGAGAAGGAATGGCCTTGCCTTGCCAAGCGGTCGCTTCCTTGTCACAGAGTACAGTAAATATATAGAGAGATTCCTTGTGCGAAGCAGTAATGCTAGCGCAGGAGATGGCCGCACGCTTGAGGCAACGGACTTCCTCACGAGTCAGCCACGGCGGATTCCGACCCCGATTGCCAGCCACCGTGGGCGTCGGCGAGCACTAGATAGCTCGCCGTCTGGCAGTTTGGTAACCGTCCGGACAGAGTCTTCGGCAGTATTGTACAATTAAATAAAATCATGTCTAATGCGGAAAAGTATTACCTACATCATATTATACCCACTGGTTTGAACTTCATATTTTTATGTTGCCAATATAGAATAGTTCTTTATCTAATTCGCGGAACTATTTCTACTTTATAGTCCTCGGAAGTATCTCATCAGTTCAAATATTAACATTAGCAGCGTTTACGAGGTATTCCGCCATGCGTTATCGTAGCCGTATGATATCTAGCATCATGAAACACGCGAGACCACAATACGGCTCTTTTACGACCACAAAAATAATGAAATTAACCATTATTTGCCCTGTAAACGGGCTCACGGGTAGGGTTGCCAGATCTTCAAAACTAAAACCCGGACAAACCGAACAGTTTAGCTGGACATTTGAGTAAAAAGGCCGACATTTTTTTTGATGCCCTTCCGGATATTTTGCTTTTTACATTCTAATGAAATAACAAGTCATTGCTGGTCTGCAAACCCTTGCAATTGCAAGAACACATGAAAAATGTATAAAAATGGTCAAATTTAAAAAGCCTGACAAAATCTGGACAGGCCGTACTCCGCCTAATTTGGCCGGACACACAACCAAAAAGCCTGTCCGTGTCCGGTTTTATCCGGACGCCTGGCAACGCTAGTCACGGGTAAACTCAACCGGATCGAACTAGATATCTTTTGAAGATAGGGAATAATTTACTACTGAAACGTAGTCGGAATGTCGTTTTGATTTGAATTGATAGCGCTGTGATGAGCCCTGTCATTTGTTTTAGTCTTTATTGTATTGTAGAAGGTTTTGGAAGGTTATCTCGGCCATAAATCAGACTGCCATGGTTAGGTTTAGTCGGAAAAGAAATTACGGATAGATGCATATTAGTTTGTGACATAAAATTATATTGTAGGAATAGGAAACATTGTGATAGTTTATGTTTCTACACTTGATTCGTTTTTTATCGCCCTGTAGGTTGTGGTAGAAGTAGGTACACAGAATCCCGACCCCTAAACCTGTGCTAAGTGATGCCTAACAATTGTGCTCTTTTCTTCAATTTGTTTAGCTAACCTGCTTATTATCTAAACCCTTTAGCGTCTACAGAGGTCCCATATTTTTTTTGAAGGTGTAAAATCCTCATTTACCTACTCATTTTTGTGGAGGGAGAAACAGACACCTTTCACTGACTAAAACTCAAGTGGTGTTCCTTCATTTCCCCTTTGTGTTCCAGGGTAATGGTAATTCTTTCGAGCAATCGCGGCCCCTGCCCAAACCATTTTCTTTTAAATGTGCGATCTTCCGGGAAAAGCACATAATTTTTTGTGTCGTTT
The DNA here is from genome assembly GCA_030763345.1 of Mythimna separata. NCBI lineage: Eukaryota > Metazoa > Arthropoda > Insecta > Lepidoptera > Noctuidae > Mythimna > Mythimna separata. Next base: position 17,996,423 of record CM061176.1, on the reverse strand, counting down.
TTTCCCTACTCTAAAAATAATATAGGGCTTAGGTAAGTACCTCATCATCTGCCTAGCCTTTTTCCAACTATATTGGGGTCGGCTTCCAGTCAAGCCGGATTTAGCTGAATACCATATTTTACGAGGAGCGGTTGCCTACCAGACCTCCACAACCCATTAACTGGGGTAACACGGTACTTCATGGCAAGACTGGAGTCAGATTTACTGGCTTCTGACTATCCGTAACGACTGCCAAAGATCTCCAAATGACAGCCGGGACCAACGGCTTAACGTGCTTTCCGAGGCACGGAGGAAACTCGTTATGTTAAGATGGTCACCCATCCACAGACCAACCTAGGCAAGCGTTGCTTAACCTTGAAGATCGACCTGTGCGGCTGTTATTATTTAGCCACGAGCTCCTCTTTAGGCTTAGGTTAGGAAAAGAATTTTGTGGAGTTTTGTTATAGATAGGTACTTAACCTATCTATAACAAAACTCCACAAAATTCTTTTTTTACAGTTTCTCAGTGAAAAAAATATTTAGTTAAAAAATTCAATCGTTTTGTGTACCGAGTTACATGTAATACACACATATGTCACAACAATACAAACAAACAAACATACTTACATAGGTATATTTTACTAATGTTTGTATGCCGCTTACTGTGCCAGAACACGGAGACACTTATATTTTTGTAACACCTAAATTGTATCTACATGTGTGCACAAATAGGTACAGGTTATTTTTTTCGATTACTCGTATTTTATTCGATTTGGTTTTATCCATCGTGAAAATCGCAATCTCCTAAACGGACAATAATGGCTTCAGTTCAGCTTTCAAACTGTTGTTTCAGTTTAGTTTCAGCAGTTGTTTTTGAGTTTATCTAAAGTAGATCACTTTATTTATTTCTAACTCCGTACGATGTATGAAACCTTTGAAATTCTCGGCTTTTTAACGTGCATGTATTAGACCTAACATGCATATTCTAAACCTTTCTCATGAATCACTCTGTCTATCGGTGAAAACTGCAAGAAATTTTGTTCGGTAGTTTTTTAGTTTACCGCGTTCGTGCAGACAGATAGACTCAGTGGGAGACTTATAAACAAAGTCTAAATAGGTAAGTACCCCATAGCCATAGCCACACATGTAGCGAGTTACTTGCTCAAATTAAGATTTGCACAAGTATACTATAACGTGTGTTGAATGAAACTTTTGCAATTTCTTTTCAATTTCAAAAAACTGTATTTTTGCAAATCAAAACAAGTAAATCGCTACGTGAGGCGTGACGTGGGCTACCATTAAACTATGAATTTAATTTACCTTTAGTCTTCCTTCTGTTAATCACTCACAAATTAACCACACACTTATATTTTTTTCTTTCTTTCTTTCATTACACGATTCACTTAATTAAACCGTAATATTCAGAGTTAGAACCGAGTAGGAAGAACCACAGTGAGTCACAGCAGGTTACAGACTGAGCCACTAGTTGATCGGGTTCGACTTACCCCTAATGAAGGGGTTGTTTACACTGCACGATATTGCACGGCGCACGATTTTACGATTTCGTATTAATTTTAGCCTTGGCTGTGTAACGCTTAGGTTGATATGTAAAATGATTGTTGTGTAGAAATGATACTCCAGATGTAAATCGGATAATTATACTTATAAGTAGTATGATTTATATGTGAGAATTTAGAATGAAGTTACAAAAATATGTACAGAACTTTAGGCTTAATACACTGGTGCAAGTAATGGCTCTTATGTTGTATCAACGACCAATAAGAATCTAGTTAAAAAATGTGATTTCCAAAATTTTGGAATTTCCAGTTGCATACAAAGTTACGCCCTGTTGACATTGGTTTAATTTTGACCTTATAATACAGAGAAGTTGAAGTAAAACCAAATCTAAATAGATGTGGCAAGCTACTAAGCATCTAACTACCTCGTTTCCTTTCTGTAAAAGAGGCCATTCGTGTTGCTGTTATCGTTTCAAGGAAATCTAGATTGGCTCATGTTACTACTACTGTTCATTGTCTTCACGGTAGGTAGGTATATTTCCCTTTCGAACTAGTAAAAGTTTTCCTAAAAAATAACTTAGGTACGTGTCTAATAAATAACTGTAAAAGGTGTAAAGTCTTTTTTTATGTGGGTGTCATCAAATAACTTCCCCAGCTCTGGGTGGGGTGAAAGGGAGTGTCAGAACCTTGCACTTTTACTAACTAAAACCCACTTGTGTTCCCTTAGTTTTCAACTGCTCCAGATAGTCTGCAGTCAAACTATAGCGACACCCATGTGTTTCTTCTACTTGTACTCAAAACAGAAATCTCTCTAACTTACCATGTCGGCTGAGGACCTGCGTCATGTGGAAGGAAGCCGTGACCCATCTCCAGCTACTCCTCAAAATGGAGACTTACCGATTGTAGCGTGTCCATGCGTCCTAGGGCCACGATAACTCTTTTTAACAATCTTACAGCTCAAGTAGGAAAGCCTAAAACGCCCCGTTGATTAAATAAAACCCGATAACTATATCTGAAGCTTTTAAATCCACCGTTTTACCTAAACAATGAAAACGTAATTTGTGAACTTTTCCCAAAATGAGGTTCTTTGTTTATTTTTTTCTACATTACGAGGTAGCTGGCCGTGTTTATTTCAATAAACAAATGAGTGAGCTCACGCAACGTCAATAATGAAACGTAATCTGTTCGGTACGAAGTTTACTTATAAAGTTTCGATTCGAGCGAATAAAATTATGCGGTGGATAGAAAAATAATGTAGTTTATGACTGGTTTATTGATTGAACATTATTTTAGTATTAGGTAGTGAAAGAGTTACTAGGGTTGATACTTATTTATTATACCTACTCAAGATAACAGACATTTTTTATCCTGGGACCAAACTAAAAAAATCTGTTGTTTAGTCGCCTTCACTGGTCAACATGAACTGCAGATTTTCTTCGCGATTTCAGCTTTGGTCTCATAGTAAAAGTTGTGTTTTATCGTGAGTATAGTCAGGTGTTTAAGTCGTCGTCATTATCATCATCTGCCTAGCCTTTTCTCAACTATATTGGGGTCGGCTTCCAGTCAAGCCGGATTTAGCTGAATACCTACCAGTATTTTACGAGGAGCGGCTGCCTAACAGACCTCCACAACTCATTAACTGGGTTACCACGGTACCTACTTCATGGCAAGACTGGAGTCTGATTTACTGGCTTCTGACTAACCGTAACGACTGCCAAAGATCTACAAATGACATCCGGGACCTACGGCTTAACGTGCTTTCCGAGGCACGGAGGAAACTCGGTATGTTAAGATGGTCATCCATCCACAGACCAACCTTGGCAAGCGTTGCTTAACCCTAAGATCGACCCGTGCGGCTGTTATTATCTAGCCACGAGTTCCAGGGCATCCAATCTCTAGTAAGCTGTAAAAAACCTCAACAGTGAATGTATTCAGACCGATTTATAAAAGGGAGGTTCTCCCTATCAACACCCAATCAATTTTCAATTAATGCTTTGACAGTGCACTCAATTGCTGCACTAGGTGATTTGAAAATGTGTTTTGTTTCATCCAAGCGTGCGCCACCGCAAAACGTTGTGGGAACACATCCTTTCATTTATTTATGTAGGTATACTGCACATCGAGAAGCTCGTGGCTAGATAATAACAGCCGCACAGGTCGATCTTCAAGGTTAAGCAACGCTTGCCAAGGTTGGTCTGTGGATAGGTGACCATCTTAATATAACGAGTTTCCACCGTGCCTCGGATAGCACGTTAAGCCGTATGTCCCGACTGTCATTTATAGATCTTTGGCAGTCGTTACGGATAGTCAGAAGACAGTAAATCTGACTCCAGTCTTGCCATGAAGTACCTTGTTACCCCAGTTTAATTGGTTGTGCAGGTCTGGTAGGCAGCCGCTCCTCGTAAAATACTGGTATTCGGTAAATCCGGCTTGACAGGAAGCCGACCCCAATATAGTTGGGAAAGGCTAGGCAGATGATGATGACTTTATTGCTCATCAAGTATACTACTTAAATGCTAGCGTATTACAGTTTGAGCCTTAAACTTAAAATATAGGCAGCCATACGCATTCTGCGATCTCTTCACATTGTGCGTAGATACGGCTGAGTGTAGGTAATCTCACCGAGTTACCTGATAGCTGCAAGTTCACAAGTTTCCTACAGTTCCTGTTAGTCACTCCTATTGAAGCGTGCATTAGCATTACCATCGATCACAAAAGAACATGAGTGGGTTAAAACCGCATGCCAGACGGTTTTTATTGATTAAAGGTAGTAAAAGTCTGATACGTATCTCCCGCTCCGTCCTAGAGCGGAAGAAGGCATAGGATGATTTTCCACCCAAAAATATAAAAACCATCGATTACGTCATCACTTCTCTACTATCACCAGGGACACCAGGTGAGATAATGGTCAAGCTACTTAATGTACTATTGAATTCAGGTGTAAGTATTTATGTAATCTCTTCAACGGAGAATGGCTTCAGTTCAGCTTTCAAACTGTTGTTTCAGTTTAGTTTCAGCAGTTGTTTTCGAGTTCTGCAGATCTAATGTAGATCACTTTATTTATTTCTAACTCCGTACGCACGTACGGTGTATGAAACCTTTCAAATACCTATTGGGTTTTTTAACATGCATGCTCTAAACCTTTCTTAAAATTCACTGTCTATCAGTGAAAACTGCATGAAAATCTGTTCGGTAGTTTTTCAATTAATCGTTTCATACAGACAGATAGATGCTGTGGGGAGACTTTGTTTTATAATAAGTATGTATGGTTGGTAGCCACATGTAGCGATTTATTTGCGCAAATTAAGACTTGCACATTGTACAAGTATTCTATGACGTGTGTTGGAAGATACTTGCGCAATTATTTTTCAATTTGAATCAACTGTTTTTGTGCAAGTAAATCACTACTTTTGTGGCTACCATTAAACCGTAAATTTAATTTACCTTTAGTCTTCCTTCTGTTGGTCACTTACAAATTAATAACCACACACACAGTCAAATTTTTTCTTTCGGGCATTAGGTACACATTTACACAATTTTCGTGATTAAACCGTAATATTCTTCGTGAGAACCGAGCAGGAAGAACCACAGTGAGTCACAGCAGGTTACAGACTGAGCCACTAGTTGATCGGGTTCGACTTACCCCTAATGAAGGGGTTGTTTACACTGCACGATATTGCACGGCGCACGATTTTACGATTTCGTATTAATTTTAGCCTTGGCTGTGTAGCGATTATGTTGATATGTAGAAAGATTGTTATGTAGAAATGATACTCCAGATGTAAGTTGGATATACAGGGTGTTTGGTTCATCGTGTGCCAAATTGATATGGTCGACTGGAGGGGTCATCTGCTATCCTTTCAGACCCCTAAACACTAAACACTCAGTTTTTGTCGGTCTACACTTGTACGAAGTGTCTGGGGAACCTGTAAAAGAGCTGGTATATGCCACGGTGGTTCCAACTAGGGAAGTACTCGTTCAAAGCATTGGAATGGCTTTCAATACAATTAAGGCGGGAAAAAGACTTCGTACAACAACTGTGTGTCGAAATACAAAACAAATGTCGGGCCTGCATTTGCAACAGAGGCCAAAATTTGAGCAGTATTTGTAAAAATAATGAAATTATTGTAAATATGTAATTTTATTTTTTTCTTACTAGTAAAACCAACAAAAGGTAAGATACGAGACAAATTTCACCTTCTAAGAGTGATATAACAGATTAAGTAAGTGTTTCAGGTACCATTTTAGGAAAAATAATTTTTCAACTCACAATTTTGAATGTTAATTTTATGCGACAAGATTCACAAAAGTAGCAATTTCACATAGTTGTGTTAAGATTTTTATGGCATGTGGCACATCACTAGCAAGAGGATAGACTAGAGAATTATTGAGAGAGTTTGAAGATCCCAGTCTCTTTTGGTTCTTTTTTTGCAGCCATGTAAAGAGCTGTAACACGAATAGCGTTAATTTAAGTCCGAAACTTTGCGAATAATTTTTAAAAAATCTTGAGGGCTGATATCACTAATTTTTTATTTAAAAGTACCTTTATACAATATACTTCTAAATAAAATTAAAATTGAGGCTCTACTTCTTATACATTTTGTTATATTTATATTTGAATGTAAAAATCGGGTCTTTTTTTCAAAAAACTTTAAAAAGTAAGTGAAAAAAATTCACAGGACGTGGGTAATGTTTAGGGGTCTGAAAGGATAGCAGATGACCCCTCCAGTCGACCATATCAATTTGGCACACGATGAACCAAACACCCTGTATAAGTACTATGATTTTTATGTGAGAATTGATAATAGCTTAAATTAAAATTAAAATGTTAAGAACTTGTGCAAGTATTGGCTCGTCGTTGTATCATCATCGATAAATAGGAATCAAGTTAAAAAATGTGATTTCCAAAATTTTGGAATACAAAGTTATGCCCTGTTGATACTGGTTTAATTTCGACCTTATAATACAGACAAGTTGGAGTAAAACCAAATCTAAACAGATGAGGCAAGCTACTAAGCATCAAACTACCTCGTTTCCTTTCTGTAAAAGAGGCCATTCGTGTTGCTGTTATCGTTTCAACGAAATCTAGATTGGCTCATGTTACTACTACTATCCATTGTCTCCACAGTATATAATTTCCCTTTCGAACTAGTAAAAGTTTTCTTAAAAACGTGTTTAATTACTGTAAAAGGTGTAAAGCCTTTTTTATGTGGGAGTCATCAAATTTACACTTTTACTAACTAAAACCCACTTATGTTCCTATAGTTGCCAGCTGCTTCAGGTAGTCAGTCAAATTATAGCAACACCCAGGTGTTTCCTCCACTTGTACCCAAAACAGGAATCTCCCTAACTTACCATGTCGGTTGAGGACCTGCGTCATGTGGAAGGAAGCCGTGACCCATCTCCAGCTACTCCTCAAATTGGAGACTTTCCGATTGTAGCGAGTTCATGCGTTCTAGGGCCACGATAACTCTTTTTAACAATCCTACAGCCCAAGTAGTAAAGCCTAAAACGCCCTGTTGATTAAATAAAACCCGATAACTATATCTGTAGCTTTTAAATTCACCGTTTTACCTAAACAATGAAAACGTAATTTGTGAACTTTTCCCAAAATGAGGTTCTTTGTTTATTTTTTTCTACATTACGAGGTAGCTGGCCGTGTTTATTTCAATAAACAAATGAGTGAGCGCACGCAACGTCAATAATGAAACGTAATCTGTTCGGTACGAAGTTTACTTATAAAGTTTCGATTCGAGCGAATAAAATTATGCGGTGGATAGAAAAATAATGTAGATTATGACTGGGAGGTTTATTGATTGATCATTATTTTTGTATTAGGTTGTGAAAGAGTTACTAGGGTTGGTTTTTAGGTATTGTTAGAGTTTAAGTACCTCAATTGATTTAGATTAGATTTTTACTCATCATTTTGTGGGAAGATGTTCAGATTCGTCTACTGAGCATGTCCTTAAAGTTAGTGGAGGGCTGTCCCTTACACCCAGTATAGGAGTATAAATAAAAAAAGTTTGTCTAGACTTGGATATGACCATTTCAGAGTAGGTATAATAATAGGCCAGAAGTGTATGTACCTATGCAAGTGTATGGATATCTATGAAAGCTATAAAAGATCAACAGTGAATGTGTTTATAGCAGGAAGGTTCACCCTATCAACAGCCAATCAATTTTCAATTAATGCTTTGACAGCTCAATTGCTACACTACGTGATTTGAAAATGTGGTTTGTTTCATCCAAGTGTGTGCCACCGGCACCGGTTCATGGTGGACGTCCCATCCTTGAGCACAAAACGTTGTGGGAACTCATCCTTTTATTTATTTAGGTATACTTTATTGTACTACTATACATATTATAGTTTGAGCCTTAGACTTAGGGCCTATGCACACCACGTTTTGTAAACGCGCCGTCGAAGCGCGTTTGTAGCGATACAGACGCGATACGCACGCAAGTCAGACGCAGCCTGTAGACCTTTGCACACCTGTATTGGTGACCCTGTCGCATTCTGCGATCTCTTCTCACTGTGCGTAAAAACGGCTAAGGAGTGTATCTCCCTGCCAGAGTGAGTTTACTGATAGCTGCAAGTTCATGCAGTTCCAAACAGTGACTTCCAAACAAGCGTGCTTTACCATCGATCACAAAGGAACATGAGTGACAACAGAAGACATTTTTTATTTTCAGATTTCCCACCTAAAAAAATAAAAGCCATCGACTACATCATCGCTTACCTACAATCATCAGGTGAAATAGTGGTCACACGCGAGCCTACTTTATGCATTGAATTCAGGTAGGCGCCTTTTGAAGGAAAATACATACAGCCGAACATAGAACCTCCCTCTTTTTGAAGTTGGTTAAAAATGTACTTTGTACTTCTTTTTATATAAAGCCTGAAAATCGACCTAGCAATCTTTACATTGATTAAAAATCCTTAGTAACCAAAGCATCTAAAATAAATAAAAAAAAACCTCGAGCAATGCTGAAAAACTGCACTGACACTCGTAACTTTCTACATAGCTTTCAGTGCTTATGGTTTTAGCCATAAGGTTCAAACTTCTTTGTACCAGGTGACTTTGTAAGTTGGCAGGTTTTCATGTCAACGCCGGTGATGTTTCAGTGCTTATGGTTTCAGTAATAAGGTTCAAATTCCTTCACACCAGGTGACTTTGTTAGGTTTTCTTGTCAACGCGACTGATGCACGCGAGGCCGACATAATAGAGTTAATCAGTGTCCCCAAGATTGGCGTTTTAACTTAATGATTGGTTCAAAGGGAAGTGAAAAATACAGGGTAAGGTACGGTGACTTCCTGGTTTGATGGTGACTAATTATAGTCGTGACATTTCTGGGGTTTACAAGCTGACGGAAAGTTTATTTTTTTGCATTCAGTGGTTTATTTTTTACCATTCAGTGAACTGAATATCTACCTTCTATTGTTCGCAAACGAGATAATCTGTAGTCCCTTATTTTAAGTAAAAATTTGATCACTTTTGTAGCTATGTTTTTTGCAGTATCTTGATACTTATGTGGCAGTGGGTTCTGCGAGCAATGTACCCTACATTGCTCGCAGAATGGATAATCGATGGGGCCGAGAGGTTCTGGAGTGACGATCACGTACCAAAAGACGCAGTGTTGGAAGGTCTCCCGCAGAGTGGACCGATTAGGGCAAAAATCGAGTATTGAGTTAGCTGCGAGACGCACAGGAGTGCTTGTTGCGAAGACGCTTGGGGGCTTATAGGTATACTACAGTGGACGTCTTTCTGCTCAAATGGTGACAATGTAGCAATAGAAACGACCCCTATACGTAGCGTAAAGGCAGGTCAGAGCAGGCTAATTAAAATAAAAGCTTCAAATGGACAGGCATTTAATATTTTTTTAAATAATCTAGAAGGTTCACTATACATAGATGGAGTTGTATAGATATGATGTATCTATTCACGACGAGATATAAGCACGACGCATGCCGAATCTCATACATACACGACTTTGCTGACAATCAAACAAACACGCATCGTAGACGCGAACTCAGTCGCTACGCATGAGCGGTAGTTACACACACATACTTATAGGGTTCTGCAGACTGCAGACTAAAAGCGTAACAGGCAGGGGGTCACTCGTCTACAGCAGAGAACGCCGATAAGTCGGTACCTTCGCCGCTGGTGGTCTGCCACTAGGCTTCCACTGGGTAACCAGAGAGAGGTCTTCCTAGCGGGAACCAGAGGTCTCACTGACCACAGCGCAGCGGTGTCTTGAAATATCAGAAGCTTGTTTATTTTATTGTTTTTGGGTAGCTTACAGCATACATTATTAGATATAACAGCATATTATACCAGAGCGAGCCATTTACGAGCCTCCACATGTAACATGAAAACATTGTTGAAGCAGTTACAGAAGTAATTGACTAACATAAAATTATTAAAACAGAACTACAAAACGGTGCTTTTGGACAAAGCGCTGTTTATGGATGCCAAGCTGCTTGTACCTATATAGGTCGATTGAAGTATGCACTTTGATCAAATTGTTAAAAGATCTTGCTGCGCGAATTAGGTAAGATTGCTTCGGTAGACTGTGCGTGAGTGAGGAGCACGAAGGAGATCTCTCAAACGGCAGTGTCGGGGGGGAACGTTGAGATATAACCTAGACAACAATTCAGGGCAATCTATCTTAGATCGTGCCATTTTAACCAGAAAGCGAATATCGGTTATATTCCTACGCGTTACAAGTGGTAGCAAGTGGAATTGAGTGCATCGGTCATTGTAACTCATATAAGGGATTTTGAACTTGTACCCCAAGTAGGTACTTCGTGAACCTTTGCTGTATTCGTTCCAATCTGTCGGAGTGAACTGCAAAATTGGGGTTCCAGATTTGACTACCATTTATTCAAAGTGACTACGGACGTAAGTACAATACAAAATTTTGAGGGTCTTCATTTTGGAAAGACTTAAAGGAACTGGCATTACGGATGGTGAATCCCAGGGATTTAGCAGCTTTTTTAGCGATGTTGTACAGAAGAGAAACACTCATAGTTACGGCTGCCACTTGACGCCGTCTGATATAATAATACCTACAAGTTGTGGAACTGTGCACTTTACTCTCCACATTATAGATCGATTATTTTATTTCATTTTCTTAAGCTGTTACTTTTTTGATCAGTTCCTGAACGAATTGCAAAGTTTTCATAATTTTGAAAATAAAAGAAAGTTTTTTTTCTAGCATGATCTTTATTTCACACATAAATACATACGAGTATATAGGTTAAACAACCTATAATATAGTTTTATTTATAAACAGATATGAACATCAAATTCTATTTATTTCTAAAATAAATTAATTATAAAAATAACACCCATAAGGTACAGTTTGAGCTTATCATACATTAAACATCAATATATTGGTATAAATATATTATAATGAATACATAAATATAATTGATTATTTTAAATTTTCTAACACCTATTAGATTTTTTTTATTTAGAGACATTTAGTAATAAATGCTAAGTAATACTTTGTAGTTACATCGAGATAAAAATTCAGGAAATGTACAAAAAGGGTAACACCAGGTTACAGGATTAAGTCACCGTGACATTGTAACGCAAAGGGCTACTGGAGAAACACAGGTGGATTTTAGTTAGTAAAAGTCTGACACTCTCTCACACCACCTTGAGTGAGAGAAGTTACTTGATGATTTCTCATCGTCAAAAGAACTATGGCTACCCCACAATTTCTCGTGTTTTTTTCATATATGGGGTTATTTTTCATTGACCGGCCAAATTTTCACTGGGTGTTCTATCCATGAATATGAACAACTTTCACTATGGGACTAACTCTGAAATCACGAAAAAAAAATCAGCAGTTTCTTAAAAGTTCAATACCTACTCGACTAAAATGTATGAAACAGCAGAATTTTTTCGTGATTTCAGAGTCGGTCGCATAGTGAAAGTTGTTCATATTCATGGGTAGAACACCCTGTGAAAATTTGGCCGGTTATTGAAAAATAACCCTATAGAGAGATTCACAAAAACGTGACGAGTATACAGGGTGTGTCAGACATCGACGCACAAACGAATACCAGAGATCTAGTACATAATTCTGGATACCCCAGTGATGGAATTTTTAATCGGCTTTTTCCTAATTTTTACTTACGTTTGCTTATGCATTGATAGGATAAAGTCGTATACCACCAAAATAATCGAGCCAGTTGACAACCCTTCCAAAAAGCCTACCTTTCCAAAATTTACTTATCAAAAATTTCTTCCATAATGCACACGTCTTAGTCTTTTCCATATTTTTGTTTTACCGCCTGTAATTTAGAGATATTAAATAAATTCGTTCAGTTTTCGTATTTTAAGGTGTAGTTCAGTCCCCGGATAGCACAATCGTTGGGAGTGGGGTTCGAGCTCTGTCGCATGTCACTGCCAAAGTAGCTGCCTGTAATAATAAAAAAAATTAATGTGGGTAGTTGTGGTTTGTCATAACTATAGGTACATTAAAGATCATAGAATTAAGGTGGTATGAATTATTTTTGGTATGAATTTGAAAGGGTTAAATAATCAAAATATCAGTACTTCAATTGGTTATATTTTTTATTCGACTGCCTTATTAGTTACTTTGGTTAGACCTATAACAGCTGATCGATTTTTTGGAGTGGTAGGTAGCTTCGCAAAAGCATTTAGCAAATCAAACAAGTTTAGTAAGTTTTTGATTTTTGATACAGAATACTGTCATTTTGATGATTCCTCACCTAAAAAAATACTGTCACTTTTTTCACATATTCCAAAGCTTTTGCAGTATTGAAGAGCAAATTTATCGTCTCAACCTCGTCAAGTTTCGCTTAGGTAGCCAATACTACAATAAAATTTTCAGCTCCTGATACAAGTCATTTCAAAATACAAAACTACATTAATTTTATATCACATTATACACTACGAATCAATTTACAAAAAAATAAATGGAATTTAAAAAAAAATCTCCAAAAAAATCTGTATGGTACCAACCTCATCCTTTTTAGTTTTCCCTTCTTGTCCACCACTCTCAGAAACAGCAGACAGTCTCCTCCTAGACATCGCACTAGCCGACCTCTGTCTTCTACCTTCCAGCGTTAAATTTGAAGCGCTTGAAGTGTTAGACATCCTTCGCTTCACAGTGTTCTCGTCTTCATGTATACTGACGCTTTTCTTCGCTTCGAGTCGGATCAAGCGCTGTTTCGCTTGACGGGCAGCGTTCTCGCGGATGATCTGGTCGGCTCTTATGCGCAGTACTTGGGCAGCTTGCTTGTGATGCTTTAGTGCGGCTTCGAGGTCGTTTCGGGATAGGGCGAATAAGCTAGCGTAGCCGCGGGATCTGTGGATTGTAGGATAGAGTATGATTATATTTCAGGATATTGTTAGGTTTGTGAAAATGACTTAAACTATGATACAAAATTTCCTGAATTAAGTTTGAAAATTACTCTCAAAACATTTGGCGCCCAACATAGGACCCTTTCACTTTGACATCATACTTCCTTTCATTAATGATATAAACATTTTAACAGTTATTTTTAACGTAATGACTTAGTGTGGCTTTTTAAATATATAATTATCAATCTTTGTATTTTCCTTTACTTGAAAAATGAACCAGGCCCCTTCTTGGGCGCTAACACGATTGGTTCTTAATTTTGTTTATTTAAACTTTACCTGACGGTAGCAGTGCGTCGGCGCAATCCTTCGATCCCCAGTAAGCTGATCTCGCCGAACACTGACCCCTCTTGCAGCGTCGCTAGAACTTCTTTCTCATCTTGTGACATTACCTAAAAGTTTAAGTTTTCTTTCAAGACAAAGTAAAAACCGGAAAAATGAAAATCGGACTCGTGCACGTGGGCATCGTACCATTATCTCTAAAACAGCAAAAAAAAAACACTTTGGTGCATGGGAGCCACTTAAATATTTATTTTATTCTGTTGACGGATGGACGGACAGCGGAGTCATGTAATAGGGTCCTGTTTTACTCTCAGGGTACAGAACTCTAAAAATTAAACATATCTAAATACCTATATAGCCTATAAGTAATACTTCCATGGGTAAATTGGGAAAAGACGATTTTATTTGTAAAAGTTCGACTCAAGTCTTAATGCTAGTGTTTTAGTCTAATCCAGATTGTTAATACATACGCAACACTCGCCAGAAGAAATGATGTACATCTGATGGCCGACATCTCCTCGACGGACTACCACGTCACCGGGGAGGAAGCAGACTGGTCGCAGTTGGAGCACCAGGTCCCGTAGGAGAGATGCGGAACAGTCACGAAATAGTTGTACCTGGAACAATTGTTTGTTAATACAATTTTCAAGCAGCAAAAAGGTATATAGGCAGATTTAATGTCTTAGTCATTCTCTACCTGTTATCTAGGGGTGGTAGAGAGATATGGGAGGTGCATAAAAAAGAAAATATGGCAGGCTTTTGTTTGGTGGTAGTTATTACAGTTGAAAGATTCGCCTTTTATATAGAGAACTAGGGATCAACGATATCTTTACTCAAGTGCAACTTTATTTTAGATTTTAATTTTCTATCTTACAAAACTTGTAGTGACAGTTACAAACAGAACAAAAAAGACCACTAATTTAATACCCAATAATGCTTCATCATACATGTGGCAAATGATGTTTATTTATATCGAAGACTATATACCTTCATAAATATAAATCCGATTGGACACTTCAATATATTAAAAGCATAACAGTTAGGTAACAACGCATAAAGGCAAACGCAGTTCATGCTTCTCTCTCACCTTGCTAAGTGTAGTCATGTGCACTTCAAGAGCTACATCCCGTTTCATGTTAAATGGCAAGGAGTTCAAAATTCTCGGTTCATCTGTAGCGAAAAGAAAGAATAATTTAAGTATTATGCTACTACAACTAGACACCTAATAATGACATTAACTAGTTATAATGATTGAATGAATGCCATCTAATATGGATCAGAGAAAATAAAAATTGGCGCCCGACGTGGGTCTACGGCAATGTTACTAATTGGTCAACGTAGAACAACATGGGTTGACGAAAGAACCCCGGGACCTTGGAATTGGGGCCAAAGAAGGTATAGGTGTGGATTTTAGTCAGTAAAAGTCTGTTACGCCTTCCCGCTTTACGCGGAGGAAAAGTCATTTTGACGGTCTCCCACCATAAAAAAAGATCAACATTAAGTTAAAGTGTAATTGAGCCCAGTTCTGCTACGTCTGTCATCTAGACTTTACTCTTGGGTCAAAATCAATATTACTTGGCGCCCAAAGTGGGTCTACGGCAAAGTTATTAATCGCCCAACATACATCAATATTAAGTTACTGCACCACTACTTACCATCAGGTGGGATTGCAGTCAAGGTTTATGTTATATAAAAAAAAACTGAGCTCACTTATGTTACGTCTGTAATCTAGATTCTACTCGAGGTTCAAAGTCAATAAATCTTGGCGCCCAGTATAGGAGCCATTTTTAAAATCGTAGCTTAACTCCACAAACAAAATTAGTAACTCACCAAAACACCGTTGTCTGCTCCAGGTATAGTTGAACCAAGACGCGACTCGTCGCTGCAGTGGCACTGGCATGTTCAGACGACGCAAGTAGCGACTACTGCCGTCCAGTGTCTGACGATATTCCGTCTGTAACGATATATTTGACGTTGTTACATTGATTTTTTCTTTCGGTTTATGTAGATACCTAGTATTAAAACTCAAAAAAAAATTACAAAACTTGCATCTTAATACTAGTGCGGGTGTCTCAAAGTTGACCCTTTTCTATGTTTCATAAATTTAATAAATTGCAATTTTTTTATGAAATGATTATTGATTACAGGATTTATAAAAAGTCATATACATATCGATTTAACGCATAATAAAACATTAACAAGGATAGGAAGGAAATTGACAAGAGGCAAACTTAGGACACCCGCGCTTCTAAAGTTAATCTGTTACTTACTCCTATCTCTTGTTGTTTAAAGTTAGTGCAACGTGCTTAAAGATACAAAGCAAACCAAAACAAAATTTTATATTTAAACCTTACCCTGGCCCTTGTAGCAGTAGCAATAATATCTCTAATCTGCCCAATCAGCAGCGCGAACACAAACACACCCATCAACCAGGCAGCCGTCATGAACAAGTACTCTATAGTGTTCTCCGGCTTCGGGTTCTTGCCGATAGAGGTCGCGGTCTTGGTGGCGAAGTAGAAGCAGCGGATGTACGCGGAGCCTTGGTTGTCGTACACCCAGCCGTTCTTGCCGAGACTCATGACGTAGTAGGCACAAGCATTGAGGGGAATCAAGTAGAAGATGTAGAAGAGGGTTTTGCCGATTCTGTTTTTATCCCTTGTTGTTTGGGATTGATGCAAGATGCAAAACGTTTAAAGATACAAACCAAAACGAAAATACTTATAAAGCAGGTTGTTCTTACCCTGGCCCTAGTAGCAGTAGCAATAATATCTCTAATCTGCCCAATCAGCAGCGCGAAGACAAAGACACCCATCAACCAGGCAGCCGTCTTGAACAAGTACTCTATAGTGTTCTCCGGCTTGGGGTTCTTGCCGATAGAGGTCGCGGTCTTGGTGGCGAAGTAGAAGCAGCGGATGTAGGCAGAGCCTTGGTTGTCGTACACCCAGCCGTTCTTGCAGAGCCCTATGTAGTCGCTCATCGCGTAGTAGGCACAAGCATTGAGGTGGATCAAGCAGAAGATGGTTTTGCCGATTCTGTTTTTACCCCTTGTTGATTGGGATTGAAGCCACACGCTTAAAGATACAAATCAAAACAAAAATAGAAAAGGCTATCCTTACCCTGGCTCTTGTAGCAGTAGCAATAATATCTCTAATCTGCCCAATCAGCAGCGCGAAGACAAACACACCCATCAACCAGGCAGCCGTCATGAACAAGTACTCTATAGTGTTCTCCGGCTTCGGGTTCTTGCCGATAGAGGTCGCGGTCTTGGTGGCGAAGTAGAAGCAGCGGATGTAGGCTGAGCCTTGGTTGTCGTACACCCAGCCGTTCTTGCCGAGCCCTATGTAGTCGCTCATGGCATAGTAGGCACAGGCATTGAGGTGGATCAGGTAGAAGATGTAGAAGAGGGTCTTGCCGATTCGCACCTGTGGAAGAAATTTGGTTGTTAATAAGCAGGTAACTACTAGTTCAAGGACCTTCGAACCGATTTGGTATTCAGCAGTTGTTGCGGTACCACGGGACAACTGTATTCTTATTTTTTTTATTACTTTATGTACCTATACTTGAACATTTAGAAATGGAAAGAACAAATAATGATAGAAGACAAAGATGTTGCTTATTTCAAAAGAAAATTCTTTCAGCAAACCTATGATATGGGTGAAAGGATACATAGCATTTAAATAGATTATAAAACTTAAAATAGACTATGATAACTAAGTCATGATGAAATAGTAATTAAATTTGCACTTAAATAAATAAAATAAAATATTTAACATTAATATTATCATCAAAAAAATTGCACTTACAACATAAGGTGAAGCGAGCACTCTATCCATAGCCTGGTGGAACTCCCAGAAGGTCTGCAATTTCAGCAGTCTGGGTAGGCGGAGGATCACCTTCTGGGTGCCGAAGTAAATGTACAGCAAGTCCAGAGGGAGCAGAGAGATCATGTCGAACTGGAAATAAAACAATAATTGTCAATTGTCAAATTAAAATATTTTTTGTTATCACTAGCGACTCGCAATAGAAATTTTTCGTCTTTTCTGTACTATACATACGAGTATAAATCTTCCTCTTGAATCGCTCTATCTATTGCTGAAAACTGCATTAAACCCTTGAGTAGTATAAAAAATCTAAGCGAATAGACAGCGAAAGCGAATTCATTTTATACTATGCAAAGATTAGTAACTGTAACTCGCTAAAGAACTTGAGAAAACATTTTTTCATGTTAAAATTTATATATCTTGTTGCCTAGTCAGGCCTCCGTCACTCCATGTACTTGCGCGCTATAAGTGCCTACCGCCCAGCCGAGCGGTCTCGGTCCGCTTGCGGATCAAATTCAGTGCGGTTTTCGCAAGCGAAGCGCGCGCACGCCGTTCAATTTTAATAGTGCTGTTCGTTCGTACGCGTATTACGGTGCCTTATGTGCTGTAGATGGGTGTAAATCAAGCAAAAGAAGGGATAAACACCTAACATTATTCCCTTTACCTGTCAAAGAACGACGAAACTTATAAAAGAAATATTTTATAAACGATAGAATTTAAGATTTTAAACTGTAGGTAATTAATTATAAATAAATTGTAACTATAAGTCAGAACATTCACAGTTCTGAATAACATAAACACAAAAAGTCATGTTAATTTAATTTTATCCAAGAGGCAGCCCTGCGATTGTTGCGGGTTCGCGCGGTGCGAAGCAATAACAATTGTACGCTTGAGCATTTAGGCACATTTTAGCATGCAATGGTTGCTGACGCGACGGAGTAGGCTAATAAAGCAGTAGGTATTGTAATTTTTCTACTGAGTGAAGTATCTGTTACGTAGTAACTATTTAGTAATCTGTGGCCTAGTGCGCAAAAACGTGTCTTGTTGCCAAGTGTGTAAATTACATGATATCAATTATTTGTAGTCGACGCGTCTCGACGCAGACCGTGTCCCAATACAGCCATACAGGGCCAGACATGAAATTTAATTAGAAATTAACACGACACGCTAAGAACGAGACACGCTAAGAACATAAATTATGTACTTAGTTTTTTAGGGTTCCGTAGCCAAATGGCAAAAACGAAACCCCTATAGTTTCGCCATGTCTGTCCGTCCGTCCTCGCTTATTCTCTGTGACCTTTAGTACAAGAAAGCTGAAATTTGGTACCAATATGTATATCAATTACGCCGACAAAGTAGTAAAATAAAAATTGGAAAATTATGTTTTATTAGGGTAGGCCCCCTACATGTAAAGTGGAAAAGTGATTTTTTTTTAATTTCACACTCGTTAGCGTGTGATATATTGTTGGATAGGTATTCAAAAATGAATAGGGGTTTACTAAAATAATTTTTTGATAATATCAATAGTTTCCGAAATAATCGCTCCAAAAGTAAAAAACAATGTGTCCCGCCCCTCTAACTTTTGAACCATAAGTTTAGAAAATATGAAAAAAATCTGGAAAGTAGAGCTTTATAAGATGAGTTTTTCGTCGTTTTCTAAGTAATGTTTACATGATTTTTGAGAACCAGTTTCAGCTCCGGTGTTCTATTTCAACTCCGGATTTAAAATCGTTTTGAAACTCCGGAGTTGCGAAACTCCGGAACTCCGGGTTGAAAGCCCTACCCTACACTGAGCGTGGCCCGACACGCTCTTGGCCGGTTTTTTGTTTTTAGGTGGAAATCATCTGTATAACTTTTCCCTTTCTTGGGTGGAGCGAGATATCAGACTTTTGTTGATTAAGCCCTAGGTTTTCCTTTTAGAAATGAACCCATGGCCACAGAGGCTTCCACCCTGCTGGGCCACGCTTGCGGATGGTGAGCCATGAGTAGCTTGCCGTCCGGTAATCATCCGAAAATCCGAACCGAGCCTAAGTCGTTGACACCGCGTAGTGTTCCACGCGCGCCTCAAGGAGATGTCAGGAAATATATGTATACCTAGTTGAGTTACGATTCTGTTAATTTATAAGTACTTATGTATTTGACACTCATAACATTAACTCTAACCTTATACTGCGACTTCCTCCTATAATTTTTCCTCGTCTCACTAGGGTCATCGACCCAGAAGCCTTCATTCAAGAACATAAGCCGGGGCTTCACGAACGCCGCGTCCAGGATGTACACGATGTCACAGAGGTAGTCCGCCACCATCCAGTAAGGCGTGTTCTCAGGAGTCTGGTAGGGGAAGGTGGCGCGAAGGGCGACGCACCAGGCGTTGTAGCTGTAGCAGAAGGTTACTAGCAAGAGCCAGCTGATGTAGCGGCGACCTAGAAGGTAAATTACAGTCAAATAAGCTAAAAAGATGGTTTGTGAATGAGTATGCGCTCCTTGACTGCACAGGTGTTAAGTATGTGATCCTTAGGATACTTGAATTTCCGCACAGATATATGAAAACCTAGGACTCCTAATAAGCCTGCTAAAGGTTTACCGGATGGTTAACGGCTCAACACACAATAGTCCACATGGGATTAAGTGCGGAAACTACCCACCTGATGGTAAGCAGTGATGCAATCGTTGATGTTGAAGCGTGCTAGTTTATTAAGAGCCTATTCACTCTAGCTTTGAAGACACCGAAGTTATAATCAAATTATAGTAAAACTAGCTTAAAAGATCGTTCGCGCATGTGCTTTATAACTGCATATGTGTCACTGATAAATGTATGTGATCCCTAGGATCCCTTAAAGATGCCCTGAAAAACCTAGGAGGCCTAATCACTTTGTAGACTGGTTGGAATAAGCCCACCAAAGATTTCAAATTCGGAAATCAGACTACGTTACACAGAATATCGTTGGCATACAATATGAGTGTGTCTAGATGCTTCGTAACTAAAGGTCATCACATCAAGTTTCTGATTACTAAACTATCATGATCATACTAGCTGTTTCATCCACAAACACACATTGAAATGACATAACTACCTACGTATAGACAACAAATACAATAGGTTGCCAATGAAAGCGAGTTTAAAACAATCATCTATAGGTATCTAGTAAAGAAATAGTTTTGCGTGGGTCAGTATTTATTTAACTCAATTACTTAACTCGCCCCTTGGCAATATTCTTTAGTCGGCTACTCTAGAATAAACCTGTCTAATCGTTGTTTAACAATGGTCGTCACGGTTAATTGGCGCCCAGCACGGGCCGGCTATTACAGCAATTTAAAAAGAATTTACTTCAATAGCGTATAATTCATTGCGATCTTCGTTTCTACTTTCCTCTGTACTGTTATTTTGTAACCTAACTCTGTATGTCAGGTTAGGTTCAGCAGCAAAAAAAGATTGAAAGGATCTGTGTCTGACTACCTACTGATTTGCTACTTCAGATAAATTAGAAAATAAATATAATACCCCTGTGAAAACAGGGGTACATCAAATAAAGTTTCTCGGTGGAAATGTCCCGACTCACTGGATTTTTTTATTTGATTTGCAGGGTTACCAGTAGGTACCAGACCACCTCTAAGCACTAAGAACAATTAAAAAAGTTAATAATAACATATGTATGGTACACACGAAAACTTACCTACCTACGAACGATTCTTAATTTTGTTATTAGTCTGTGAGCTTTCTATACAGTAAAAATAAAATATATGACTCACCTTGAGGATCTATAGGCATGAAAGGATCGCAAAACGATGACAGTTGAGCTAAACCTTTGCATTTCTGTTTACGCGACGGAGACACTGGTACAGGACTTTGTGGAGTTTCGATTATTGCGTCGAGTTTGTCTTCCAAAACTGGTGGCCTAAAAGTTTAAAAGTATATTTGATCAAACAAACAGTAATATTGGCTTACACTGATTGGAATTGAGTTTACACAATTTGGTCAAAAGGGGTTTTATAGACTTGTCGGATATTCAATGTGAGTGCGGTGCTCCTGTTCAAAACATGAGCCACACGTTGGAATGACCCAAGTGCCTAAACATCAGCACTTTGGAGGATCTAATGAGTGCCTTCGATGCTGCAGTTAACGTAACAGCCTACTGGGCACAAACAATTTAACATGTTTATCATCGATTCGAAAAGAAGAAGAAGACTGATTGAAATAACTTACGGTTCCGGCGAATTATCTTCTGATTTAGATTGCTTGAACTCTTTCAGTTCGGTATCGGCTTCCGTTATGTCGTTATCAGATTTGTATTCAGGCGGAGGACTCGGTGAGAAGAGCCTTACTTTTTGTAGCTGACTTACTATGCTGTAAAGTTCACCAAGGGCTTAACACTAGAAGCGCGGACTATTAATGTCAATTTTGGCCATTTTGTTTTTGCTACAGTAATATGGAGAAATGTTATAGAATACAAATGGAACTGACAACTGATAATACAATATTTATATTATGTAGATATTACACATATTTTGTTGTACATGCATGAGAAAATTAGAGCTAGAGAAGGAATGGGTCAAAGGGACACCAGCGCTTCTAGTGTTAATCATCATTTTAGGTTAAGTTGAAATCGTATCAATCGTAAAGATCACAGAACATCAGTTAGCTTTCTTTAAGTAATTAAAATCTTTCCATACCTTTCTTTATTCTGTGCATCTTCTTGAAACTCAGTTTTAGTTTCAATATTCGAGTTTGTTTGTGTCAATCTGAAATCATACATCGCGCATAATATTAGCATTACATCAGCTTCCTCATCAATCAAACCTAAGGTGTGTGTCATAATTAGCTGGTGCTTTGCATTGTACTCACGTATTGTGGGCTGGAGTCGCGTCGGGAGTGCACCAAGACCCACATGTTTCTTTGGGTATTGGAGGCTTTTCCACTTGTTTTAATGACGACGGATGCACCGTGTGCTGTAAGGAAATAAATTGTATTTAAAAATTGTATTTTCCTGCGAATAGGAGTGTTCCGAAAATTAGACAGTCCACAAATGAAGAGTAGGTATACTGTATATTAGAAGGTTGTATTTCCGTAGGTTTGTATTTAACACTGTCTTTCTTTGTGTCAAAGGTTTGTTGTGCGTTAAGCTCGCCTTTGTACATGAATTGTCAATCGCTGTGTGCAATAAGTTTTGTGTACAATAAAGAATATACGAATACGAAACACAAAAACCGGGCAAGTGTGAGTCGGACTCGCACACTGAGGGTTCCGTACCAACTTACCTATGAAAACAGTTCAATTCTCGAATCAAGACAACAAAAAAAATCTTGTGACGTAACTACAAATTTTCAGTTTTCAGACTTTTACCTATATTTCTGCTATAATACCTTGCTTCGTGCCAAATTTCAAAAATCTAGGTCAACGGGAAGTACCCTATGAATTTTGATTCCTTTGACAGTGTTGAAATGTACGTTTTTTGCAACATAAACGTATCTTTTTTTCCCGTCAAGTTACAAGTTTGATTTTTGCACAGTTTCAAGGGACCGCAGACTTAAGTATATACTTAGTTGTAATTTCAACTTGATACCTTCACGCGTTCCCAATATAAAGGGTCTTGACAGACAGACAGACGGACAAATCATCCTATAAGGGTTCTTTTTTTTCCTTTTGAGGTACGGAACCCTAAAAAGAAACGGTAATTGCCTCAAAGGGTAAATAAATAAAGAGAATGAAGGTATAGAAGTAATAGCTTGCAACTGCACCGTCGTAGCCCCATAAACTTTTCCCTCGTATGTCAACAATCTACATGTGTATAAATATCACCTTCCGGTTGACACCATTTATACTTCACTTCAATAGTAATGCCTTGTGGTACTTGACTTGGTGACGTCATAGAAAATGCCGCGACTAGATATGATCCAGGTCAAGCACTGTACTGTTTGATCGGGAAAACAGTAGAACAATTAATTTCTCCTAATTTTCTGATTGATATACAACGTCTATGGCGTTTATCGTCCATTTTACTGCACTCGTAAAACTCATAACCCATAAAGTTGGTCCGCTCCTTATGCCGTTTTCTTGGCAATGTGTTATCTATAAGTTTGGTGAGCGGTCATTTCGTTGTTATTAACTCGTTACCTATTGTGGGTTGTGGTGAAGCTATTTTGATATTGGATTATTAAAATTGCCGCTTCTTTTTTACCATGCTTTTGTTTTCTTAACTCACGACAGAAATACGTAACTATATTTTTTTAACAAAATAAGAATTGAGGTCCAATGTCGTAAGCTGTGGGATAATTCGAAACTACCGTGAGATTGAACAGCAAAGGGCAAAGAAGCAGGTGGGCTTTAATCAGTAAATGACACTCCTGCACTGGGAGAACTCACCCGCCAAAAAACAAAGGATCACCCTCATATTGTACGTTACACTAGTGCAGGGGCTACGGAATTCATAAAAATGCTTGTACAATTTAGGGCAATAAGATAATTAAGTACTTACTACCTACAAATTTCTGATTCTCCCTCACTAGAAGACCTCTCCCTCCAAAAAACAAAGGATTCCATGTTGCATTTGACAACATCATTCAGATACTAATTCATATTCTCCTATTCATCACAACTTATGACCGCTTCAACATTATTATGATTAGGTCCATACAAGTACAAACGCTGGGCTATAACAGATAAATTCGCGCCATTAAGACGTCTGCTTCCAGTTCCTACACAATACAGCTATCAATATGTTCGTCAATTCATTACGAGGTGTCGGTCGGATGGCCATAATATTTCATTGTTTACTGGCGCAGTAAGAAAGCACTTAACGGCTTTTTTGTATTCAAATCACAGTAAGGTGTTCGGATAATGGCGGCGGCTTCATGGCCTCGCTTCGTTGACACTCGTATCGGCTTGGAGATCTCCATAATACGGGTCTTGTTATTCTGAATTCTAAGAGCTGTATGGATATTTTTGGTTAATTTGAGTTTGGTTAGGTAATAGCTATTACAAGTGCACAAGCGATACCTCTACCTATCGTGGAAAGATTCATTGCTATGACCTATTGAACCCGTGTGCACAAATAAACTTTTTGTATTTTTATTGGCCATATATGACTGTCTAATGTTCCATAAGGAAAATTGTTCACCAGGACCACTGGTACCTAAAAACAACTTTGGCTTGTTCATTATTGTTTCATTGATGGTATCGAAAGTTACTAAGGACTTAAGCAACAGGAAAAAGTAGAAGAACACATTAGAAGTCTTTAAATTTTCTTACAATCTTCCTCAATAAGAAGTATTACTTGGCATTGAAAAATTCGCCGTTTAGGAAGACTATACATATATACAAGTCATTAATATGCACTATGTCCTACTTCCCTCCGTCCGTCCGTGTCGTCTTTTTCTTAGGTACCAATTGATATGATAAACTATAAAAATAATAAAAAAATACATAGAGCCGAATATAGAACCTCCTCCTTTTTGAAGTCGGTTTAATAACTTTTTTGTTTAAGTACGTGGGAAATTACCAAACACTGCTTCCGCTTGGGGTGAAGCGAAAGACAGTGTCAGACTTTTACTGGTTAAAACACCCCATTTTTTCAAGGCAAGTCGTTTGTGATCTGAAGAGACAATCATGATAGGAAACCTTATGTATAGTATGAACTTGACAGTTGATTAAAAGTTGTCACACAAAGAACAAACAATTATAGAGTCGTTGTTATTATTGACTTTGTTTATGTATGCCCAGGACCAGCAAGTCCAAGTCTAACCCAGATTTCTGATTTCAGCATTTAAACTTGAGTATTTCTCGTGGCTAGATAATAACAGCACGGGTCGATCTTCAAGGTTAAGCAACGCTTGCCAAGGTTAGTCTATGGATGGGTGACCATCTTAACATAACGAGTTTCCTCCGTGCCTCGGAAAGCACGTTAAGCCGTAGGTCCTGGCTGTCATTTGTAGATCTTTGGCAGTCGTTACGGATAGTCAGAAGTCAGTAAATCTGATTCCAGTCTTGCCATGAAGTACCGTGTTACCCCAGTTAATGGGTTGTAGTAGAGGTCTGGCAGGCAGCCGCTCCTCGTAAAATACTGGTATTCAGCTAAATCTGGCTTGACAGGAAGCCGACCCTAATATAGCTGGGAAAGGGCTAGGCAGATGATGATGATGATGATGAAAAAAAAGGAAAACCATAGATTGGAAGTTTAGAAAGCAGAAACATTATCAAAAGTGAATTAACCTATCACATACCCGCAAAACAAGACACACTACTTTAGCCTCTCTCTTGCTCTAATTTTGTAAAATAAAATACCATAGAGAATGAAATCCTGTGTGGTTTGAGATGAGGGCTCGGCAGGGTCGAAGCCTAGGTACTGGGGCCATGGTTTTTGCGAAAGAAAACCCGTAGTAATAAAAAAAGGCCAGGTAAGGTCGTGTGAAGGTCTGGGAACCTTTTTTTTCACTAGGCCACTACTGCTCTAGAAGTTGGGACATAATAAAATCAAATCAAAAATGATTTTATTTTACATGGATCTACAAAGGCACTTATAAAACGTCAGAAGCTAATGCACGGTTCCAAGTGGTCGTTTCGGCACTCTTTTCAAGAAATTGGGTTTACAATATTTCCATATTACAATATTAACTTACCAAAAATAAAAAAATATCTTCAATTATGTTACTTCATCTAGTAAGGACTTCCAGTCTTGCCATGAAGTACCGTGTTACCCCAGTTAATGGGTTGTGGAGGTCTGGTAGGCAGCCGCTCCTCGTAAAATACTGGTATTCAGCTAAATCCGGCTTGACTGGAAGTCGACCCCAATGTAGTTGGGAAAAGGCTAGGCAGATGATGACCTAGTAAGGTCTTCCTAACAGCATTGTGCACTTGCAATTCCAATTAACGTAGCATTTGTTTTACAACTAACTTAATAGCAACATATAAACACGTTTCCCAAGTAAAGTAACCTACATATCTTGATGCGAATCTACTAATTCCTGTATTACAGATGACATCGCTAATACACCGCACCCAGTCTTCAATTACTTTAAATAGCTACTTGCTGTTTTTAGGGTTCCGTACCTCAAAAGGAAAAATGGAACCCCTATAGGATCACTTTGTTGTCCGTCTGTCTGTCAAGACCATTTATCTCGGGAACGCGTGGAGGTATCGAGTTGAAATTAAAACCATATACTTAGGTCCGCGGTCCCTTGAAGCTGTGCAAAAATCAAACTTGTAAGTTGACGGGAAAAAGATGATACGGCCGTTTATATCGCAAAAAAACGTATATTTTGACACTCTCTAAGGTATCAGAATTCATAGAGTATTTCCCGTTGACCTTGAACCCTGAAATTTGGCATAAAGCAAGGTCATATACCACAAATATAGGCGAAAGTCTGAAACCTGTAAATTTGTAGTTTTACGTCACTAGAAAAAACAAATTGAAAAATCTTCAAGCCTCGATTCAAGAGTTGAACTGTTTTCATAGGTTTAGACTTAGTACGGAACCCTCAGTGCGCGAGTCCGACTCGCACTTGTCCGATTTTTAGACTAGTATTTCCATTTTTTTATCATTAATTTTAATATTAGTGGTTTTATGTAGTGAAAAGTATATTTTTATCCGGTAGCAGGTAATATTGTAGTCGATGGAGTAACGCCACACAAGGTTAATTGCCTAGAAACGATGACTAGGTTTTTTTATTTGGTGCCAAGAACCCAACTAATAATTTAAAATTTATTTCAGGCGAAAGTCCATACTAACACTGGGTAGTAATTGAAAAATCTAAAAAAAATACTAAGTTTTTTTACTATCCAATGACTTCTCCCGCTCCACCCTAGAGCGGCATTTTCATCCACCAATCGACTCTGAGCCCGCGTGGTGGACTATGGCCCATTCCCTCTGTTAGAAAGGAGGCTCGGTTCCCTACAGTGGTAAAATTTTAAGGCTGTTTATGCTTAGTTAAGCAAGTACTCCAATGACTTCTCACGCCCTAGGCAGCTAAGGCAGAGCGGGATGTGGCGGATAGCACATATCTCTGAGCCCGCGTAGTAGTAGGGCTTACGGCCCTTTCTCTCGCTTAGAGAGGAGGCCTGAGTTCCAGCAGTGGGACTGGGAACGTAAGGCTGATTATGCTTATGCTGAGTTGAGCACTTCTACGTTGTTTTTTTAACATGTCCTTATCATAAGAAAGCATAAATGTCTGTGTTGTAATATGGAAATGTTGTAAACCCAATAGTTTTTTGAAAAGAGTAACCATGGAGTTTCTTGCCGGTTCTTCTCCATAGGAAACGACCAATTTGGACCCCTGCACTAGTTTTCGACGTTTCATAAGTGCCCATGTAGGCCTATGTGAAATAAAAATATTTTGACTTTGACTTTGAAAGTTTCCTTGGTAAAGGAAGAAAATATTTGGTTGCCAGCAAAAATGCCTAGATTCCAAGTAGTGACCCCCCACTACCCAGAAGTAGATACCTAATACCTATTACTTGAAATGGTTAACTGAAGTGCCCATTTACAAGATTAATCGGTACATTGACATTGCTAAAGCATAAGGAAATAATTTTTCTATAGTTTCAGGACTATTTTTAGGAACTTTATCTGCCTAGCCTTTTTGCAACTCGGTCGGGGTCGGCTGTCATTTTAACTTTATGCAGCTTAATACCTCCTAAGGAAAAAGGAAGGATGGCTGTTCTCGGAAAATTGGGCGACGCACCGTGTTGGCAGAAGCGAATTGACGAGCGATTGAGGTAAAGCGTAAAGCTCAAGACCGGTCGCGATGGTTGACGACTGTCGAGGCCCTCTGCCCCAGCTAGGGGATATAGAATCTTAAGTCAAGTAAGTCAGCTGAATAACAGTATTTTAGGTAGGTACCTACAGATTTTAAACTTCTGACTATCTGCAACGACCAACGGCTTTACGTGCTTTCAGAGGCACGCAGGTGTATCTATAAATCACCCATCCAGTGATGAACCTCGGTAAGAGTTGTTTAACCTGCTATTATTTACCCATGAATATTTTTTTAAAGAAGTTATTATAATATATCAAAAAAAATTTAATAGTGTAGTTAATTAGTTATAGGTACTTTGAAATTATTCATTTAAATTCATTTTATTTCACTAGTTATTCTGGGTACAGATATTTTTTTTATTTTAACACCACACATAAAATAGAAAACTTACAATATTTATAACGAACTAGCTGTTCCCTGCGGTTTCACCCGCATTTTTCGTTACTGCTCCGCTCCCGTGGGTCGTAGCGTGATGGTATATAGCCTATAGCATTCCTCAATAAATGGGCTATCTAACACTGAAAGAATTTTTCAAATCGGACCAGTAGTTCCAGAGATTACCCCCTACATACAAACTTACAAACTTACAAACATACAAACTTACAAATTTTACCTCTTTATAATATTAGTATAGATGTAATGTGAAAATCCGTATTGAAAATCCTTTCCGTTTCATTTGAGGTTGAAAATAGTGGTAAAAAACACTTACCACATCAACTTTAATTTCCATTTTTATTCACAAAAATAACGATCACATTTTAAAATAAAAACAGTTCGTTCTAAAATTGAATTTATGGCGGCAACGCAAATAAGGAAAATATCGGAAGGAATTTTCCGGTCAACGACACACGCGGTCGCCGCGGAGGCGTTTAAGCGACTGTTCAAATAAACTTGGCCTGCTTGTAGTTCGGAACAATAACGATGGTTGTATTGGAGCCAATATTTGGGCCAAGGGGGATTGGAATGGACTGGACTTGCATTCTACGCCTCCTATTTGCTTTTTATGTCTAGCGTATCGCATTCGGCCTCTCTATATACTTATTATACATACACTGATTCTGGTAATAATGTGGCCAATTATCACATTATATATGTATACAATTGGAAATAACCATAAAAAAAATCTTGAAGGCAATTAAATTGTCGCCTTATTTAATTTGTTCCTTAAAAAATAAGAGAGAGAACAGCCATATCCTAGTGTAGGCGATCGACAGCGGTAGCCGTTCGCGTTCAGACCCGGTCCAGGCCTTAGTACGGAGCGGAGAATATAAAGGAAGCAATCACCTTCTTCTACAAAGCAGATTACTGCTAGCGAAGGAAGTAGTGAAAAGCGCGAGGTAGAGACAATATTCACGCCGTAGATGCAGAGCGATTCTCGACTACCATACTGCTACCCTGAAACCCGCACCGGGTTTCAGGGTAGCTCGAAGTCCGATTGGTACGACGTAGGACGACTCAATGTGTTCCTTGCACGCTTCAAAGAGCTGTCAGTATAAATGTAATGGTCTGCTGGAATCGATGCCTGCCAGGGCTATCCGCCGCATATGGCGCTATAGATGTCCATCCGCCACATTAAGAAGAAAATCCACGGCTTCAGTGCCACAGAATATTTTATTACAGTCCTCAATCATCACAATACAAAATAAAGCGGACCAGCGTTTTGTCTCCCAGAACTTTACATCTCGGAACAAAGCTTTCAGGCACCAATAACAGGAAGAAGCCTTGTTTAAATCTCAATCCTAGTCATTAACACTATTGGAAAATTAAGTAAATTCCTCTGAATGGAACGAAGTGCGGTTTCCAATAAGAATAAAGATGGTTCATTTACCTAACTTAAATTAGAAGGGATTTAAACTGCAAGGAAATAAAAACTTTTAGGTAGTTAGGTACTTGATTTGAAATTAAGGCTAGCAAGCATATATGGTGAAGTTAAAGAATTGAGCTAAAAATTGATCTATTTCGTGATTTTGTAGCAGCCGCAGTGTCCAAGGTGCAAAAGCCTGCTTGCATCTCCCGAGCTTGGAACAGAAGTTGCTTAGTCGCTCGTAGATCATCGTTAGAACCAATATAGTTTATGATGCAAGATCGAGCGTAGCGAACTCACACCGTCAAGAGCTCCAGATAGCTCTTCATTTAGCCATTCATACGAATGTACACGACTAAGTTCCTCGACCTATAATACAGAAAATCTTCTGACAAACTTATTGAATAGATTTCCTCATTAAAATCAGCTCGTTGTTTTAGTCAGAGTATCTATAAGGATTTATTCTGGTCGGCTTGCGGCAAGGATTCTGCACCCGGGTTTTCGTACATACTTCCCCAGAAACACTCATCATGATTTCGAAGTGCCTATCTATCTGAAGTGGAATATTTGAGTTATCATGGCTCTAGAACGCAAAAGCCAAATGAATAGGATTGATCATTCCGATCAATTCTAAGGCGACTTCTCATCTTATTGCTATTACTGAAGGTGCAACTACCTAGACGTTTAGCTACCGAAGCCAATGCCGAAAATGTACATTTTGCACTTATTTCTAATTAACAGGAACCTGGACCTATTAGTAGGGACCTGATCTATTTAATTACCGTGTATCTTAAACCAGAACCAGACGGTTTGCTGGATTGTAATCGTCTGGTTCATGCTTGAAATGTGCATCTTGCGGTTAAATTCTAATTAGGTACTTCTAAAGCCCTTTCTCTTAATAACATACTTACTCGTGGTGCTTTATCATTATCATCATCATCTTATTGTATGACCCATATTTCTCTCTTTATATTTCTAAGATGGGTCACGTAACATAGGGCACAGACCGTACGTACATATACAGAATTCTAATAGGTATACGTAATTAATGGAAAAAGCCTACAACCTATACACATAAGTACCTATACATTAATTATTACAAGTTAGCTACAAGTAGCGTAGATCATACCCAACAGAGTACAATAATTATGGGTTCCTATCTAATTAATTTAACCTACCTCACTGTAAAGGTGGTACTTAGGGACCTTATATTGTAATTAGATATGAGGCCAGTACCTATATTAGTTAGCCTAGCATACGTATTGTAAATCACTTTGCTTAATTGAACTGCCTAAGTACCTATCTATAACTAATTCCTGGCTCGGCCCGACCGGTGGCGTATGTTTATCATTAAATCAATAAAACGTTCTACTAATGAGAAAATCAAAAGCACTGTCTACGTAAGGAGACAGATTTTGTACTAACACGGATTTCTGTTCATCAAAACACATTAATTTCATAATAAGAATCAAAATCTAAATAATTACCTACTTTTTAGAGGGCAGGGTTACCAAAATAAACAAAAAAACATCCACATAGCTATACAAATATTGAACTGAAAGATTGAGGAAATTTCAGCGAAAACTTACCCTTCGCAGGAATTTAAGACTGCCAAACATTTTAAATAGTATTTGAACAAAACAATTAAACTTTTACCACCATTTTATTACTTATTAAGCTTTTTAGAGATTGCCAGATTGGCGAAACCGGAAACCTGCGTCGATATGTATCACTTGTCAATTTAACGAGCTGAAAGATTTTTATACGACCAAGTGAATAGGGCCCAGAAATATTCGCAATATTACCATTGCAACAGGCATTTTCAATTTGGTCGGCTACTTATGAATTTGGGCGGGAAGCAAATATTTGTTTTGATGACATTGCAGTAAAGCGCCTGAAAGCTCAGCAGTAAAGCGCTTTTCTGAATATGAAGGCTTTCAAATGATACTTTTAAATGCAGGTACACAAAATGCTTTGATAAAATATCCAGTTGTTTTCAATAAGATTCAAATAGGTATATATTTTATTTATTTATGTAAAAGAATTCCTGTGCATTCTATAATTTTAATTTTTTGATTTTTTATGGCAATACTTCAACATGCGTCAATTGATCGGCCGATTCGAATGTCATTATTTAAATAGGTACAAAAGTTACGAAATTAAAAACCAGCAAATAAAATAATTATTATCTCTGAATTTTGTGATTAAAGCGCTGAAGGGTACAGAATATATCGAACACTGCGCGCGCATTTCTTCACTCTACAATTTGTCGGTAAAACAGTTCGGACTGTGTGGGAAAAGTGTCGATTATCTTGCAGCCCGATAAGTTCAACGAGATGATCAGAAACCGATACTTTGATTAGTGAAAATACAATCAAAAGCTGCTAAGAACTAATGACTGATAACAGACATGTGAAAGTTTGCAATCGTCAGGCAAACTTCACCGAGAACGGCTAAAACAAAGGCAAAATAAGTGCTGTACAAAATGGATGCAGGCAAGTTGTTTTTATTTTTCTTTTGATCGTTTGCTTGGATAGATACCTAATAAAATCGCGAAAGCTATCATTCTGAAAAAACTTAAATAAAATTGAATATATCTAGAAGTAAGGCTACTTACTTATCTTTAAGTGAAGCAAAACTCAATAAATTCAAATTTGAATTTGATTTGAAAATTAAAAAAAGACATTGCAAATCAAGAATTATCTCAAAATGTGAAAATTAGCACTGTTTCCTTTTTGTATTAAAATAAATGAAAAGAAAAGTCAGATGTGTAGATAAATAATTGACAAATTAAAAGTGTTTTTTTAAATTAAGAAGTTGTATTATTGTTTTAATAATATTATTGTTTTTTTTAGAAGGCAAAAGAAAACAAGTGAGCTATGACCAGCTGACAGCTTTGCTAGAGTTCCTCAAAGAACATGAAGACTTGGCCAAAGGCCTCACTAGAGGCAGGCACCGCCGTGGAAAGTTTCACACCGTTAAGATCTGGAACTTGTGCGCCAAGAAACTTAATGGTATTAAAGATGGGGCCATAAAAGATGGAAAGGGTTGGTCTAAGGTAAGTAAAATATTTAATTAATTGAAGCCACAATTTAACATACCAATTTTTTTTTTTGGTTTTACAACTTTCACACAACGCAGTCTAGTTCCAAGCTAAGTAGAGCTTGTGTTATGGATACTAGATAACTGATAAACATAATTTAAATTTAAAACTGAATAGCAGTGAGGTCACCTGGCAGTGTCTGCATCTTTATTCTGTTACTTGATAGTTTAATCACCTCCCCTTCTACCAAATTTGAAAGTTTTCTAATGGATTAGTTTAGTTTTTGATATAAATAACTACTTAATTAAAAAAGAAAATTTAAATGCCCACAAGATGACAATTAGGGCCTATTTCACCATCTCTGATTAAGTTTCCGATATCTTACTTGGCAGATAATTTCATAGAAATTCTGTTCCATTTTTGAATTTATTCAGAAAGTAGTGGCTACTCGGATATTGTGAAACAGGCCCTTATAGTCATAGAATTTTTATAGCATGTTACAATGCTATGTCTAGTTTTTAGGCACATAAGAAAAATAAAACCTTTTTCAATTTCCAGTACTGGTGTGACTGGAAGTACCGAGTCAGGAGGCGTGCTCTAGAACTGAAGGCCTCCAAAGATGGTGACAGACCACTTCCAGAAGGCATGTTGCCGCTGTCAGCCATGGAAGAAAATATTATGACTCTTATAGGTGAGAGTGCTGTTGAGGATGTGGTCATCATGAATGATCCACTTTCTGAGGAAGTAAGTCTTAGATACATTAGTTCACTTACCCTCATGGTACCTTCTGTTAAGTCTGGGGCAAAAAGCTCTGATTTCTGATTGTAACCATCACTAGTGAATCTAGAAACAATGGGTATTTTTACGGATATTGTAGAAACAATAATATAATACACAATAATAAATAGTAAAGGTAAAAAATAATTGTTATTACTGGCAATAATAGTAGTACATTATTATTATTATGTATTTACTAGTTTTGTATTGTTTGAGATTATTTTATGCATTTAATCTATGGGCCTCTGAAAAAATGGTATGGGTTTCTGAAAAAATGGTTATTACAATATCACCCTAGTAACTTTTTATTGAGTAAAATTGGTGGATGATAATAAATTTAGCAACACATCAGCAAAAATGACATTGCTGCATTTATTATTATGACTAATTTTGGGCTTTATATTATTTCAGGGTCTAGATGAAGCAATACAAAATTATACAGACAACAATGAAGACAGCCCTATCAATCAATACTTTGGTGAGTGCTCAATAGTTAGTTAGCCTATTATGTCCCACTGTTGGGCGAAGGTCCCACTGCCATTAGTTAAGTTGTCCAATAAGCTAAA
This sequence comes from Mythimna separata, assembly GCA_030763345.1. NCBI lineage: Eukaryota > Metazoa > Arthropoda > Insecta > Lepidoptera > Noctuidae > Mythimna > Mythimna separata. The sequence goes on along the minus strand of CM061176.1, from coordinate 17,962,489 downwards.
ATAATAAGTTTGTTCAGTAAGCTTTCAATACTTCAATTTACATTTTATACTTTTTCAGAAACAGAAGATCTGGAGCCCCCTCCGAAAAGTCGGAAAAGACGGCAGCAGCCAAATCTCGATGAGGCTGGTCCAAGCAGTCCGCCTGAAAGAAAACCTAGGGTAGACGCTACCAGTGGAAATGTTAAAGGTAGGCAACAATTAGTAATTACGTGTATATTTACTTAATCCTCCTTGAAAGCATGATTAATTTGAGTGTCTGAATTGTCTGAAAAGTCAGCTGAACACCGTAGGATTATGAACCTACTACCAATGATCAGAAGGTACATAATACTTTGTTGTCTTTTTTTTTATTTTGGTATAAGGGCGTTTATATGATTCGCGCGTACCCAAAGCGGACGCCGCGTGACGGATGCGTGGCCGCTGCGTGGACGGCGCGTAACATGAACCATCTAACTTAATTATAAATACCAATCATGTGGATGTTGTTGACTGAGACTGACAGGATACGCCTGGGGTGTGCGAGCACAGGCGTAGGGAATGACAGCATTAAGAATATTTGAGCGCTACCAAAACAGACCGCGCAGGAAGCGATGAACACTGGACCATTTGATCTGACGATAGATGGGAAAGGCCATGTTCATTAATATATATTTTTTTTTAATTGTTATAAACTAGTGCTTGACTGCGATCCCACCTGCGCAGCTGCGTATGATTGAAATGATGATGATAAGTTTTTGTAAAAACTTCGTGATTTTTTGCAGGATCTGGTTCAAGATCTTCTAAAAGGCGTAGGAGGCAGCGATCACCAGTCGACTCCGACATGGAATTAGGCGGAACGTGCAGTCCGGTGGAAAGTAAACCGGAAGTAATTGTCACAAAGAATGAAAATTGTATCGACTTAGGTAATTTTATTACATATTTCTTAGCTAACTAACATCACAAGGATAAATGTTGTTGCGGTTTTTTTAAATTTAGAGGCCTATGTTTATCAGTGGACTCCGATAGACTGAATTAATTAAAGGGATAGACCAATACTTCTGTGGATAGACCAAACACAAAGATATGGGAATTGTTAAACCAATCTGCCAATTTAAAATAGACCTTATTTCAAGCTGTTAAGGTTTCAAGTAACATTCATCAACATCATTGAAGTATCTCTTTATATTATTATATGTTGTTTTCTCTTTCACAGATGCCGAGGACAAAGCATCAGCGTTTCTATCCATAGAACGAGAAAAAGTGTTCAGCACCGGTAAAATAATAAACACACTAGAGATGATACATACAGAGATAGCACGTCTGACATCTGTCATGGCCGACATTAAGGATTATTTAGTTACGAATTATAGGCAAAGTGTAACTTGAATAATATTTTTATATTTTTTACACTTGTACCACAAATCACAATCAAATGTTTCAATCAAATGTTTGTAAACGCACCCACGATACAGGTGAAGATAGGTTTCTATAAAAAAAAATCCCAACTATGTTATCCCTACCTATCTGACTGCCACGGCCGAGTAATTATTTATTAGTCTATTCTCGTTAAGAAAATAGAGACATCATTGTTGTAGTGATTCAATTTTGTTGTAAATTTTTCTATCTTTATGTTATTCTGTATTATGATCTCCTGATCTGTCATCATCAAAAGATTCACAGGCATTGGTAGTCATAAATCATCGTAGATTTTAATCGGCTTAGAGCTAAATGATTTGCGGTGCAAGTGGGTCTTAGGGTTTAGGGTGCGTTTCCACTGAAGCGGAGCTGGACCGCATCTTTAATTATTTTCTATGAAAGCCCGCTCAGCTCCACTCCTGTTACACACTTTCCACTGATATGGAGTGGAGATTTCGAGCACTGTGATTGGACAATTCCTAGTTCGCTCATCTCCATTCCGCCCAACTTCTTTTCAGTGGAAACGCACACATGCTACATCTGGTAGCACTGAAGCGCATTTTCCTATGCTTCTATCCTTTAAAGAGAGCATGTTGCCGATCGACTCGTCTATTCCGTCGCGTACTCCCGATCTTTTTCTCGCTCTAGTAAATGACGGTTCTAAGTGATAGAAAAGGATAGAAGCATTGGAAATTACGATCCGGTACGTAACTGACAAATGTATCTCGACCATTTTAAAGTCTAAAATTACAATTATTTTGTAACTTTCATGTGATATTTTGTATAATTTTTATTCTTGTAGGTACTCATGTAAATAACGTACAGTCAACTGTACGTATAACGAGAAAAGTTCTCGTTCAAGGTATTTTTGCCCTTAGGCTGTTAATAATTATAAGGTTGCAAATTGGTCGTCATTGACAGGACCAGCAACACCACGTGACCACGAGAGCTTGACTGTACATTAATATTTGATTATTCAAATCCTTGACAACTGAAACTTAGCACACCGGTAGAACCAGTCCTGGATAAGGACACATTTTAATCGCGGTGACGTCCTTTCCGATTTTTTTCTTACTTTCACACAGGTGAAACAACAGGCTGATGTTGGCATAGTATAAATTAATACTAATACTAGCCGCCCCGACAGAGATGTCCAGACATGGTAACATAAAACAGTGTCAAATCTATGAATAAATTAAAGTAGTATCATGTAAGGGTTGACAGCCTACCATTGATAATTATTAAAAGTTTGGTTGTAATAAAGAAAAACGTGGTTTTCCGTGTAATTTATAAAATTTTCTCTTTATCTTGAGACATAAAAAATTGCTAAAAAAAAGTTAAGCCAAATTGGCCTATACTCCGTTGGTTTAGGTAGTTAACTAAAGGTAAACAGTCTTGGTATGTCTTTTTATATTAAAGACGTCGTATATAATATATACAAAGATTGTTTAAATTTAGTTTATTAGCTAACATCGATTTAGGTAAATACCTATGTGCAAAGATTTTTACATACAATTTTTAGACAACTTTTACATAAAAAGACATACCAAGATTGTTTACCTTTAGTTAACTACCTAAACCGACGGAGTATAGTAATTTTTTACTTGGGGTCGATTCTATCTAGTGTGTTGCTCCAATTTTTATCTTTATCTTGAACGGTCAATTTTAACAATTGAGGTTAAGGTCCATCTAAATTTGACCACGGTCGATAGCGGGCGACCTCTGCCTCTTTTCAAAATGTATAGTTAATCAATTAAAATAATATTTTGATTTTGTGATAATGAATGTCTATCATAACATGTGACTGAAATACTCATAGTATTTTATTTTTTACATACTTATAACATTTTCATAATATTTCATACTTGACTGGCCCCATCTACTATAAACTCACGAAAAAAAAATTGACGTGTTAAAGTTTTTTTTAAGACATAATTGCTAAAAAAAATCTTTTATCATTTAATTATTTTGTTTCGTAACAATTAAATGTACCTAACAATACCAGTTAACATATAATAATGTATGTGCATTCGTTTTTAGCAGTAATGTGTCATGTAATTATCATATTGTACCTAAGTAAGTAGTCATAGACTGAATAATATTAATTATGTGTAGTATGTATGCTGTTAGCGCAGCCAGCAATAAATAAACAGATTTGATTCAGTTTCGATATTAACACTTGACTTTGAATTTTATCAATGTATACATTACCCCTGAATCTAGCAATGGGCGATTCCGCTAAGTTTTAATAATCGAAAGAATCGGAGTCGTGACAAAATAATCGAAATGTTTTTCGATTGTTTCGATTCCATATCGATTGTTCGAGTCAGTAGCTTTCACTCGGACCTCTAAACCATCAAGGAACAACTCGCGAATGAACGTATCATGCGCCAGTCGCAATAACAGACCGAGTCGAACTCGAGTTAAAGTCGAAATATCGAGAGCCATCGAGTTGATTGAACAATCGAATAAAACCTCTCGCAATTGCGCATCGCTGCCTGACATTGCTCTGACACATCGTAAAGGTTCCTCTGATAGATCTGTTATACCAACTTTTTACTTGTAATAGCTTAGCAAAAGCATTTAGCCAATCAAAATGTCAGACTAAGGGCCTGTTTCACCACCTATGATTAAGTTTCGAGTATCTTACTTGACAGATAATTTCATACGAATTCTGTCACATTTTTGAATTTATTCAGTGAGTAGTGCCTACTCGGACATTGTGAAACAGGCCCTCAGTCACATTGGATTTCAGTAGAATGCAAATGTAACACATTGTAATGGTTTGTTGCTGTATACATAATTTACTTACATATTGGGACCCCCCAGTATGTACGTAAGTTTGGCATTGTTAACTTGTCAAAATCAACAATTATGAAGCCAATGATCGACAATTCAGATACAATTCTAATAGTACACTTGAAGCCCAGGTTTTAGCATCACAACCGGCACCATTTAATTTTCTTTTTTTTAAATTTAAATATTTCTAAAAATAAAAACAGTTGGTAATTTGTTTTGTACACACACACGCACAGTGCGATGCTTTGCACACGTGAGACAGTGACCCAAGGTCAAACCTAATTCTACGAATAAATTCTCAATGAGCGTTTTCATTGATAAGTTTAGGGTGCGAGTCGACTGGGAGCGTGTGGCGCGTACAACCGGACTTAATGCCAAGGGCAATGATTAACCGATAAATAAGGCGGGAACTACATTAGACCGACGATACAAACGTGGGCAATGCCTGATTTGGACGTAAATAGACGTCCCGTGACGTGGATGTAATGTTACTCTACGTGTCTAGTTGCCATATGAAATGTATGGGGACCGACTGGCTTGGCGTGGGTCTAATGTACTCGTAGCCCTACAAGTCTTGTTGCCATATAAAATGTACTAGCAGCCCGTCCCGGCTTCGCACGGGGTAGACAATTATTTATTTTTGGAATTTTTCCCGTCAAATGACTACCCTACATATCCTACACTGCCCTACACTACCCTACACTACCCTACACTACCCTACTTTACCTAACTTTTTTTTTTTTAGATTTAAACTATCCTATCTCTCAAGTTGGATCGAACTGCACATGGTGTGCGAATTTTATTATAATCGGTTAAGTGGTTAAGGAGTCCATTGAGGACGAGATTTATAAATATTAAGATTAAGATGGAGACCGACGCGCCCCTGAAATCGGCGTACGTGGCTCACCTCACGTGTGCGCAATGTAATTCTACATTCAACCGATGAATATAAAAGGAACCACATTAGACCGACGCACATATGAGCCTTGTATGATTTATACGTAGAACAACGTCGCGTGGCCTGGATCTAATGTAGCTATACGAGTCTTGTCGCCATATAAAATGAATGGGGACAGACGTAGTCAGATCTGCGTCCGTGGGCCATGAGTGCTCAATGTACCTAGTTCTATCTTGATCTGCGTGATAAAATTAGGCTGATTGGAAGAACATCACGGCTTTGAATTTGAAGTCGGAAGTAACAACTTTCAAAGTGCAATTGAATGCAATTTTTTTCATAAATGTGGAATAACTCTTGTACCGTGGGTACATGCACATGACACTCACCCCAGAACCTATCTGTAGAGCATAAGAATATTTGTTCTGTGCGCCAATCGCTGAACCACTATGCTAACCGTGTCCGCAATTTCAGCCCTACCTAACTTTACACCGCCTTAACTAATCTATGTGTTACAAGTACTACTACATAACAAGTGAAAATAGATACGAAAGACAGTAGACAGGTTACATCCGGGTTACGAGTAAGTATGTATTTACTATGCGTACCTTGAGGAAACTGGAACATACTGCATTCAAGCGTAGGTATTTGCAATACACATTATTTGTACTGACGTATCCTAGTTGTGAACGTGTGCATATTAGTATTTGATCTTATCTCCTTAATTTCTATAAATAGAACCAAGTGATTACCTATGGTCATTTCTTCTTTCTGGAAAGCCATTTTCTCTGATTAACATCGAAGTGGTTTTCAAGACGGTGATAGCTATTATTTCTCTAAGACCGTTTTCACATTATCCGATCCGATATCGGTATCGGACGCCGATCCGATATCGGGGTAAGTAAAATGTATGAAATTTTGTGCTCCGATATCCGATATCGGATCGGACAATATGAAAGACAGGTACATATTTCATACATTTTACTTACCCCGATATCGTATCGGCGTCCGATACCGATATCGGATCGGATAATGCGGAAACGCTCTAAGACTAAGGTCTAGTTTGCGCAGTTAAGACAATACATGTGTGTGTACCTCACCTAACCCGAGTCCCGATGAGGTAAGGGCCTTAGCTTTCATCGTCTAGGCGAGTCTAATGTGGAGCCACTATAGAATCTAGCTTGATATACTCCTAGCGCCTTTCTTCCCTCACCGATTACTGTGATTAGTCAAGGAACCGTAATAACCCGTCTGGATAAAGTGCGCGGGTTGAAGATGAATCTCTAGAAACCATAGGTATCTTACATAGGTGATTATAAGATACCACTCATAACTTCACCTCTTCGGCAGAACATGTGCCATGGTACACTGCAGTGGCTAATCTGGAAATGTCTGAACCAACTGCGGGCTCAGGTTGGCTACTGCGAAGATAGTCTGGTCAAATGAGGATTCCTTGGCTAATATAGTACGAGTGTGGAGCCCCTGCACAGGATGTGCGTCACCTCTTATCCTGCCCAACATGCACAACTACCTGCACCTTCAACAGTTTATACGAGACCAATGACAGACCTGTTCAGATGGCTAAATATTGGTCGGACAAAATTTGAGTCAGAGCGACATGAGAAGAAGATGAAGTGGAATAGACGAAGAAATATTACAAAACCAAATACTCCCAGTTAGTGGACACCTTAAACCGTACAACGTACACAAATTTCAGTGATATCAGTGTATCGACGGCTCGGGATCAAATAGTTCAAGTCATGATAATGTATGTCGCAGGGATGTCGCAAGACTTAGTAGTTCGCAAGCCATGTCACTACGACACAACACGTATAGTAATTAGGGCTGATCGAATTATTTATAATGAAGCATGTGATTTGTATTCTTATTTTGTGCTTAGTAAGGTAAGTTTTTGTTTAATAAATATATTTGGTGCTTTAAAATTCGAGGAGACATGACATGATGAATAGAGTCAAATTTTTATAATGCAGTGCGAAATTTTGTAAGTGGTGCCTCGTCAAATACAAAAGTGTTCTTGTCGTCGACGGCGCGTAGTGTTCCACGCGTGCCTCGAGGAGACATCAGCAAAACCGTAGAGGCCCAGTGGGATCGAGGCCTACTGGCCCTGAGGCCATGGGTTCGCTTCTGAAAGGAAAACCCGGGGCTCCGGAACTCAAAGTCAAGAAGGAACAAATAAGAGGGTTTTAGTCAGTAAAAGTCTGACGCCCTCCCGCTCAGCCCAAGAGTGGCAGAAGTAATTGCGTGACCTTTTCCACCCAAAAAAGTGTTCTTTCTATGTAGTTACTTATCTACATTTTAAACTCAAAAGAATAGAATGTTTAATTATTTAGCAATATGCTAAATTTTCTTTGTTTGATTAGGTACATCATGCAGGTCAGTGTCAAGCTGTATGTTGATTAAAATATGATTGGCGGTCGTAACACGTATTTATTTACGGAATTTTAATCATTAATATCTACAACCCTCTCAGCTAACTATTGAATGATTTTTTCATGAAATAGCCATTGAATAAGGTTAGACGACCTGCAAAATGCAAGATCTTAAGAAAATCTTAATTACGCGGGAGCACTCCTCTTTACCATGCAATATCTATCATTCATGAACATATGCATACAGATTCTTCATCGCCCTAAGGATAAAAGCTTGAGATGCAATAGACACACTTCTTAAATAGGTAAAGTTTCCAGCAACATCATTTCACAAGTTCCAATCATCTTCATTTCGTGTCGATCGTTATCTTCTTAAATTGGACCCAGTAGGTGTATGCATTACCTATAGTTCTTCAAAGTGCAGGTGTATGGGCAATTCGGGTACTACAATGTGTGGTTCATGATCTGAATAAGTCCAGTCTGTAAACATCCGTCCCTATTTCATCAAATATTTGCTGCAGATTGCATGTGTGCACAACCGTTTCAGTGCTTGTGACTTATTCCAAGAAAATTCTTATTACCTACTAACATTTACAAGTATCTGGGGTAAGAACCTAGAAGTATGGTAGCCGTGTGTCATCCATATCAGCTTTTTGAACTATACAATTTGTCGTAGAACTGAGACGTATGTGGAACGCAAACTCTCTGTAGATATCTTTCTTCACAAGTTTCTCTGATCATTATTTCATAGGGTAACTCCCACAGTACCTATTTTAGTCCTTCGAGCCGTATACCTACGGACGTAAGGACCGATAGATTTACCTATAATCCTTGATTATTTCTTACTCAGACTTGACACAATAACTGTATTGTTACGGAATATAAGAGTGTTGTTAATTTCATACAAAAAAATATTGAAATTGTTTTTAGTAGTCTACCATTAAATTTTATTAACAGCCTCAATATACTTAATCAACTCGTGAGTAATACAATGCTACCATTGTTTTCCAGTGTACTTGGCAGAGTCGCAGATATTGGGCAAAAAGATGAAATTAGTAATGTAATAACAGACGTTAAGCCACTAACCCAACAAAGTATTATAAACAATACGACTGTAGTAAAAAATGATAGCGATAACACAGTTCACGAGAACCTGATTCATGAAAACAATAATAATATTACTAAGAAAACGTGTGGTGCACACAAAGATATATCAGATAACTTATTAGATGCAAATCACACTGAAACAAGTAGTAATGAAGCTTGTGAGCCAGAAGCTAGAGTTGATAATGGAACAGCATTGATATTGACTCCGTATCTAAAAGAAGGCAGGATAAGAGAAGCGAAGAAGGCTGCAAGAGTGGATGCAAAGCCTTTCTTGGGATTCAAGAGCTACTCTGGCTTCTTCACAGTGAACGAGACGTATAATTCGAATATCTTCTTCTGGTACTTCCCAGTATTGAACAAGCCTGTCAATTCGACTCCATGGATCATCTGGCTTCAAGGAGGGCCAGGAGCCTCCAGTATGACTGGGCTGTTTGACGAAATTGGACCTTTTACTATTGTAAATGAAACTTTGAAACGTAAGTACGAATCCTTTTCATCAAAAGCGTTACATGCAAGTGATTTTTTTCCGTTCGATAAAACGTGATTGGTCTCACGTGCCTATAATTGCGTGACAATCCGTGTCCAATGGTCTTTCATGGAGAAGTCTTCCTTATGTATCAGACACGTCTTGGGCATCATGTTTTTCGGTGATATTATCCTCGTTATTAATTATTCTAGTACTAATAATTACAATGTTTTCTTAATCATTGTCTTTTCTTCCTACTATACTGTATCTATTGTGACTGGCTGTGAGTAATTAAGATTTACTCAATGTTACGTTTCTTTATTAGAGTAAATTAGCTTACAATCACAGTTCGAGGGGGTCAAGTTAGAACGATTGTGTATCGGATTACATGTGTACAGTTTTCAACGCCTTTGTATTTCTGGCTGTCCAGTTATGTTAGACTAATTTTATTACAAGTTATGGTTTTCGTTTTTTAATAGACGTATCTATATTCTTAATTTCTTCATGTCTTCTGGTATTCCACTTTCTTAAGTGTTAAAGATGACAGGGTCGGTTTGCAATTAAAAAGTTTAGGTGGGTATATTATTGCGTCCTGCCATTAAATATTAATCCGAAGTGAGCTGTTTTAGTTTCTACACTCTCACAAAAGCGTAATAACTGTTGTGTCCGTAAAGTTGCTCTACAAGGTTCGACATTTCCTGATCATCCGACATCCAGTACCTCCTCATATTAGGTATTTGAAGGACCTAATTTTGTTGCAAACAGAATTGATCTTGTAGACGGTGCTTAACTCTGATACTAAATTGAGCAATTTACACACGATACAACAGAAAAAAATGCATATTTTCTTACCGAGTGACCACAGGACCATAATCACAAGAAATAATATTGAGCTTATCTTAGTATTTACGAGGTAATTACAAAACAGGAAAATATAAAACAATTTGTTATAAGAATTCTTTGCCTATAAGTGTATAACGTCTGCATTAAATCAAGCAAAAAAAAAACCGTATTATTAGCATTCTGCGATAGCAATGATAGAATAGAATACATAATTGTTTGTATTGTTACTAAAGGTCATCGGTTCTGAGTTCTGAGTACTTCTGACAACACGTCAGCTTGCTACAAATACAGGAAAATCTCAATATTGTTGTGTATATTTACTTATTGTATGCAGATGGTGTGACGGATCTTCCCAAGCATCTTTGTGTGGGAAGATCCCGTCATATGTTATGACATGCTTGCATGCATAATTGCACATACCTAGTTATTGCCCCTTGATTTATGTGAAACATCAATATTATTTTATTTGCTTTATGTCCGCTTCAGGCGATATTATCGTTTCAAGCTGACAGATCCGTATTGGCTTCACTGTTCACTTTGTCGTCGGTTTTAATATGAATAGAGATGCTCATTTCGTAACATTTTTTTTATTTTTCATTATCATTGATACCCTTAAGTTTGACCACTAGGTATCTCACCTGATGATAAGCGATGATGTGGTTGATGACCTAGAGAAGAGTAACGTAACTCATTCATTAGAGCCTGAGATTGTATTTGTATGTCACTGGGAAATTACAGACTCCGCATTATTGTAATAAATCTTTACTAGACTAGTAGACTATAATTTCTAGATAAATAATACCTATGTATTAAAAAACCGTTTTGTATCCGATAAAACACACCCAAATCTTCGTCTTAACAAACGAAGATGTTTGCAATTTCCCGGTGATATAGAAAACACATTTTTTCTACTACCACCCGGAAGCTCCATATTATTATAGCTATAGTATTGTTCAGTCAGTAAAATCCAGATAATGATATAGTAAATTCCAGGGAACCCATACACATGGCTCCACAACCACTCCTTGCTGTTCATCGACAACCCCGTCGGGACCGGGTACAGCTTCACAGAGCATACCGAGGGTTACACCACCAACATGGCTACGGTAAGAAGTCATGCAAATTTTGAACTTCTTCAATATAGTAAAAGAGTCGGTGTTGAAAAAGTGGGTGGGTTCAAAGGCGAAAGTTTGAGTGTAGTGCAGTAGGTAAGTATACCTGCCTGTTTGTTACTTCTTTACACTCGAACGCGGATGTCTAGAGTTTAATATCTGAATCTAAGACACAAGTCAGTCACCTGTTCACTTTTGACCTATTAAGCTCATAATGCCTCTTGAACGTGTTTTTTCTCGCCCCAAAAGACCAAATAGACGTACAAATAAAACTGTATTTTTTTAAATAATATAAACGAGTGCTTGACTGCTATCCGACCTGATGGTAAGCAGTGATGCAATCGTTGATAATTTGATATTGAGGTGCACTAGTTTATTAAGAGCCTATCTACTGTAATAATAAGTTAATAAATAATTAATTCATACCCAATATGGTGTAAGCTGTGCATACTCTTACCTATAATAGGCACAAATACAATTAGTGTCTACATTTTAATGCTAGTTATCGTAATAAAAATGTATGTAATGCTTTTAGGGGACCTATAAATAAATAAAGGAACATTTTTTTTCCAGTATGCCAGCCATCTCTACATGACTTTGTACCAGTTCCTGCAAATGTTCCCTGAGCTGAGAACAGCTCCTCTGTACCTGGCTGGAGAGTCTTACGCCGGCAAGTATGTGCCCGCCATGGCGATGGAGATACACAAGCGGAAGGACAAGCTTGATGTTAATCTAGAGGTAATTATGGATCTTAACTGAATTAGATACAGTAAGCAAACATCTTACCATGACGTGTGTAAATGTCAGCCGTGCGAGCGAGAAAGAGGGATGGAACTAGACACCCCATATTCCTCCCTTTAGCAGTTCAGATTATGTCGTCAACGCAATGACAAACTTTCTCTTCTTTAAAGTCCGCGATATAAAAAGGCATCCTTTAGTATTGTTCGTTAAGTCGTTGAGCTCCTTAGTAGTCCTTAGTTTAAGCTTTGAATAAGTATCTGTAAAATTTTAATTAGTCAAAATCATTATGTAAAAAGTACTTCTCAATTGCTTTTAAGCTCACTTCTCACTTTAAGTCTGACACTATACGTGAGGACTTGCTATCGTTTATGCTTGTTTTTGTTTTGTTTTAGCTGTAAGTTCTCCAAGCTAAATGATAAATGATATTTATGTTGCAAATAGGTTTTTTCAAACTCTTTTACACGTCAATAAGCTGTAATAAATAAACGAATACTGACAAACGCTTGCACTAACTGGACGTGTCCACTCAAATCTGTGCGGTTATTTTCTCAAAAGAGCACCTGCGACAGTAATTTCCATGGTTCTCATATGATTGGACCATTACATGTTACTGTACGAATTTTAAAGGAGACTTTGACATCTGAGTCTGTTTCGGTGATTTTTCTCAGGGTAGTCAGCAAGGAAACACTGGCCTCATTTAGTTTAATTGATAAAAAATTGCTTTGTAAAAGGCTTTTTAAGAACCTATTTGCAAAAATGAATATTATTTATCATTCCTTCATTTTATCCAGGGTCTGATAATCGGCAACGCCTACGTGGACCCTGAGATGATATCGCACATAGCGTGGCCGTTCTACTACTTCGGTCTACTGGAGAAGGAGCAGATCGAGACCGTGAAGCCACTCATCGACTCGTTCCAGGCGGAGATCAAGGCTAATAGGAGTATTGAGGCTAAGAATGTGAGTTTATGTTCCTATGTCAACTTTTCTGATGATCTTGTTCCGTTATATTTTATTCATTTGTAGGAAAATAAAGAAAGAAAGAAAGAAAGAAAGAAATATATGTACATGATAATATACAACATGTAACATAATTAACGCACATCCTCTTGGAGGGTCATTGTACTCATCATTATGAACAACTTTTACTATGGTACCAAACCTGAAATCGAGAAAAAATATTCAGCTGTTCCCTACATTTATGTTCGCATATTTTGTCAAAATGTATGGAACAGCTGATTATTTTTTCTCGAATTCAGGTTTGGTCCCATACTAAAAGTGGTTCATTATGATGAATACAATCACCCCCCAAGAGGATGTGCGTTAATTTTATTACATGTTGTATAGACTAAAAAAAAATTAGGTACAACGAGCGTTATGAACAATATTGCAGGCTTTTTTTTTATAAAATTTAATTCAATTTTATTTAATGTCCTATAATTTAATATTATTTCAATTTTAGTATAATTAAATTTTTTGTCGTGTTGGGGATAACTAAATCTACCTACCGATAATGACATTCGAAGTAAATAAATTATTATTGTTACCTAAATGTTGGCATAAATGTAATCGCATAACATGGCGATACTTGCTTGTTTTTAGTGAAAAATCATTAAACATCTTGTCCCGCTCTGGATGAAGCGAGTGTGATTGACTTTTACTCAGTAAAACCTACCTGTGTTACTTCAGTTACCCTTTGTGTTCCAAGGTCACGGTAACTCTTTCAAACTATCTCGCAGCGTACAGGTTTACCTAGTTCTTCTATCTAGGTTTCTTTAGCAAAACCTTGTCCCATCTAAATGCTGCACCCTATCTACAGCTCATCAAATGATAATGAGGAGCTCGTAGCTAGATAATAACAGCCTCACGGGTCGATTTTCAAGGTTAAGCAACGCTTGCCAAGGTTGGTCTGTGGATGGGTGACCATCTTAACTTAACGTCGAGTTTCCTCCATGCCTCGGAAAGCACGTTAAGCTGTAGGTCCCGGCTGTCATTTGTAGATCTTCTGATCTTTGGCAGTCGTTACGGATAGTCAGAAGCCAGTAAATCTGACTCCAGTCTTGCCATGAAGTACCGTGTTACCCCAGGTAATGGGTTGTGGAGGTCTGGTAGGTAGCCGCTCCTCGTAAAATAGTGGTATTCAGCTAAATCCGGCTTGACTGGAAGCCGACCCCGATATAGTTGGGAAAAGGCTAGGCAGATGATCTACAGCTCATTAAATGTCTTCTTTGCCTTTAAACAAACAATTCAGCTTAGAAAGAAAATAAGTTTATTTGATACTAACACCCTATCCAACTCCACAGAAATGGAACAGCCTCATCACCGTCCTTCTCTTCATCACCCATCAGAAGCATGCCTACAACTTCCTCAAAGATGAACTCCCAGTTGGGACGTACGTGAAGTTCCTCAAGACCTCGGAGGTGAAGAGGGCCATCCACGTGGGGGACATCAACTTTGGATGGGTCAACATGACTGTGAACGTGCAGTTGGCTCCTGACTTCCTCAGCAGTACGAAGCCTATGTTTGAGAGACTGTTGGAGCATTATAAGGTGTTGGCGTATTGGTGAGTTTTTTGTTTATTATTATTCTGAAGAAATGGGATTTATAAACATGACTCTTCTTCTTCTACTTGCTCTTATCCCATTACTTGGGCAGGAAGAAGAAAAGGAAGAAGAGTCATGTTTGCTTGGGATTTATAAACAATGATAATAGTAATATTTATATTCAGAGTTAAAATTTGGTAGGACATTACATAGAAAAAAACAACAGTACAAAAATTTTAGTATCGATTGCGTCGTTGGTCTCGTGGCCACAAGCGTGATTGTTGAGCGTGAGGTAGGTTCTAGCCAAGCTAGGCTCGATTCCCGAAACAGGAAGAAAGTACTATTGGGCTTTCCTATTAAGAATTACAATTGTGGAGCCTGTAGTTTGGAAGATGATGGTTTAAGACGTGCTTTCTGAGGTTTGGGACCTCAGAAAGCACGTAAATCCCGTATGTTCTGCACCTAATCACTCTCCGGTTGTGCCGTATTGTCGTCCCATCGGACTATGAGAGTAAAGAAATACAAAGTGCAGCTGTGTTTGCGTACTCGTATGTGCAGTTGCACTATATAATATCTCCTCTGTACTTGGTTAATCTCTGTCATACGACGATAGGCCACCGTGATCGAAATTCAGGGAGTATTACGGAAATATTTTATCAATGTTAGTTATGCAATGCAACTGGCAAACCCAGCAACAGTGACTTCCATTCAACTCAATGTCCTTGTATAGATGGATATTATACATATATCTTATTTCGGTTAACATAATAAAGCTCGTTGTAAATAAACTAAATACAATATTATCTCATATTTTAATGTTACTTCCGAGTCATACAATGACAATAACATTTCTTTGTGCTCAAATGTCATGCAGAGGGTATAAAAAGTGTATCAACGAGGGATTTGTGTTTTATTTGCATGGGTAATCTATAACTATGATCTCTCGCTCCGGGTGGCGTCGGAGGGAAAGGGCATCAGACTTTACTGACTGAAACCCACAGTGTTCCTTACTTGGCTACGGTAACTGCTTCAAAAAATCCGCGGCCTTGATAGGCTCCTTCGGCATTAACTGACCCCGTCAATTTTGCTGACATCTCTTTGAGGCACGCATGGAATACAATACGCCCCCGACCCAGGCTTGGTCCTTAGTGGACGGCCGGACCACGAGTTATAATTATATTGTCCGTCGCCGTCTGCAAGCCCTTGCCTTGCCTACGTTGGCCGATCATCCTGTTACGACACCCAGGGCGTTTTCGGCTGGGGTCCAGATTGTGAGGCTTGTCAGCCTCCACAGGGTACTTTTAGTATGTCAGCCTCACAGTTTCAGCCGCTTTATTTAGGTAGATCATGTCCTGAAATAGGATATAAGATACTTTTAATTTTAGGAGTATATTCCCTTTTGATCTTTTACTACAAATACGTGCGAAGTCGCTGGCATACAATAGTAATAAATAAACTCTCACGCATATCGTTTGATAAAAAGACACCTAAAGGTGATTTTTCTGGACAATATGACCTTAACATTAGTACATACAACTAAACATTGTTTTTTGTTAATTGTCTGGTGACCTAGAGCCCGGGAAGCGATACTAGATATGTATCAGTATCACATAGCTACCTGCCAGACTTATTGTTACCACGTTTTTGTTTGGCGCACAAGGCTAACAGTAGCCTTTCAGATTTATTTTTGACACTATTGTAAATGACTAACTGACCCGGCAAAGGTTGTTCAGCCATATAAATGTTACCAAAGAAAAATGAAAGTAAGGTAAAAAATAGCTTACGGCTAATTCTCAGACCTACCTACCAAATATACTTAAGTACTCAAAATAATATATCCTAAGAATTGGTCAATCTTCAGATTGACCAATTAAAATTCGAAGAATTTCGATGACAAACACAAAATTTCAGATTAGATAAGGGATTAACGTGTTGGACGTCCTCCCACAAGATGGACCGACGACCTGATGAGGGTCCGATGGATGCGAGACGCACAGGACAGGTCGCTGTGGCAACGCTTGGGGGAGGCCTATGTCCAGCAGTGAATGTCTTTCGGCTGAGATGATGATGATGAAGGGTAACCTAGCTTTTCGACTTAGCGACTTCGTACGCGTGAATGTCAGTTGACATTCACAATATCCAAAACTCACTCGGACGAAGTGTTCATGCTCGTGTAATATAAATGCAGGCATGACCGTTGGGGCCGAACAGTTCTGGAGTGGTGACCCGTACCGGAAGATGCAGCGTTAAAAGGCCACCTACAAGGTGGACCGATGACCTGGTAAGGGTTGTGGGAATCCGATGAAGGACAGGACCGTTCATGTGTCGACATTTGGGGGAGGCCTATGTCCAACATGACGTTTTTCGGTTGAAATGAAGATGATGATAATCATAATCAGCCTTACAATGTTCCCACTGCTGGAACTCAGACCTCCTCTCTAGGAGAGGGGGGGGGGGTTGTAATCCACCACGCAGGCCCAGGATTGATTGGTGGATCTCGGTTTCCTCATGATGTTTTCCTGCACCGTTTTGTGAGCAGTGGTGACCTAGTAGAGTGCGTCTAATGAAAGCGCGACCTGGAGTTTTTTTTAAATTTAATTGGCAACATTATTCAGCCGCAATTGTAGGAAATTAAAAAAAAATTGTGAAGTGTCAAGACAATATAGTTGGGAAAAGGCTAGGCAGATGATAATGATGATGTGAAGTGTCAAGACATGATTCTCCTACTACGTTAGTAATACCATATACATTTTTTTTGGATTTAACCTCTTTTTCTCAGGTCGCGCTTTCATTAGACGGTTTATAGTAACCCCAACTTACAAATTGTATGATGATGATGTTAATGTTATGTTAAATATTTCTTCCAGTGGTCAACTGGACCAGATGCTGCCGTGCGTGTCCACGTCGGAGAACTACCGCACGTGGAAGTGGAACGCTTCGCAGGAGTTCCTGGCTGCCACGCGGTTCCCCTACATCTTCAACAATAGGCTCGCTGGGTTAGTATTCTTGGATTCTTGTCACCTAATGTATTTTTGTCAATGTTAGTAGATAAGTAGTAGGTAGGTAGGTAACAGGTTGACCTCGAATGACACTCTTCAAGACATTGTAGGTAAGTAAAAAAAATGTATGATCAAAAGTCGTAGAGAATTTAATCCTCTACAGTGAATATAAATTGCATAAAATCCAACATATGAAACGAGATATTTGCCATAAATGTCAAAAAAATCGATCGATCGACCTTTGACCTTGGAATATCTATAGTCGCAGAAAACTGACGATGAGTAGGTTTTGAGACAAGGTGCCAAAATAAAGGTTTATACAAGTTTATAGCTGACTATCTCTCATTCCGAGGTGAAACCCCTAGTAGGTATAGGTATTGGCACTATGATCTACAGTGAACATAGTACCTACGTCTTTCAGGCCACTGCAGCTACCGCTACGGACATAAACCGGTCAGTTTGAAGTTAAAGTTTGTTAGGTACGTGTATAACCGAAATCACGTCTGCATTAGGTATTTTACCATCTGATGATCGGTTCGAAATCACATTTAAGTACTTATTTTAGCTTCTGTCAATCGATTTGCACCACCTAGGTGATGATGACGATGCCATCTAGCCGCTTTCGGCTACAGCGACCGCTTGGTTCCTCATAGTGGTTGTGAGCTCAGATCTGCTGCTTTGTTACGCGCCCTCATGTGACTTGCATATCCCCAGAGCGGACATGGGTATAGCCACCTAGGTATGTGTAGATATATTACACGAGATCCGTGTCACGAACTCACGACTTTGATTGTTATTGGAACGAAATTTACAATTAATTCAATCACACGCTATTAACATTGTAAAAAGGCAAACCAATAACATTTTTACAAAAAACTTCTAAGATACAACTTAAAAAAAGAAAAACTATGTAAGCACGTGTCTCCTTGTGGTATAAAACCGTATTTAATTTTTTTAACTAGCTGTTAGCCGCGACTCCATTTCGTTCACGTGGAGTATAAGAATATGCTCTCCGTTTTTGGGACAATCGTGTAAAAAAATGTTATCCATTTCGGAAATAAACTGGTTGTCTGCTCCCTCGAGAAAATGAAGAGTATGAAAAGGCAAAGAAAAAATATAGCATAAAAAGATTTTTTCCACTGAACCGTAATTCTTCTTATTCGAAAATAAAAGTAGACAAAGTTACTCCCTGTATCATCAAATAAGGTGCGTTGGGGTAAGATCGGAGCTGGGGAAAGAACGTATAAATCAAATAGCGCATTTATTTGGCTATATTTTTTAATGCTAGTGACATTGCGCGCTACGTCATTATGTTCCGCCCCGCCCCTCACTGACCGAGAGTTGCTCCGGGTACTCGGACGTGTACTACGTGCCATTAAACAAAACAAGTCAAGTTTTATGAAATATGTATAGATCCGGTCTTTCACCTTCATTTGTTATTGCATATTTTAGCAAAAGTATAGCTTATTTTGGTATTATTGTGCCTAAATACTTAGTTTTAAGCAGTGATAACCCAATAAAACGAATCCACAAGTGTCTACTAGATAGTAGACACTTGTGGATAGAGATCTGTAGGCTGAAATCCGGTGTTAACAGTCTTGGGTAAAGATCGGAAAAAATATCCGGTCCTAAAAATGTTCCCTCCATCTCTACCATTCAGAATTCTAATGTTTTAAGACGTTTATTTTATTTGATAGTATGCTTGTGTTTAAAATCAAACTTTGAGGATCTCATTTTCTTCTAAATTTTGTTACCTGGGGTAAAACCGGACAGTTTAAACTAAAAAAAGAAAAAGTCATTTGGTACAATCTATGTTTGCAGTGTTAGGTAGATTTAGTTGATATCATGTAAAAGAACAAGAAAGACCGGATACATTCTTTTTATACACCTTGTGCTCCTAGCAATAGAAATAGTATTAAATTGTTGTCCGAACTTGCCCCTTTGCGGCAAAATCGTCATCATACTCACAAAAAATGTGTCCTGATTTTACAGGCTTACAAAACTAAAAGTATCGAGTGTTTTTACATAAATTAAATTTAAAATGATAATGTGTTTAATGATTAACAATTTCTAAAATTTTCAAGAATGTGGGGTATACCAAACTTGAGAAAAAAAAGTTTTTGCAACACCCTTGCAACTATACCAAAATCCGTCCGGTCTTACTCCAACGCACCTTATCCATCAATGAAAGCCCAGTCAAAATGGATTCAGGCAATTCGAGTGAATACCTAACTGGTAGAAACAGATACTTAGAGACAACAAGAGACAAAAAAATTATAAATTGCGTTTTTGCTATATGATAAATGCTTTCATTTATGTGTTTAATAAATAAGACTTATTTTGATATTACAAAGATACACGAAACGTGTTTAGATGTAGGTACACATACTCGTAACTTAGATTTTTATCTGCAACGTTTATAACGTCACACTCACAGCCTTAATAATATTTAATATTAATATAACCAGTTATATTAGTCACATCAAAATGAAATAAGGACGATTAAATATAACTTATTAAGTTATACTAGTTTTCAAGATATCCAAGAGGTGAACCAAGTTTACCGACATAGTCCGAAGAAACGCCGCGCGGATTTTTTACATTGGTATACCGATTTTGAAGGGACTTTCGCTTGTAGCTTACTATGGTATGTTTCCAACTATGTTATGGTATAAATACTAAGCTTTCCCTGTAATATTCTAAATTCTACGTAAGCACTGCGAAGTCACGGGTAACTAAAAAAAAACAACGTTTCACCTGTCCTCACTAGATGGTAGATTTATGGACTATTCCCGGCATCCATATTTTCGGCACCAATAGATATTTTGGACTGGTATTTTTTATGGTTACTACCTGTCCAAAATACCTATTGATCCCGAATCGGGAATAGCTTGGGTGCCGAAAATCTGGGTGCTGAAACGGGAATACTCAGATTTTATAATTTTCTGTTCTTTTCCACCCAGGTACCACAAGACCGGTGGTCGCCTAACAGAAGTGGTGATCCGGGGCGCAGGTCACATGGTCCCACTGGACCAGCCAGCCTCCACACAGAACCTGGTGGCGCGCTGGACGCACGACCAGCCCCTCAGCCGCAGGTTCGGCCTGCTCGAAGGCTCCTTCATACAGGACTACATCCGCAACAACTCTATCATCTACCTCTGAGTTAAATGTTATTTAATAAACATTTTTATTACCTATCTGTCTGAGGGTTTTTTTTATTCATCATCATCATCATTTCAGCTGAAGGATGTCCACTGTTGGTTATAGGCCTCCCCCTGGTCTTATGCGTCTCACATCTATCGGATTCCTGCGGTTCTCATCAGGGTATCGGTCCACCTTGTGGGAGGCCTTCCAACGCTGCTCTTTATTATTTTCGGTTACTTCTAGAAGAAACGTGTTACTTATTGTGCTAGTACTATGGGCAGCGTGATATTTCGAAGAGTTACCATGATCCTGGAACGTAAATGGAATTGAAGGAGCAGAAGTAGGTTCTAGTCTATAAAAGTTTGACACTCCCTCTAGTTAGACTTATAGCAGGTGAAGCTTGTTGATATCCTACGCTACAGAAGTGGTGATCCTTGGAGCTGGTCACATGGTGCCGCTGGACCAGCCAGCCTGCACACAGAACCTGGTGGCGCGCTGGACGCACGACCAGCCCCTCAGCCGCAGGTTCGGCCTGCTCGAAGGCTCCTTCATACAGGACTACATCCGCAACAACTCTATCATCTACCTCTGAGTTAAATGTTATTTAATAAAGATGTTTATTATCTGAATGATGATATTTTTATCCATCATCATCATCATTTCATCCGAAGGACGTCCACTGTCGGACATAGGCCTCCCCTAAGTGTCGTCACAAGGAACGGTCTAGTGCGTCTCGCATCCATCGGATTCCAGCGACTTTCACCAGGTCATCGGTCTACCTTGTGGGAGACCTTCCAACGCTGCTTTTTATTATTTTCGGTTACTTCTAGAAGAAACGTGTTACTTAGGGCCTATTTCACCACCTATGATTAAGTTTCGAGTATCTTACTTGGCAGATAATTTCATACAAATTCTGTCACATTTTTGAATTTATTCAGTGAGTAGTGCCTACTCGGACATTGTGAAACAGGCCCTTATTGTGCTAATAGTATTATAGGCAGTGTGATAGTTTGAGAGAGTTACCGTGATCCTGGAACGCAACGGGAACTGAGGTAACAAAAGCAGGTTTTAGTCAGTAAAAGTTTGACACTCCTTTTCTCTCTACCTAGAGCAGGAAAAGTTTGTTTGTTTATATCCTACGCAACAGAAGTGGTGATCCTTGGAGCTGGTCACATGGTGCCGCTGGACCAGCCGGCCTGCACTCAGAACCTGGTGGCGCGCTGGACGCACGACCAGCCCCTCAGTCGCAGGTTCGGCCTGCTCGAAGGCTCCTTCATACAGGACTACATCCGCAACAACTCTATCATCTACCTCTGAGTTCAATGTTATTTAATAAAGATTTTTATTATCTGACTGATGGAGTTTCTTATTTGGTTAAGTACTTTTATTTAGAAGTTGGAAAAACCGTGTCTTAACTCATGGTGAAATTTGAAATGAGGTAGGTACATACAGCTACATAAATTGGGTACCCCTTTCGAAATATAATACCTTTAAAAAATGTGGTGTCACTTTCCGTACATGACTACATGTGGAGGAGCGCTGGATTGACGATGCCACTCAACCGCACACACGATGTTAAAATGTATATTCTAAACCAATTTGTGCTCCAATGGTTTAATTGCTGGAAGGCGTTTCGTTGGGAGGATAAAGGAATAAATACATAAATGGTGTAAGTATTATGAGCTGCGTGCTTTTTCCTATTGTTCGTACAGGTAGACGCAGTGTTGCGAGGCATCCCACAAGGTGGGCCGAAGACCTGGCGAGGGTCGCGGGAATCCGATGGATGCGAGACGCACAGGACCGGTCGTTGTGGCGACCGGCAACCTTTGGGGGAGGCCGATGTCCAGCAGTGGACGTCTTTCGGCCGAGATGATGATGATAATGATGATTGTTCGTTGATCGCTGTTGAGATGATTATCATAGTCACCTATTCGTCAATATAAGCTTGGTGTATCCCGGGTAATAACACAAAGGATAATGGGCAAATTGTCCCAAGTGTTGTAGCACTTTGAGTGATATATCAATATATAGATATCATTTAGACGAACAAATTATTGTATGACCACGAAGCTGGATTCTGCGTCAGAAAAAACTTACAGGTGTTTAACGTTTCTTTAAATATTATTAAAAGTTAGCGTTATTTAAGGTGGGCGCGACGTTAGAATTATCCATACAAACGTAATACCGAAATCATTTGCAGTTTAAGCATATTTACACCATAATATGATGTTATTCGGATTCAGACAATAATTATCTAGGTTCCTACGTCGTCTTTTTGTTGAAAAACTTACCCCAAACGAAATTTAAGCGAATTTAATTTTTCACATTTTCACAGTGAAAATGTCATGTTAAAGCATGCTAAGCCGTAGGTCCCGGCTGTCATTTACAGTCGTTACGGATAGTCAGAAGCCAGTAAATCTGACTCTAGTCTACCCCTGTTATTGGGTTGTGGAGGTCTGGTAGGCAGCCTATGCTTTCCGAGGCACGGAGGAAACTCGTTATGTTAAGATAATCACCCATCCACAGACCAACCTTGGCAAGCGTTGCTTAACTTTGAAGATCGATCTGTGTTTTTTTACTTACACTGAGCCACCAAAATAGTATATTTCATTACGAGTGCGGAAAGCCTGTCATTGCAAAGAGTTCCGACAAATGTTACCCGAGCCGAGGCGCAGCCGAAGGTGAGGGTTGACAGTCGGAACAAGTTGCAATGACAGTTCCGCACGTGTACTGAACGACTATTTTTAATACAGTTGCGAAAAAATGAAGCAATTTAATAAAATAATAAAAACACAATAAATTCAACTAACTAATCAAAATGGCGCCAACCGTCAAAGAACATAAACAGAGTTTTTTTTTTGTTTTCTTCACCCATTCTAGGTAGGCAAAGGGAACTCAGCCCATACAGCCAAGTCTTCAGTAGAATTTTTTTATAGATATGAAATGAAAATGCAACTTAATGAGATGAAATGAAATGAAACCTAACCTTTGATTGATGGAATCAAATCATTAAATCTGATATTGAAACAAATTAGTAGCTTCTTTTTAGAAATATTTGCACTAAAAACTTTTTTTAGTAAAAACTTCGTGGTTGATTTTTTATTTTTAATAGACATTATTTTGACAGTTGGGAAAGAGAAAGCACGAGTTCGGGAATGGTAAAGAAAAAGCACGAGTGTGTAATAGCCCACTTCCCGAACGCTATACGTCCCTGCAATACGCCACTTTTTGAGCAACTGTATTAAAAAAAAATTTACGCAGTGGTTAAAAACTTTTCCTGTATAAGTGTAGGTACTACACTAAATACTTATTGATAAGTTTTGTCATACACGCAACGAAGTCGCGGACACAGCTTGTATGGAAATATTATAAACCCAATATTTTTTTGAAAAGAGTAACCATGAAGGTTTTTGCCGGTTCTTCTCAATAGGAAACGACGAATTGGAACTACGCACTAGATTCTGACGTTTCATAAGTGTCCATGTAGGCCCACGTAAAATAAAAATATTATTGATTTCAATTCGATAGATTGATCGCTACAGAACACTTTTTTTGCATTAAATTTATTTTTAGGATAACATTAAAAGTGACGACCCTATTGCTTCAATGGAGCATAGGTAATCTGGGGGCACGGTAGTGTCCCACCCACCAAGTCGCGCAAAAAAGTGGCATCCTTTTCTCGAAACAGTTCGATTCATTTTCAACCTCTTATATATTCGTTGTGGACGAAACTAGATCAAGCAGGCTTCATAAAAAGACGATATATTTCAAATTTCATTAAATTTTCTTATCAAAGTTTCTAAATTTTGTCACTCACTGACTGAACCACAGATATAGATAATCTGTGGACTGAACGAACATAAAAAGCCTAAGGTACTTTTAGCAGACATAGAGACAGAAGTTTCAAATTTTGATTACAATTAGTGTTTAGTGTACAAACCAAGGGAAAACTAAAATATTTTGCAATTTCGGCCTAGTTTTCTAGATACACCAACTGCATATATAACTTAGTAATCCCATATAAATGTATAGGATTACAAAGTTACATTTTTAAGATTTGACTTGGTAATCGGACTAAACGATTTACTTAATTACTTTTGAGATACATTGTGTTTTCATGCGATTACAAAGCTAAATTCATTTATTTAAAACATACAAGATATTTTGACTTGGTAAAACATGGATCTCACATATTTTTACGGTAGAAGAATGTTGCGAGACTTGAGTTTTTTACAAGCTGTGTTTTTGATGGAATTATTTTGTCAAGTTCAAAACTGTTCCATATGCTGTGAAGATTGTCCGACTGACACGTACACACATTATATGCAATTTTGCATTTGTTTTTGCCAAACAGAGATAGCAATATACCGCGAACGTATTTTATTTTCATCTCAACTCGAAGTAGCGAGCGATCTCCGCAGGATCCTTAAGGTATTTCATAAGAGAGACAGAAGAATAATATAATAGATATAATAGCAGAAAGCCTTCGACTATTTACCTTGGCAGTCCATCTGATGGGCACTCTGCTTCAAGGGCGTTCCCGAGGCCTATATTGACATTATTATCAGAGATATGTACCACGATTCCCTGTCCTCTGTCCAGACCGCTGTTGGTGAATCCAATGTCTTTCCAATATCTGTTGGCGTTTACCAAGGTTCAGTTATTAGCCCTTTCTTGTTTAACGTTGTGCTCGATGTAGTTACGGCTAACATCCAAGATCAGCCTCCATGGCTAATGATGTATACCGATGACATCGCCCTCAAAAACAAAGCCCATCTTGAGCGCAAAGTCAACATTTGGAAGGACACGCTAGAAAACCGCGGTCAGGGAGTAAATGTGGCGAAAAACGAGTACATGTCCTGTGGCAGCACTGATTCATACATTATCCGAATAGGTTCGGATTTGATCACAAAGTCTGATACGTTCCGGTACCTTGGATCCATACTGCACAAGTCTAGCAACGTAGATTACGATGTCCAAGCACATATAGGCGCGGCTTGGGCAAAATGGCGCGAGGTAGCGGGCGTTCTATATGCCGCAAAATGCCTCCGAAGCTCAAAGGGCAGATATATAAATGCATCATACGGCCTGTCCTCCTGTACGGTGGCAAGGGTTGACCAGCATTAAGCAGACACACCTAGGAGCTTCGCGTCATGGAGATGAAGATGCAGAGGTAGATGAGCGGCGTAACCTTTTTGCGTATGCGATTGGATCAGGTGATCCAATCGCATACGCAACTGGTTCATCCGAAGTAGTCTTGGTATCCGTGACTTGGAGGAAAAACTGCAAGAGTGTCGTCTGCGTCGGTATGGCCACGTCATGCGCCGTCCTATGGAGGACGACCTCGGAGATGCATGAATATGGCTGTTCTTGGGGCTAGGTCCCGTGGTCAACCTCGCAATCGCTGGCTGGACGTCGTCAAGTCCAACATGAGAGCCAATGGCCTGAATGAAAAGGATGTCAAAGATCGGGTAAAGTGGAGGAAAGTCAGCCGGAAGGCGGACCCTAGCAATAGCCGGGATTAACGCCAGGTGGAAGAAGATATATTAGTAAAAACCAACTGGACAGGTAGAAATGCTTTGCCACAGCTTTACTGTTCATGTTTGACAGGTAATCGCACCATCATAACTTGTGCATACATTATGAGTATTATATTTGGTTTCTGGGATTTGTGAGGCACCAGGCTGATGATTTTCAATGCCCCACAAGATTTTTTGATGATGTAATTCCGATTGATCGTAACGAATAAATAAGATAATCCATTTTGTAGGTTAACCTATAACATCCCGCGAAACGAGACACAATAGTAAAACAATAACAGCGCGGTCCAATGAGACCGGTTGGGGATTCATGAATTAATGTAAATTGTGAATAGTGTGTGTAATTATGACAGATAATAAAATAATGGTTAATAAAAATGGTTATCTCATTTCTTATCCTTTACCGTAATACATATAAAACACTAGCATAGCAATAAAGATGTAGGCCAAACATCATACTAAAAACGGATGGTTTTTTTTAGCTTGATTACAAAAATATTTTTCACTTCAGCACCTCAAACAAGTATGTTTTGCAGTCTACAGACAGTGAGCAAAATTCGATTTTGCTGCGAGCGTGAGACAAAGTAACTTTTTAATTATTTTTTTTAAATGCCGAGTCAGTGCTGGGTCTACTCAGAACATTCGAAAGATTTGAACTTCACTTTGTTCTGTCACTTTCACTTCGATACGAAAAGAGCGAGAGATAGAAACAAGTCGATTCAAAGTTCGATTTTCGAATTTCATATATAATAGGCTCAAAAAAGATACCAACATTAAAACGTTCGGAAACACGTCACCTATAGAATTTCAAATCAAGGTTTAAATGTAATTATTATACTTTTCTCTTAATAATCGAATTATATTTTTTTATGATCAAATAAAGAGATGTTGAATTAAAAAATACGAAGTTTATCATGTATCTACATAATTATTTCAAGTTTTAACAATCTTTATTGTGACAGAATAATTTAGTAATAGTGCAATTTCCGAACGCATCTTTAAAAAATAGCGGGCTTTAATTTTTTATTGTTTTCTTCTTCTGTTCGCTAGCTACAAAGTGCGATACACGTTGGATATTATTAAAATAATAATAAATAAATATGAGTGAATCCAGTGATGATGTCTGCGATTTAACACCGGAAGAATTGAAGCAGTATGTAAAAAATGCAGAATTAAGTTTCCTGCCGGAAAAGTCTCGCGAAAAATATCTTAAAGCTTATGATATTTAATTTTACTTTTAATTTTTACAAATATACATATGGTATGGTATGGTATGGTATGGTACGTATGGTATGGTATGTACAAATATACATATTACCAAGTTGTATTTTTTATTACCTTTACATTATTTGTTCTCGCTGCTGAAGTGAAAAGTTGTATGTGCTACACGAGACCAAAGTTATTTGCATCTCGTGTCTTTGAATCCCTCGCTGCACTCAGGATTCTAACCTAGAATCACTCGCTACGCTCGTGATTCAAATATAGAATCCTTCGCTTACTCGGGATTCAAAATCAACACTCGCGGCAAAAACCAACTTTGCTCTCTTGTTGCACAAATAACTATTTTCACCTCAGCACCTCAAACAAGTATGTTTCGCAGTTTAAAGACAGTGAGCAAAATTCGATTTTGCTGCGAGCGTGAGACAAAGTAACTTTTTAATTTTTTTTTTTAAATGCCGATTCAGTGCTGGGTCTACTCACAACATTCGAAAGATTTGAACTTCACTTTGTTCTGTCACTTTCACTTCGATACGAAAAGAGCGAGAAATAGAAACAAGTCGATTCAAAGTTCGATTTTCAAATTCCATATATAATAGGCTCAAAAAAGAAACCAACAATAAAACGTTCGGAAACACGTCACCTATAAAATTTCAAATCAAGGTTTAAATGTAATTATTATACTTTTCTCTTAATAATCGAATTATATTTTTTTATGATCAAATAAAGAGATGTTGAATTTAAAAATACGAAGTTTATCATGTATCTACATAATTATTTAAAGTTTTAACAATCTTTATTGTGACAGAATAATTTAGTAATAGTGCCATTTCCGAACGCATCTTTAAAAAATAGCGGGCTTTAATTTTTTATTGTTTTCTTCTTCTGTTCGCTAGTTACAAAGTGCGATACACGTTGGATATTATTAAAATAATAATAAATAAATATGAGTGAATCCAGTGATGATGTCTGCGATTTAAATATTACCAAGTTGTATTTTTTATTACCTTTACATTATTTGTTCTCGCTGCTGAAGTGAAAAGTTGTATGTGCTACACGAGACCAAAGTTATTTGCATCTCGTGTCTTTGAATCCCTCGCTGCACTCAGGATTCTAACCTAGAATCACTCGCTACGCTCGTGATTCAAATATAGAATCCTTCGCTTACTCGGGATTCAATATCAACACTCGCGGCAAAAACCAACTTTGCTCTCTTGTTGCACAAATAACTATTTCCTTTCTTGGACATTACTTAGAGTAAAAATAGTAGATATGTGTAATAAGGGGAACACGTACAAAATTTGACTACATATCATATATTGCTACAAGGGTTGGGACAAACTCCGTACAAATCTGCCCATCATCCTTTAAAAAGGATTTTGGGATTACCCAAAATCCTTTTTAAATTACATTAATAAAGCATCTTTCTTACCTG
Source organism: Mythimna separata (assembly GCA_030763345.1). Classification (NCBI taxonomy): domain Eukaryota; kingdom Metazoa; phylum Arthropoda; class Insecta; order Lepidoptera; family Noctuidae; genus Mythimna; species Mythimna separata. Next base: position 17,933,863 of record CM061176.1, on the reverse strand, counting down.
GGCAAGTTTCCCGGTTTTCCCCTACGCCCAATTTGGCTGTTATGACTCTCATGAGTCGAGCGTAAAACCCATTCTGCGAATAATATCAGATTGATCAAACGCCATTGTGTTACTGTCGCAAAATGAAAGAATTAACAAGTTCTCACGGTTACCTACCTACGTAGGTAGTACTACGAGCCAGTCAGCATGCGATCTAGTGAGTAATCGGAAATGTCGCTTATAATGTATGTGTCTCGGCAGATATACTAGACAGGTACCGATAATATAACTAAAGGCTTTAGCAGACCTATTTATTTATTTTATAACTTATGTACACAATTATACACAGAGAAGAAAACATTGAAACTATTATATATGTTCTGTGATTGAAACAGACTTGCTACTTTTTGTAGCGGCTTGTTTCCTTTTTTGGAGGGAAATGACAAATATCATTTCCTGCTCTAAGTGGAGAGAAACTGAACTAACTAGCCCAGCTGTGTTACCCTTTATGCTTCTGGGCTGTAGTATGTCTTTGGAAGCATGCATGCGTTGTTTTGTCCCTAGTGGGCCTTGTAAATTTTACTGACTTAATACCGTTACTGACTTAAGAAAGCACGTTAAGTAGGTCCCGGCTGTTATTTGCTGATCTTTGGCAGTCGTTTTGGATAGTCAGAAGCCAGTAAGTAAATCTGACTCCTTTCTTGCCATGAAATACCATGTTACCCCAGTTAATGGGTTGTGGAGGTCTGATAGGCAGCCGCTCCTCGTAAAATACTGGTAAGTGGTATTTAGCTAAATCCGGCTTAACTGGAAGCCGACCCCAATATAGTTGGGAAAAAGCGAGGCAGATGATGATGAATACCGTTACTGACTTAAGCTCAGCATAATGCCGTGGCCACACACAAAGGGTGACTAGTCTAGCTAGTTTTCAGCGGGAGCCGATAACGATGTTGACATTAAAGACGTCGTACATAGCAAGTGTAGGTAGGTACGTAGTACATAACTTACGTACCTAAGGTAGATATATTTTTAATCTATGCCTAAGGCACGCCAGCAAGGTAAGCGCGATCACAACACGTGACGATATAAATTTAGATCCCACGTGCACTTATCTAGACCACAGACCACAGGGTCATTAATATTGCAGCGATGTGTAAATACTGACAACATGACATTGTTTTCAAAACATTATATACATAATTGGATATTGTACATAGCGTAGATAGCTTTGCCTGTTGGGCAGTTGCTCTATGCAGTGGCGTAGTTAATTTCAAAAAGATCCTGCATTTCAGCATTTTTTTCTTCATTTAAACCACGATTACAGATCTGCTGTGCGTTGAACGTTACGCGCCGCGCCGTCTACGACTTATGGCGCAATTTCATTAGTCGATGGGGCCCGCATCTCGGGTGCGAGAGATTTCTGGAACGCGTGCCACAGGGCCCGCATTCGGGGAACCGTATACGGTATAACAACCATGTTACTTTCATTGGTTGTTATCTCGCCTGCGGGGACTCCCCGCATGCGGTATACCGAACGAGTTAACGACCAGTGAAATTGCGCCATTATTAGGCTCGGTCCGGATTTACAGGGAGGTCGGACTGTGAGCTACCCATTGCGAGTTGTCCGCATACCCAAGTCTTCGGTGGCGTGATAGTTGTGGTCAGGACCTCGGCGGCTGGGGCGTGAGGAAGTCAGTTTCCTCGCGCGTGAGGCCGCCACCTTCGCTAGCATTACTGCTTTGCAGAAGGAAGTAAACGCCGCCCCCTTGCTCTGACTATGACCAGAACCAGGGCCCGATGAGAAAGCACGCCATTCTGCAATAGGATTAAATTTTTATGGTGATATGGTGTAGACATTTTTAGCGACAGTTATTATGGTTTTTATAGTGATGACGGGTGACAAGGCAGATTGGAAGTAAAACATGTTGCGCAGACCCCAAGTAACATGGGGCAAGGGCAGGAAGATGATGATGAAGAAGAGAATACTAGGAGTAGGGCGAGCTATGAATCTCTTTGTAGATAAAGGACATATTATCATTGATCAAGAATTAACCCATGAATGTAAACAATTAAAGACAGGATATAATGGAATACTTATGAGAACCAATCTTTCTTGTACCTATAGCTTTACGGGCTTTACCCAGAAATAAACCACCGGTATGCCATCGGTAGTGACTTATTATAAAAAAGTTGCGCGTTAATTAACAACCTATAATAGATACCAATTGCTTAATTACGAATGTGGAATTTTAGCTAGCTCGGTAATTAGTTACCTAATGATTTGTTTTTTTTTAGCAATACTTACCTACTCGTATTAACAGACTTTAGAGCCCACATTACTAGAGACCGACCGAAGATTCGTTTTCAGTATCTGCCAGGTTTTGCCCAAAAATAAGGGTGGATCTCATGTAACGACTTGTCCCGCTCTAGGCGGAGCGGGAGACTTGTACTGACTAAAACCACCTGCTTCTTTCAGTTTGCGTTCTAGGACTATACGGGTACCTTTTCAGGAATTCTCCGCGTTCCTTGCTAGCGGGCTTCGGCATTGCTAGGACCCTACGGTTAGACATCTCTTTGAGGAGCGGGTGGAACATTACGCGCTGTTGACGACAGGCCTCGAGCTTGTTCTGATCGGACGACGAACCACCCTTTGCTCAGCGTGCACAAGCCCGCGTTTTACCGTAGCTTATGTATACAAAATTATAGTGACAGAAATTGAAACGCATTTCAGCTGTTGCGATTGGTTGAATGCATTTTCAGCATCCAATCACTAGACTTGCATTTAGTTTGTGACGCGTTGACATAATTCCATCTATGTAATAGAGGTTTAGATTTCTAGATTAGGAAACACTTAGTTTAACAAGATAATAAAGAAAGCATAGCTGTACGTCACAAGTTCTAGGATTTTGGGTTAAAACCATAAAAATGAAGTAAAACAAGATAAAACTTTGATACTTAAAACATTTAAAAACTGTCCCGACGCAATGTTTTTTTTTTTAATTATTAATAGGCTTGCGCTTGACCACATTTCACCTGATGGTAAGCGATCATGTGGTCGACGATGGAGCACGCTTGCCTAAAAGCAACCTATTCACTCTTGACTTAAAGACCCCTAGGTTGTAGCTATCAGGAAACACAGACTTCCACTCCTTAGCTGTGCGCATAATAAATGTACTTCCAAAACGCTTTGTACGTATGGGTTGGATGTTCACCATGTACCGGTGGCGCATACGTCTAGCGCAGTACGAATCATATCATTTCACTTTTCATAACTTTTTAACAGTTTAACCAATTTTGATCACATACCCATCAATTCGCGCGATGCGGATGCGAGACACACAGGACCGGTCGCTGTGGCGACGCTTGGGGGAGGCCAACGACCATACAGCCACCTAATAACAGGCGACCGATGTCTGTCAACACATTAGGGCTATAGATCTTATACGTGTCGTCACTCGCAAAGTTCGAATTAGTTTCGACCACTCCTGTGAGCTGTAAACACTTCCGCACTATACCTTTAAAATACTCGAGAAAAAAAACATAATATGGCCCCGTGTACAGTACGTTGGTGTGATAAAGAAAGCCAGACTCCAAGTTTCCTGAAAGACGGTATCACATTCCATCGATAAGTTAATAGTTCCATAATCTAAATAAGATTAATTTTCTAACATTATTTTTCGGAGTTCATCTTATACTGGTCATACTTGTACGCAGAACACTTTAGAGGAGCGCGCGTTGATGTCTTTTATGATTGCCTCTCTTTCTTTTGAAAGCATTTTTTTCGCCATCTCTTTTCCTCAATTTTTAACAAACATAATTAGTGATGTTCCAAATCATATGACCATCTCTGTTATCGAGAAAGCAAAAAAAAACCTATAACTATTCATTTAAGTTGCAACCAAGCGAGAGAACTGGATTTCATCTACGTATAGTGTAATATGTTCACATCGCGCGCTGCATTCAATTTATATAGTCCTCACCAAAGACTTCAAACATAGCTTAGAATAATTACTTATTATTTATTTTTGAATTATCCTACATGATTCAATCATATTCAGAATAAAGAAGGTACTTAAGTGCAAGTTATGTATGTAAATACGTATTTTATTAAATACAATTTAAAAAATATCGATACTTTCATGTTTGATTTTAAACCTGTCCATCCCTAGAGAAATGAAATGACCTTGAAAGGGCCAATCAGAACGCAGTACCCCGGTTCCCCGCACCTCAGCGAGTTGACAGAATTGGTTTCGTGCGATAGATCGAGTATTAGGCGTCTAGTGGCTGTATGGTCGTTGGGGGAGGCCTTTGTCCAGCAGTGGACGTCTTTCGGCTGAGATGATGATGCTGATGCAGATGACCATGACCCATCAATTCAAACATTCGGTGGTTCATTCCCACTTTTACATCACATAGATGTAAATGGCTGAATCGATTTTGATAAAAGATAAATATGACGTGTGGTATGTTCTGATGTGTAACTTAGTCATAACTGAAGTTCTTATTTTATAAACCATCGCTAGAAAACTGGCTGCTCACAAAAACTGCATCTAAATCGGTTCATCCGTTTAAGAGCAATGGTAGGTTACCACAAATAAAATAGACACATACACATAGCAATCAAACTTATAATACCTAGCCCTCTTTTTGCATCGGAGGTTATTAACCTGCAAATAGTTAAGTATTGAATGGAATGACTACTCATACATAGATAACTATTTAGCCATTAGTAGGTACTTACTTATCTATAATAATAAATGATAAGTGATAATGGTGATAACATTCAAGAGAAAGCTTTACGATTTAATAACCTAGCGATGCGATTTGATGAAACATATTATTTTCATAAAAACGCACGGACGAACCGCGCGCGCGTGTTCATGAAAAGTGATTTATAATAAAGTACGTGTTCCAACAATTATGTGCTTGGAGAAACTCCTGGTCAACGGAGGATCTTCTCAAAGGAGATCTCCCACTATGCTTGAAATGAATCATTATGGACAATTTGCTTCTTAGTCACCTATATTCTACGAGTATGTTGCCTACGTAGTCACGTACAGATTAGTGTTTGAATCCCCGACCGGTCCTATGAGACCGCGCTGTTATTGTTTTACTATTGTGTCTCGTTTCGCGGGTATGTGATAGATTAAAGTCTGACACTTTAGCAGAGGTCCAGGCGATATTGTGGCATACAAAATTACCAAGACGAAAGTGGAGAGATGAACTTGACTCTTACCGCAGAGACTGGCCTTCAAGGACAGAAGACAGACGTGCGTGGAAAAGGGAGAGGGATACCTTCGTCCAGCAGTGGGACATATTGTATAATAAGATGAGATTTGACGTGTGTTCTGTGCCAGTCAAATTATTACATCATGCCTTTCTATAAATGCCACATAATGATCTGAATGATTTTTTTAAATTGAAACTTACAATGTAGTTTCTTCAGAACAATACAATATTGACTGACATTAAAAAAATGGCTGTCTTAAAAAACCTAAAAATAAAATAAAACAAACCTTCATTGCTGACTGCACTAACAGAAAAAAAAACCCGAAACACTGGATTGTCCGATTGTTTTAGACAATGAGGATGAAAAGTCAACATCAAAAAATCCCTGAACGAAATCTTAAATTACATTGCATTGTTCATAATCCTTACATTGTGTTAATAACGGCAATAATTTAACTTTCTATCGCCTCTCAGAAACCCACACCAAGTCGTGGGAACAGCATTGTCTGATTCTCTGAATGAACTTCATATACATACAATAAATTAACACAAAAATCTGTATTTTAATAGAAAATCTTCAAGTTCAGCGTACTTGTCTTTTAAAAACATTTAATCTTTATTGGACTTCTTACGATCAAAATTCTGTTTAAGAAACGGTTTCTCCCACAGAAATGTTTCTCCAAACCATCCTAGTTCTAAGAAAAAATATTTGAGTCAACAAATCTGGGGATGTACCTCTCACCTGATGGTAAGCAGTGATGCAATCGTTGCTGTTGAGCCGCATTAGTTAATATAATATAATGTATTGGTTAGAGTTATAATGAGTTTAGAATGATTCGAAAGTATATTCTTGTAGAGCATCAAATACAAATTCCAACACGTATACGAGTATCTATACTTTTTTAATTATCATCATGATATAACAACTTTTTTTGCATTTTATATTCATTAAAATTGCTTGCGCTAGCGACTTTTGCTCGGGCGAAATCAAACAGTTTAAACAGCATTCTACTGGTGAACAAAAGTCTAAAATCGGTCTGATAGTTTTTGAGTTTATTCATTACAAACGGAACTAGAAATCTTTCCTCTTAATAATATTGTTAAGCATAGACTAGTAAATTGCCCCAGTTCTATTTTTCATTCGTTCATTCTATTAGTGAAAACCGCATCAAAATTTTTGTTTTGGTTTGTATTTAGTTATTATTCGAAAAAGTAATCGATACTTAGAAAAATCAATTAGGAGTTTTGAACAGAACTTTCGGAATCGGAGTCGAACCTCCGAAACATCTCTGGTAAAGACTATATCAGCCCAAAAGACGATACCCGCCTGGACGTGAATTCCAGTGGCACAGTATACGTGGTCTGTATGAAAAGCATCAAATCGGTTGCGCACCCAGGTTGGCCGCTGCAAACACAAATTGGCAAAACGGGGTTTTATAGACCCGTCGAATATTCAATGTGAGTGCGGTGCTTCTATTCAAAATATGAGCCACACGTTAGAGTGCCCCAAGTGCCCATAAACCTGCACTTTGGAGAATTTAATGAGTGCCACCGAAAATAAATAAACAGTTTATTTATAATAATATAACACATTTACAATAAAGTACGAGTATATTAAATATATAGAAGAACAAAGTACCTAGCTTATTTGCCTGAACTAGACTGAAGCTCATGTGCTTCAGGCTAGACAGTGCTTAGAAACAAAATATTAATTTAACATTATATAGAATGACTATTATAAAAGCTTAAGTAAAATTGAAAGTTATCTACAGTATGTTTTATTTACATACAGTAAGAGTCTGTCTGTCTCTACGTATGATATGCTTAGAAAATATTCTTTTTACAGCTATCTTTATTTAATTTGTATAAAGAACCTTAATTTTCAATTTACTACGTAGTAACGTTTTTTCTTTCTTCCTTCCTTAGTGACGCACAGGAAAACAAAACTACAGGAGCTTTTAAAAAGTGCCCATTAGCGTTGCGTTAGCCGGAAGTATTACCTGCTTCGTACTGCAGCTTCATGAATATTTAATGTACAGGTAGTTATTATGTTGGTAACCCTTTACTTTTTAATTAATGACGTAAATTCTAAGCACAGTAATTACCTACGTAGGTAAGTAACTCTTTGTTGTTTTTATTCTCATGATAAAGGCATTATTTACTTAATTTGACTGCCTATTTTCTTTATTGTTTATATTTGGTTGGTTTAATGTATTCATAAGATAGTTTTAAACGCAATTTTTTTTTCACCTCAGCACCTCAAACAAGAATGTTTTCGACACACTTGCTCATAAAGTGACTATTATTGCACTGCACATAGGTATATAAAGGGGCTCATTACCAAACTGTGACATTTTGATTACTATTATGCACTTGTGCTATAATGTAGTTAGAACCTTTTTGTTTAACCTCTTTTTTGGCAATAAGAGTTTTAAGACAAAAAGAATAACATTTTTTATTGCGTTCTATAGCATAAATTAGTGTTTTTCTTACTTATTTCATGCAATTTCGTGTTTAAATAAACTGTTTAAAATGTAACGTATTTAATTAATTAAATCTTTCATCAAATTTGTATTTTCTGTTTATAAGCAACCTAATTCTTATTTTTTCTAAACCAAGAGCTAGAGTAGCTAGTCTATGGCCGCCATTTTTCGCGCATGCGCGCAGGAATTTTTTAGCCGATTTTTTAGCCACCATATTTAAAAATAAAATACAAATTTTACAAAAACAACTATTTATGAGGAAAATTATTTGTGCTGTACGCATTCAATTAGAAAATCTATGTCATGGGACCGATATACCGTCAAAAATAGTTAATTATAACTTTACTGATTGCACATTTACAAACTGTTTCTCTAAATAAACTTTTCATATACCTACTAAATAAAGCTGATTTTTCATTTTTTTTTCTTCGCAAGTGTGTCGAAAAACGTCGTATGACACACGTGAGTAATTAGTCATTATCGTTCTTGGTTCTCTTAAGACCCTCGCCATGGCTCGGGTCTTAATACCACCGCGACGATAATGACCCACATTACACACTTGTATCATAATGTACTATTTGTAGTTTAAAGACAGTGAGCAAAATTCGATTTTGCTGCGAGCGTGAGACAAAGTAACTTTTTAATTATTTTTTTTAAATGCCGAGTCAGTGCTGGGTCTACTCACAACATTCGAAAGATTTGAACTTCACTTTGTTCTGTCACTTTCACTTCGATACGAAAAGAGCGAACAAGTCGATTCAAAGTTCGATTTTCAAATTCCATATAATAGGCTCAAAAAAGAAACCAACAATAAAACGTTCGGAAACACGTCACCTATAAAATTTAAAATCAAGGTTTAAATGTAATTATTATACTTTTCTCTTAATAATCGAATTATATTTTTTTATGATCAAATAAAGAGATGTTGAATTAAAAAATAGGTACGAAGTTTATCATGTATCTTCATAATTATTTAAAGTTTTAACAATCTTTATTGTGACAGAATAATTTAGTAATAGTGCAATTTCCGAACGCATCTTTAAAAAATAGCGGACTTTAATTTTTTATTGTTTTCTTCTTCTGTTCGCTAGCTACAAAGTGCGATACACGTTGGATATTATTAAAATAATAATAAATAAATATTAATATATAATATATAAGTAAATATTAATATTAATATTTACATTATTTGAGGAGCTCGTGGCTAAATAATAACAGCCGCACAGGTCGATCTTCAAGGTTAAGCAACGCTTGCCTAGGTTGGTCTGTGGATGGGTGACCATCTTAACATAACGAGTTTCCTCCGTGCCTCGGAAAGCACGTTAAGCCGTTGGTCCCGGCTGTCATTTGGAGATCTTTGGCAGTCGTTACGGATAGTCAGAAGCCAGTAAATTTGACTCCAGTCTTGCCATGAAGTACCGTGTTACCCCAGTTAATGGGTTGTGGAGGTCTGGTAGGCAGCCGCTCCTCGTAAAATACTGGTATTCAGCTAAATCCGGCTTGACTGGAAGCCGACCCCAATATAGTTGGGAAAAGGCTAGGCAGATGATGAATATTTACATTATTTGTTCTCGCTGCTGAAGTGAAAAGTTGTATGTGCTACACGAGACCAAAGTTATTTGCATCTCGTGTCTTTGAATCCCTCGCTGCACTCAGGATTCTAACCTAGAATCACTCGCTACGCTCGTGATTCAAATATAGAATCCTTCGCTTACTCGGGATTCAAAATCAACACTCGCGGCAAAAACCAACTTTGCTCTCTTGTTGCACAAATAACTATTTCGTATTTAGTAGACATGATGTGATGTTTTCGTTTAAAAATCTGAAATGTTTCTTTTTTTGGCCCTCGGATTTTGGCATTTTAAGGTAAGTACGAGGTATCTACAAAGAGGTAATATTTTTTTTATATAAATATTATAATTTAATGTTGTTTAAAATTATTGATTTATTTTTAATGTAATGTAATAATATAATTGTATGTTTGTGAAAATTGTAAAATTTGTACTGCTTTAATATGGAAATAATTTCCTGACTGAAATGATTATTATTTACATAAGTATAATACTTAAATTAATAAAAATACTTAATTGCATGTTCCATAATAGCTTTATTTACTTAAAAATAAGTTTAATATTGTACGTTACTCTAAAATGAAATTACTTAATTCAATAAACCAGTGTAACAAACAGCAATGCATCTGAGGTCATAACTTTTGAATAAATTACATCAACGTGCGATATCGTAATGTAGATTAAAATGACGTCACTGACCAGGCAAAGTTGTGCAATTTCTCTGGTTGGCGCGGGTCACGCAAACTAGTGTTGAATCAGTCCGGTTCGGGAACTCAATGGCGACGCGCGCGCTCGCCGTTCCTTTTTCAAATAACAAACGTAAATAAATAACGCGCCTTTTTTTTTTTCAAATAACACGTTCTTTTTTTAAATAACACGTTTTTTTGACTGACATAAGTTTAACGTTTTTTGTGGTGCAAAATGAAAGTGTTTATTGGATTGTTTTTACTGGCGAGGTAAGAGGACTTTTTTATTTTTTTGCGATTGATAATGGTAATAGTATTTTATTGAAAACAGTGTTGCCCTGGCTATTGTACTAGGATCCTGTAGGTAGTACTAGGATCCTGTAGGTATTACAAGAACCAGACCTCTCAATATACCTACATGGATTATTTATCAGTACAGACGAGATAGAAAAAAAAATAAGTACAACAGTAATTGGTTTAATTATTTATAATGTTGATTACGATGAAGGCATGCGTTGTATTGCATTGCAATTTAAATTATCTGTAAGCTTTTTGCAGCTTGACTTGATACGGATACAATAGCACACACCTCACACAGCTCAGGACGCAATCTCGTGTCATTGCACTTGCAAATAATTTAGATTGAATGATTGATAGATACCTAGTTGTTGTTGCCAATCAGGATATTTATATAAGACTAGCCGACCTTTACTGCCGACCCGATACTTCGTACTGCCGATTTTTTTTTGAATTTTTCTCACTTTTTTAACCTTCCCTAGACCTCCACACACATTTCAAAACCAAGATAAGATACATTCGTTTATTTAGCCATTCTCGAGTATTAGCGAGACTCGAACAGCAATTTATTTTTATATATATAGATAGTGCTTTTTAAGGAAAAAAAAACACAAATTATATAAATATGCCACGCTCGATCCTTATCGGTTCACCATTCTCCTGGATCCGTCGACAACCTGGATAGTGAAGGACCGTCCTCCACTGCAGCATACACGATATCAGGAAGATATCATCAACTTTATACAGCTCCAGCACCCTCATGAGCCATGTATGCGGCACTGAGTCATAGGCCTTCTTATAATAGTTATTTATAACCTATCCAACATGAATTATCGATATTTCTCCAGCTTTGGCCGGAGCGGCAGGGCGTGTCACACTTCTACTGACTAAAACCAACTCCTGTTCCTTCTTTGCCTTCATTCCAGAGACTCGGGGTTCGCTTTCATTCAAACTAGGGATATAAGATAGTGGTACGTTCTTACAAGGAACAAATCTAGATATATTCTAGATAGTGTAGGTACTGACCTATTTACGATCGTTTCCCGCGCAATTTGCAACACAGTACCTTATATGCAGTTAACAAGTGGAAAAATAACTAAGTATTGGCTAAATAGGCATTGTTTATTAAATGTCCTTATCAACATCAAGTTATTTAATGAGGGGAAAATTTAAATATAAAAATAGGCTGTGAAATCGTGTAAATTGGCATATAATTTTAATTAGTAACGTTTTTAAGTAAAAGGAATTAAACTTTTTTTTCTGACAGTACGTAACCAAAGAATTTATTATCTATTATATATATCGTTATGTGAAAATGAACCCCGGAGTTCTGGAACGAAAGGCAAAGAAGGATAATCGTATAATATTCGTTATAAGCTTAGATAGATTATTATACGTCTCAAATAAATAATTGGCCAACACTGATTTTATTAGGATGTTGTTATGTTAGTTATAAATAGTGAAAACAAAATAACTGCTGGATATTTTCAAATTTTAAACAATTCCATTGTTTTTACACGCGTGAAGTTGCATCCTACAAAAAATAATTAGAAAAATAGTACTTCCTATAGTAACTACAAAAAGCGACAGTAAGTATTAACTTAGATGTTGGGGGTTGGGTCTCGGAATGAAAGGGTTTTCATACAGTTTTTACCAAAAAATTAATGAGGAGGGTTATGGTATAAGACTGTAATACTTGCATGTACCTATAGTAGAAAAAAGCTGAGATTTCAAAAATTTCTAACTTTCGTGCCAAGGTGTAATGAGTTGCTAGTTTATCATATACTTCGTTTATAATTATTAAGCTAAAAGCTAAAACCTGAAAAATCACTGATTTCCGAGCAGAACGCAGTTAGCCCGATATACCTACTTAGGTACTAAAACTCCAAACATGGTTTTAAACTTTTGGTATCTATCCAAATCTATGCTATCTGTGCAGTGCCTCAGGTTCAAACTCAGTCAAGAAATGGGTAACTCGCTACTCAGTCGTCTAGTAAAGACGAGACGACAGCAAACCGTAGGGGCCGGCCAAGCAAGGTCGATGCCTGCTAGGGCCACGGGGAATTTCTGAAAAGGAAAATCGAAACTGGATTTTTTCCTGCTGAATGCAAGCACATTATTATTTAAAAACATTCACAGCATCGATTTTCCTCAAGCTATCTTTATGTGAAAGTTACACATAATGATTACTCACCAGTTATGCCACCTGTGCGTTGGAGGATAATCTGTATCGTGCTTCTTTAGGACCTGCAGAGTAACCAACAGTTCTATTAATTACGAGCGCATCGAAGAATCAAGTGCTGTTTATGACTCAGTACCTATCTGTAAGGGTAACCAACAGATCGATCTTTAGGAAATCGATTTTTAAAACTCGATTAATTACTAAAACGATTCAAAAATCGATATTCTTAAGGAAGAATCGTCATCCGTAGCCCATACCTACTTAGTATTGTTAGTAGGTATAATAGCTTACTTACTCATTAGTAATCATAGCACGCTTTATTTATGTTTTCACCATGCGTGCTACGGAAGTAGGTGCCTCTAATGCACTTAAACGATTAAAATACAACAATGAATGGTGTGCTAACCCTAAGGGCCGTATCACACTAGCGGCTTGTAGCAGGCGAGTAAAGAATGCATCGCGAACACGCCGCGGCTGCGCAGCGATGTCGTCGCGGACGCGTGGCGAATTTGCAACCTTTTCGTCGTGTTCTTATAGGCGGGGGTAAGGGCTGGCGCTATATGAGACAGTACACAATGGCGTCCAAGCTACTATTGCTTGTTTTTAGGGTTCCGTACCTCAAAAGGAAAAAACGGAACCCTTATAGGATCACTTTGTTGTCCGTCTGTCCGTCCGTCTGTCAAGACCCTTTTTCTCAGGAACGCGTGGAGGTATGAAGCTGAAAATTATATCAATTACTCAGGTCTACTGTCCCTTGAAGCTGTGAAAAAATCAAACTTCTAAGCCAACGCAATCAAAAGATACAGCCGTTTATGCCGCAAATTTTCGACACTTGCAAGGGAATCAAAACCTACAGGGTACTTCCCGTGAACTCAGAATCTTGAAATTTGGTACGAAGCAACGTCTTATAGCATAGATAAAGGAAAAATTACGAAAACCATAAATTTTTAGTTACATCACATAATATATTTTTTTTTAATAATTTTAAACTTACTACCCATTTCCTCATAAACGCGTAGAGGTATTAAATTGAAATTCATACCAAATACTCAGGTCTATAATACCTTTAAGCTGTAACAAAATCAAACTTCTATGTCAACGCAATCAAAAGAAACAGCAATTTAAGCTGCATATTTTGAAACTCGCAAGTACTCGCAAGGGAATCAAAACCTAAAGGGTACTTCCAGTCGACCTAGAATCTTGAAATTTGGCATGAAGCAACGTTTTATAGCACTCATATAGGGAAAAGTCTGAAAACTGAAAATTTGTTGTTACGTCACAAGAGTTATTTTTTTGAAAAATCTTCAACGCTCGATTCGAGAATAGAACTTTATTCATAGGTAAGTTAGAGGTATTGAGTTGAAATTAACACCATATAATTGGGTCCGTGGTCCCTTGAAGCTGTGCAAAAATCAATTTTCAATTTAATTGGTAAAGTGACGGGAAAAAAAGATTCGTCCGTTTATACTGCAAAAAACGTACATTTCGAGACTGTCGAATTGTTCGATTGAACTGTTTTTATAGGTAAGTTACTACGGAACCCTCAGTGCGCGAGTCCGACTCGCACTTGCCCGGTTTTTTCTCATGATTCATGGTGTGCCACATGAATATGTTTTCTTTCTTTCTTCCTTTCTATTCACGGTGCGCGGTGGTCTCGTTGAGCGTCCGAGACGTGATCGCTGCGCAGCCACAACAAATTCGCTGCGCTTACATGGCGTGTTCCTTGCGCACCCGCTCCGCTTTTAGGACGATCGCAATCCGCTAGTGTGATAACGCCCTAAGCTCAATGCCAGGGCCGTCAAAAAACCGGTTAATATCACGACTATTTTAATTAAATATTCAGATTACGTTATAAATAAATGAATAAATACATAAATAAATTGTACCAATAAAAATATGATTGGGCATTGGAATTAAAGTGTGAATTATTATTGATTTCAATGTCAAATTTAGTTAACCTTAATTAAAACTGAGTAATTAACCCTTTTTGTAATTTAGGCAAAGTTTTAAGGATCCAGCGGAGATCGCTCGCTACTTCGAGTTGAGATGAAAATAAAATACGTTCGCGGTATATTGCTATCTTTGTTTGGCAAAAACAAATGCGAAATTGCATATGTGTGTGTGTACGTGTGAGTCGGACAATCTTCACAGCATAATATAGAACAGTTTTGAACTTGACAAAATAATTCCATCAAAAACACAGCTTGTAAAAAAACTCAAGTCTCGCAACACTACTCTTCTACCGCATGTTATTCCAAGTCAAAATATCTTGTATGTTTTAAATAAATGAATTTAGCTTTGTAATCGCATGAAAACACAATGTATCTCAAAAGTAATTAAGTAAATCGTTTAGTGCGATTACCAAGTCAAATCTTAAAAATGTAACTTTGTAATCCTATACATTTATATGGGATTACTAAGTTATATATGCAGTTGGTGTATCTAGAAAACTAGGTCGAAATTGCAAAATATTTTAGTTTTCCCTTGGTTTGTACACTAAACACTAATTGTAATCAAAATTTGAAACTTCTGTCTCTATTGCTGCTAAAAGTGCCTTAGACTTTTTATGTTCGTTCAGTCAGTGAGTGACAAAATTTAGAAAATTTAATGAAATTTGAAATATATAGTCTTTTTATGAAGCCTGCTTGATCTAGTTTCGTCCACAACGGATTTATAAGAGGTTGAAAATGGCTCGAAATGTTTCAAGATAAGGATGGCACTTTTTTGCGCGACTTGGTGGGTGTGACACTACCGTGCCCTCAGATTACCTATGCTCCATTGAAGTAATAGGGTCGTCACTTTTATTGTTAATGTTATCTCTCTCTTTGCCTAGCCTTATCCCATTTCATTTGGGGTCGGCTCTCCTCGTCATTCTTCGCCAGACATTTCGGTTCTGGGTCGTCGAGTCATCTATTTGGGCTTTCTTTAGGTCATTGCTGATTACAGACATCCAAGTTAGAAGGGGTCTACCACGCTTTTTTGGACCAGTGCTGATGTGTAGGACTTGCCTAGTCATATGATCTTCAGACCTTCTCATTACATGGCCATACCATCTAAGTCGCGTCTCACTGAGTTTCTCTTCAATTGGGCGGATCTTGAAACTTCCACGGATGTGTTCGTTTCTAACCCTATCGTTGAGAGTGACACCTCCTGCCCATCTCAGCATCTTCATCTCTGTCGTGTGCATTTTTGTGGCATGGGTTTTTTTCAATGGCCAACATTCCGCACCGTAGGTTAGTGCCGGGCGGACGGCAGTTTTGTAAACCTTTCCTTTGACACGTACTGGCATTCTGCTGTCGCACAACACACCTGAAAGCTGACGCCACTTCATCCAGCCAGTGTTAATACGATGGGTTACATCAGCGTCTATCGTGCCGTTATTGGAGATCACAGAGCCTAGGTATTTGAAATGGTCGACTTCCTTCAGCCTGTGATTTTGAATTTTCACAGAGGTTTGCTGGTTGGTTGTGGGATAGCAGCACGGTAGATACTCTGTTTTGTCCCGGCTGATTCTTAGGCCTGCGGTCTCCAATGCGTACCTCCAGCTCTCGAGAGCTCCTTCCAGTTCAACGGGGGTGTCTCTGATGAGGACGATATCATCCGCGTAAAGTAGGTCCCAAGGTGGTTCCTTCTGTATACTTGCAGTGAGGTAATCCATTACAAGATTGAAAAGAAGGGGGCTCAGAGCTGATCCCTGGTGTACACCTACTCCTACTTCAAATTCATCGCTGGTTCCTGCCGAGCTCTTTACCTTCGTTGTGACCTTATGGTACATATTGGAAATAATGTCAACATAGTATTCCAACATTTTATTGTTAATGTTATCCTAAAAATAAATTTAATGCAAAAAAAGACAGTGTTCTGTAGTGATCAATCTATCGAATTGAAATCATATTTTTATTTTACGTGGGCCTACATGGACACTTATGAAACGTCAGAATCTAGTGCGTAGTTCCAATTCGTCGTTTCCTATGGAGAAGAACCGGCAAGAAACTTCATGGTTACTCTTTTCAAAAAAATATTGGGTTTACAATATTTCCATACTAGCTGTGTCCGCGACTTCGTTGCGTGTATGAAAAAACTTATCAATACGTTTTTAGTGTAGTATCTACACTTATACAGGAAAAGTTTTAACCACTGCGTAAATTTTTTTTTGGTGGCTCAGTGTAAGTAATAAAACACAGATCGATCTTCAAAGTTAAGCAACGCTTGCCAAGGTTGGTCTTTGGATGGGTTACCATCTTAACATAACGAGTTTCCTCCGTGCCTCGGAAAGCATAGGCTGACTACCAGACCTCCACAACCCAATAACTGGGGTAACAAGGTACTTCATGGCAAGACTGGAGTCAGATTTACTGGCTTCTGACTATCCGTAACGACTGTTAATGACAGCCGGGACCTACGGCTTAGCGTGCTTTCCGAGGCACGGAGGAAACTTGTTATGTTAAGATGGTCACCCATCCACAGACCAACCTATTGGCAAGGGTTGCTTAACCTTGAAGTCGACTTGTGTTCTATTACTTACACTGAGCCACCAAAAAAAATTTACGCAGTGGTTAAAAACTTTTCTTGTATGTATATCAATAAATAAGTAAAATCCCTAAAAACTAATATCTATACGAATTACTAATCTTACCTAAGAGTACTAAAAATACCCTACACACTATCTAATATACTACCTATACTTGAAATTAAAATCTACACGGTCTGCGCCCTATAAAAGTAAACCTAAGTACCTAACTAATTTTAAAAAAATGGGTTCGGTATCGGTCTCGTAACACCCCCTCTGCCATAATTTTTTTGATATTTTCAATATACAGAATTTTTACTTCTACAAATGTATTATAAGTATATATTACAATATTATATTAACAGACAGATTATTAAGATTGTACCCAAAAGTATAATAAAAATATTTTTTATTAAAAAACTGTCGAAATACTAGTAATCAAAATCGTAGTCTACGGTGTTCCCACATTCACACCATAAGAGAAAATGTAAATATAAGAAAAAAAATCAAACCTATCAACATGAGATGTTAACAAAAATAAATCACGACTTAATGAATTTAAGGTGATTAAGATCTAAATAATATAAGAAACAAACGCTCGCAAACCGCTTGTACAATATGACCAATACGCTAATGTGAAAGCCTGTAGGAGGGGAAACGATTTTCTTAGTGGCGTAACAACAAATTTTCAGTTTTCAGACTTTTCCCATATTTGGGTAAAAAAGGTCTTATAGACCTTTTTTACCCTATAAATTTTGATTACCTAGAGAGTATCAAACGTACGTTTTTTGCGATATAAACGGCTGTATCTTTTTTTTCGATAACTTATATATTTGATTTGTGCACAGCTTCAAGGGATCGCGGGCCTATTCTCGAACTCGATAACTCCACGCGTTTCCGATATAAAGGGTCTTGACAAACAGACCGACGGACAACAAAGTGATCCTATAAAGGTTTCGTTTTTCCCCTTTGCGGTACGGAATCCTTAAAACGAAACGATAATTGTTGAAAAGTTTTATAGGAAATGAAATTCGATCAAATATGAACCTATGATAGATAAGTAGGTAACCCTGTAGGAGCGACACACACGCAAGGACCTTGTGTACCCTGGAATGATTACGAAGTAATATCACACAATCTGAAGTGTACTTAAAATTCATTGCCATTAAGTTCATATTTTAAATTGAAAAGCAAAAATGGAAAAAATGTACCCAGCAAGACGGAGCATACAAAGAGGTAGCGTGTCCCTTTCTTACTCGTCTATGGACACCGTGGTAGAAAGAGACAACATACCCTTTTGTGGGTACGTTTTTGAGGTTGACGTAATCAATCCAGATAGTATAAACAATTCTTGGACACACTGACTGGAGATGTCATCACCCACACACTGACATTTGCTTGCTGCGATAGCAATAAAAACTATTGAAAATTTGGGAGAAATTTGGATGTATTCCGTAATACCAAAAATGATGAATGAAAAATTAATGATTTTCCAATTTCTTTTCAATTCTTTATAACTTGATAATAATATCTGTGTTCCTGCGGGGAGATATCTTGAAATATTGATGTTTATAATATAGAAAAAACTATATAAAAACATGACATTTTCGCTGTGAAAATGTGCAAAATTAAATTCGCTTAAATTTCGTTTGGGGTAAGTTTTTCAACAAAAAGACGACGTAGGAACCTAGATAATTATTGTCTGAATCCGAATAACATCATATTATGGAGTAAATATGCTTAAACTGCAAATGATTTTGGTATTACGTTTGTATGGAAAATCGACACTTCGCGCCAGCCTTAAGCGTGTGTGAAATTGGTAATATGTGATAATGTTGGAGTTTTTGGGGAGATTTTTTCGTGTGAAGTTCAGTGTGTGTTTTAATTATTCACAAATTGATTCCTAGTAGATATTGGGATGGAAAATTTGTGTAGTTTTGTATCTGAAGTAGGTATATTATACAATTGGACAATATTATGTGGAATCATTTAAACATGCGCGATTTTGGTAAATAGAACTGAGAATTTTCTAATGTTATTGCAGTACGAGATTTCTCAGCAAATGTATCAAATCAACGACAGACTTCACTGAAGTAAGTAGTCAACACTAGAATAAAATTCTCAGCTTATTTTCCGAGATCGATGACGATCAATGATTCTGCATATTGTACAGTTGCGCAAACACCTGAGATACAAAACTACACAATTTTACATTAAAATAGCCACTAGTCACTACGAATCAATTTGCGAATGATTACTTATAACAGCCACTGAACTTCACTTGCAAAAATCCCGCCAAAAACTCTACATACTTACATTATAAGTAATGTGTGCAATCATTATTTTTTTCAGTTTCACATCATCTTTGGCAAAGGCACCAGCGTTAATCCTCACACAACTGATCAAGAAGAACTTAGTAGAACAAGCCAAAAATCTTTCTCTAGTAGATCCAAAATTATTCCTGAACAAAACCAGTTACTCCGGATTCTTCACAGTCGATGAGAAGCTTAATTCAAACCTTTTCTTCTGGTATTTTCCCGCGGAAAACTATAGACCTGATACTCCATGGATCTTGTGGTTACAAGGAGGTCCAGGGTCTACAAGCCTCGCTGGTCTTTTCGACGAGATAGGACCTTTTGAATTCACGAATAACCAGCTGAAATGTAAGTATCTTTAATATCTGCATCAAAATTTTATTCTGTTATGATTTTATATAGTAGGTAACTACTATTACTTCACATGGAGTTTAAGAATATTAAATCTCCTTTATTTATACTTCTTAATTTTTTAAATTGCCTTTTTTTAGCTGGTATCAGATATAAGATATTACAAAAAATATACTTCAATTTTATTTATATGTACATAAATATAGATATAATTTACAGAAAAACCGGATTTTGTGTATATTAAACAGTGATATAATTAACGCATAAATAAAAACGAAGATCGTCACCTACGTAAGCAACTCCAACAAACAACTAACTAATCTTCTTAATATTTTAAAAGACCGTGTATCTTATAATCCTAAGAGCCTGTTTCACAATGTCTGAGTAGCCACTACTTCCCGAATAAATTCAAAAATGGAACAGAATTTGTATGAAATTATCTGCCAACTAAGATATTGGCAACTTAATCATAGGTGGTGAAATAGGCCCTTAGGATCAGGAATTTTGCTGGCGGTAGGGACATGTAGATAGCCAGCGACTTCACCTGCGTTATAATAGAAAATTATTCAAAAGTAACACACTCCCGGGATAAAAATAATCATAAGTATCATTCCAGAACATCTCTGTCTATCTGTTTACCAAATTTCATCATTTGGATGAAATTAAAGCTGTTTGAGCGCAAAGAAGTAACAAACATGCTATTAAAATATTCATATAAATCAAACGATTTAATAATAAATATTGGTGCATTATAAAATCTAGATATTTTTGTTAACATTGATTTGTTTTCTTTATCGTGTCAATGATTGACACTTAATGCTAGGAAAAAAGGTGAATGGAGATAAAAAACTCAGGCACTAGAAAGTAAACAAACACACTAGGCGGATATATATATCGTTTCTTACATAAGTAACCTAGGGTTACCCGCAAAAGCAAAGGATTACCTTTGCTGGGTAACCCTAGACTAATGCGTGACAGACTAGACGCAAAAAAATCAATAATGCAGTACGTTCGAAACTTGGCACAAGGAAGTCTGTTGGTGGCGATTTTGATGAAATTCGGTACAGACTAAGCTTGAACCTAATGAAAGGACGTATCGAGCCATAACCGCCGAAAACTAAATTTTACAGGAGAAGTTCTGTTTTAAATATTACTGCTAATAATTACAAAATTAAAGTGAAATTTATTGCTGATATTTACGCGAATGGAACCGTAGGCAAAAGCAAGCGTTTTATATTTTTCAGTAATGCATTCAGCTATCTAAAATCAATCGACTTAAAAATCAATCCATTTCATATTTTTTATAACAGCTATTTTTTTCTCCTTCGATATCACTGTATACGTATCGTTGAACCACGACAGACAGGGCTTTCAGCTTGGTAATAGTCACCACTACCATACCATACTACACCATACCACCATAGAAATATTATTAGAAGTAGTGTGTAGTAAGTGATTAGGTACTTAGTTACTCAAAATAAGGAAAAGCAGAAACATTTTAATAATTTGGCATAAAAGTTTACTATGTCCCCCAAAATTGACGAGAGTCATTATATTATCTGATCGAATTACTGTGGTCCTATATATCATAAAATTACTGTGCCCCCAGAAACTGATGCTGACCATACATATAAAGATAAAATTACTGTGCGATTGTGCGAATATAAAACCGTGATAGCAACTGCGACTTCCTCAAACAATAACTCAATTACCGGTCGCTGTAACTGGCCTGGGAAGTTGACCCCTCAAAATTAGCATATGTATTCTTATGCGCTTGCGATCCTGAGATCAGAAAGACTAAAAGTACAATAATTTTTACGTGTCCTAATCTAACCAGTTGGTCGTAAATACCCGAAACTTAGAGGGTAGGTATGTTCTTAATCCCTAGGGGGATGAAACCGGGGTGCAGTTTTTATGGAGAGACCTATGGCAGAAGCTAGCATTTGAATAAAAGTTTAATAATTAATAGGGAACGATGTTATAGTATCGAATCATCAGGCCATGATCTACCCGAGCGCCAAATTTCAGTTCAAATTTCCGTTCAATCTTTTGACATCGTGATTGATTTAAAAACATCCCAACATATGTATACTGACTTTTATAGTTTTAATATTGATAGGATGCGATGTTAACTTCTGGCAACAAAAAAAAAGTAGACTTATTTGGCAAATTCACTATGCACGATTTCGACCTTGACCAAGGCTGCTCGAATTAGAATCTACTAGGGATTGAGGAATCCCCGATATAATGCTTATGCATGAAACTATAAATGCTAATTTACTTTGTAACAATTGGTCACTTTCGTTTTGAATTTATTTTTATACACAATTTTATTATTTACCCTTAGCAGTCCTGAGTTGAGCTACACGAATACTGAAAATGCTTGCACTGACTGGACGGGGCCACTCAAATCTATGTGGTTCTTTCACACCAACCTGCATGGTTCTCATATGATTCGACCATTATATGTTTGCTGCATGGACTGGAGTTTGTTTCGATGGCGATGTTTCTTCTCAGGGCAGTCAGATATCACCGGGCTAAAGTTTTAATTGACGTGTGTTGGCATCAAAATGGGTTCAAAATCGATTATATTGGATCAAAAAGTAATTTAGCATTTTAAATATTGTTATGCTTATGACGAAAAGTTGGAACGGGGACGTCTCGCTATCTTTTTATATATATGTATAAATATATACATAACTATGACGTCACAAAGCAATGTCTGCATCCTTATTCTGTTACCTACTTTAAAGTTTGCTACTTCACCAGATTTGAAAGGCATTGACCTAAATAAAAAGAAATGGGTCAACTAACTACTCAATTTGAACCAGTAAGTAAAGTCTTCCTCATTTGACTGAATTGTCCTGCTTTGAACGGGTTTCCCCCAAACCGAATTAAGGCCCTTGGAAGCCAGACGATAATCTCTAACGCAATGACGTCAGTTCCGTTTTGGACACAGTTTTTATAATTTTTTAGGCCTCTTGTCGTCTCATATCATACAAATGACATCATTTTGGGTCATACTTATACACCAATGTATACCTCTACCTACCTGTAACCTACTTGTATGGGTTGCATGTACCTATAAGTGACTAACTGTTGCCAATGGCTTCTCCCGCGCGAAAGAGCTATAAAATATGTATAGTCTACGACGCGGCGACGATGAATTGACTATGATTCGCCTAATTTGTTTTCGGTAATTCGGCCATTTTACGAACATCAGAAGAATTGCTTATTGTATCTGCTAGGAATTCGGGATACCTATGATTTGCTTTTAGTTGAATTGCTCAATGTGACTTTTATAGGCCTGCCGTTCTCACACCTGTTAAAAATATAAAAAAGAAAACATAAACATCGGTCAAGCTTGGGAGGAGTTCTGGTTGACTATTAGCTAAACACAGGAGAATTATTATTTGCTGTGGGTAGGGTGGCCAGATCTTTAAAACTAAAAGCCGGACAAACCAAACAGTTTAGCCGGACATTTGAGTAAAAAGGCCGACATTGTTTTTTAACAAGTCATTGGTGGTCTACAAACGCTTGCAATTGGAAGAACACTTGAAAAATCTATAAAACTGGTCTTTAAAAAGCCTAACAAAAGCCGGACAGGCCTTACTCCGCCTAATTTGGCCGGACACACAACCAAAAAGCCTGACCGTGTCCAGGTTTATTCAGACGCCTGGCAACGCTAGCTGTGGGTTTGTTCGAAAAAGTTACCGCGGCCCTGACACGCAGAAGGCAATTGAAGCAACACGGATTTTAGTCAGTAAAAGTCTGATACTTCCTCTCGCTCCAAACAAAATAAAGCGTTATCCGTACCTACAGCCGAAGATACTATATAATAAAACTTGCTAAATATAATCCAGCGTTTGGTCTATTAATAGTTCGCACGTGTTATCCATGAAACTGTGATCTCTCCCAAAAATTCCATGAATAGTTGAAGTTGATAAAAAAGTTAAGTTTATTCATTTTAGTTACGCGGGTTTCACTATATTTGTTGTTGTAAATATATTTGTATTGTATCCCAATGAAAAAGGCCTTACCTTAATATCTTGTACTTATATGCAAAAGAATGAAATATATTTAGGTAACAACCAGTTAGTTAAAATAGGCAACTGCTCCCATCCTGTCCGCGTGAAAGTAGAAAATCGTCCCAAGGGAATGGGTGCTATTTCAGGACATGTTCCTACCATGTGCCAAATTTCACCCATATGCACGTTTCACTATATTTGATGTGTACTATCCACAGGACAGAGGGCTCATTTTTCTCTATTGTTAGCAATATATCTGCTGGACAATTTTTTTTAAACTCGAACAACTGGATATATTTCTTGCCTAGTAGATACCTACCATCTACCTAGCCTTTTCCCAACTATATTGGGGTCGGCTTCCAGTCAAGCCGGATTTAGCTGAATACTAGTATTTTACGAGGAGCGGCTGCCTACCAGACCTCCACAACCCATTAACTGGGATAACACGGTACTTCATGGCAAGACTGGAGTCAGAGTTTACTGGCTTCTGACTATCCGTAACGACTCCCAAAGATCTCCAAATGACAGCCGGGACCAACGGCTTAACGTGCTTTCCGAGGCACGGAGGAAACTCGTTATGTTAAGATGGTCACCCATCCACAGACCAACCTAGGCAAGCATTGCTTAACCTTGAAGATCGACCTGTGCGGCTGTTATTATCTAGCCACGAGCTCCTCCTCGAGTAGATACCTACCAAGTGTTATAAATAATGAGGCTTATTATCGAGTTCTAGTTTATTTATGCAAGAGTCAACTCATTTGTATCTACCACGACTCAGTTTTCTTATTTCCTGAATATTTTCCTTGTTTTTCATTCACTATTCCTTTATGTACCTATCTATTGGTTGATCAATATTTAATAAGCGCTCGAATGTACTCATGTATATACAGGATATTTCCCGTTTTGATTAGCTAATGATGATTTTATATGGAAAAGCCTATTTTATTTATTGGCAATTTACTATGAGTTCTAGAAGCTTGATAAATTTCATCGACAAGTGGGCTATACTTATATTTTCAAATTTGATCTATTACGTTCCTGATGCGGCGCGTTTAACCAAACAGACAGATTTCAGCTTTGTAATATTAAGTAACTATCTTTTACCAGCGGCTTCGTCGGCGTGAAAGTTGGTCCCACAATATAAACTTTTGACTCCCTTTCTCCTTAAAGGATGAATTTTGGAAATCTTCCCTTAGTGCTCGCCTGCGTCATAAAGAAAAGCCTTATGCAAAATTTCACGCTTCTAGCCTTAGTAACTTTGGCAGTGCGTTGATGTGTCAGTTATTTTCTCCTATTATAAATTGTAAAATTTTCAAGTATATATCATCATCTGCCTAGCCTTTTCCCAACTATATTGGGGTCGGCTTCCAGTCAAGCCGGATTTAGCTGAATACCAGTATTTTACGAGGAGCGGCTGCCTATCACACCTCCACAACCCATTAACTGGGGTAATACGGTACTTCATGGCAAGACTGGACTCAAGTATATGTATAGTAAACAATATATATATTGCTTGCTACGTTAAATAAATACGTTGGAAATTCCACACCAATCAGATAAGTGTTCCGTGAAATTTGAAAGTGAAGCGTGCACCGGCCGGTACGTAGGAATCGCTGCGTGGGAATCCCTGAATACAAGATAAAAATAACTCGTACATACTGCAGTTACAATACGTCCGTTATAAGTTGGCGAGTGTGAAGTTAGGCTCTGCGAATTTTGGCGCTTGAAATATCGTACAAAAATAAAGGTTTTAAAAAAATAATTGCAATTTGCAGTTGTTATTGCTGTTAAAAACAGTTATTGGCATTCATTTTTTTTTAAAACCTTTATTTTTGTACGATATTTCAAGCGCCAAAATTCGCAGAGCCTAACTTCAGACTCGCCAACTTATAACGGACGATCTGTACACACTGCATTTACTTTAGTACAATGGGCAACTAAATACAATATGTAGTTTGAATACAATATACCCACAACAAGGCCTTTGTGACAGTAGGTTTAAGTTTTAGTAAAAGTTTTGTTACTATTTTGGTATACAATAAAGATTTTTCGATTCTATTATGAGTTTCTACGGATGACATAGGTACACTAAAACAGAAATTTTAGTGTATGTCATCCGTAGAAACGGGTTCATAATAGCAAAAGACCGAAAGACGTGGAGCAAATGCACCCGTTGAGGAATCCATACTGAAATAAAGAAGTTTGAATATTTTAATTTAATTAATATTGAGAAAATATTTATTTAGAAATTATTATACAATTGATAATTATGAATCTTTATGCCTTTAACGGTTATTTTATGCATGCATTTATGTAAAAATAATCTCGTGTAATGTAATACTAATGTTAGATGTTTAAGTAATTTTCTATGGAAAAGAGAGGTTATGTTATTATTATTTATGTGTAGAAACTGCTCTATTAAATAACGATT
Organism: Mythimna separata; assembly: GCA_030763345.1. Classification (NCBI taxonomy): domain Eukaryota; kingdom Metazoa; phylum Arthropoda; class Insecta; order Lepidoptera; family Noctuidae; genus Mythimna; species Mythimna separata. The sequence goes on along the minus strand of CM061176.1, from coordinate 17,907,801 downwards.
GCAGTGCAACGTAAAATAAACGTTCAGTAATAATGACATATCGTCATTTAATATGGAGCTCAAATAATTGCAGTTAAAATTGAGATAGGACATACCTACCTATCGCAATTTTAACTGCTCGCTTATGGCATTTTCTAATTCCTTAACCTATATTTTTTAAACTACTAGTAGTTGTCCGCGGCTTGGTTCACTGGGAAGTTTTTTAGAACATATATTTTTCTTTTTTTTGGGGCAATCATGTCTAAAATTGTTATTCTTTTCGCCTCCTTGGTATTAAAAGCCCTTTACGGCAACTAACACCCGTTTTCGCGGAAAATAAAGTACTTAGCTTATAACATAAGCTACCAGTGAAAGTCCCATTAATAACGGTCCTGTCGTTTCGGAAATTAGTCAGACAGACAAAAAAAAATTGCATTTTTATTGCAGGTAGATATCGAATTTACTTTCATAAAAACTAAAAACATGTTATTGTGATATTACAAAACAGATATATAGCAATTATTATACGTATAAATCACGTGCCCAATAATGTACGATTCCTGAACGAAAGGTCACGAGGAGGGCAAATCGGCAGGAAATAAGCTAGTTAAGCAACTATTCCTCGCAGTTTCCTTCCCCAGTAACTTTCAATAAATTCCAACCTGCTTTCGTGTCACCAATTCTCGATACATGGCAACAATTCAAGGTGAATTTCTGACTTATTACCGGTTTTTGAGGGCCAGGTTAATACGTTAAAAATAAAATATGTTTCGGTAACAACCGGTTTTGGATTAAATACCACGGACTATTGTTATGAAACAGTAGCTGCGGCCAGCGGCTTCGTCCGCGTGATAGTAGAAAGTTGTCGCAAGGGCACATAGGTACTCCCGGAATTAAAGTATCCCATGTGCTTTTTTGATCACATATACCGTCGAGGGGAGGTGGCTAATTGGCTATTGAGCGACTTGTGGTCCAGGGAAAGTTTGAGGGTACTAGGCCACGATAAAGATCGCCTGTGAAGTGGACCATAGATTTGAGAAGGGTTTTAATTAAGATTTCTGTGTGGTGGTCTGACCAGATAAAGACGGCAGTAAATGGCTCATCATCACTACATAAATGCACGAGGAAAACGGCCATCAGAAAATAGCGGCGGCTTCCTGGGAAGCTGAAGTGATGATCACGACCAATCTGTCAAGCAAGAGTGATACCGACAAAGAAAATGAGTTATTTCAGGGCATAATCTATCCATGTGCCAAATATCAGCTAAATCCGTTCCGCCGCGTGAGCGTGAAGAAGTAACCAACACATACGACATTACACACAAACCATCACACTCACTCACAAACTTTCGGCCTTTATGATATAAGTGTGTTAATTATGATGTGAAAAGCTGCAGACATTAGCGGCTTGCCACTTTGAGATGGTGTCAGAAGATTGATTGCTATTAGAACCGAGCTCAGCGTTTGACTACATATTTAGTGGTCAGACAAAATGCAAAATTAAGGTTCCCGCAGACAATGCGACGACCATTTTTTTTTTTATTATTTTGACCATATTTATACCCAGGCGGACTTAATGTCTTGGGCATTTTCTACCAGTCAACCTTTGGGTAATGCAGAGAATATTAGCGATAAGTACGTGCATTAAAGAGAGAGAAAAAATTAATATTGAGGTGTACAAATGAATCTAGATACAACACAATATAAATATAATTTATACATAATTCAATAAGATAAATATATATATATACTCATATAGATATAAATAAATATTATACATAGATATAAATACTCGGAAAATAGGACTACACAATCCTATTATACGAGTATCTGTGATCTGATCACAGAATAGGATAGTTGGTTGGAAACTAAAACATGGTTAAATTTAAAAAAGAGTTTATGGGTTTTCAATCTGTGTTTATTATCATAAAAAAAACGATTTGGCAATCAAGTTAAACCACAAATGTCAAAGTTAGGACAAAGACAAGCAAAATACACACTTATTCTTGTAACTTAAGAGTTTATTTTAAATTGTTTACTCAAAAGTAAAGAAGGACACCGGTGGGTCAATAAAGACTGACACGCCTTTTCGTTAGGATGAGAAGACATTTGATGACTCTGCAACAAAAAAAAAACTTAAAATTCAAAGTCAATCCGTAATTACCTTAGTTCTCAAAGTGACTCGTTTCATAAAACTGCAACTTCGGGTGATATTATTACCAAACCGCGTTATAAATGATAACTTTTAATTCGATTTTTTTGTCCACCTTGGCCCAGTGGTTGAGTGGCTACTTTTTTTAAAATCTTTATTTAAAGAGCTTTTTCGCTAGTGCGAATTTTGTGTCGCGGGTTCGATACCCGCTTCAAATCAATATTTAGTATCTCTTATTGATAGCTGTTCCGGGGGGTTTACATGTTTATGTGGTGCGTAACCTACGGTAATGGAGTAACTAACCGTTCGGGATAACATTGAAAAAAAAATCCAGTAAATTATTTCTTATTTCAGTGCGCCAGTCATCATGGGGCAAAGATCACTCGCTCCTCTTCATCGACAACCCTGTGGGCGCCGGGTTCAGTTTCACAGACAGCCCTGAAGGATTCGTTCAGGACATGGCCACGGTAAGGACCTCAAGCTTAGCTAGTTATTATTATTATTTATTTATTTATATACTCTTTACTGTACACCATAAAGATACATTTCCACAAGGAGCTTAACATTAGTAGGGGTCGTACAATGGGCGGTCTTATCGCTAACAGCGATTTTTTACAGACAACCTTTGGATGGAATTGACTTAGAAGGAGAATAGATACCTACGCAGGTACACGCACGGTGGTGGTGCAGGTGGTAGGGCTAGTTTGGTCGTATATCTAAAAATTCAACTGACTTGGGAACACTGGTTGAATATCCCAAGGTTGATCACAAAGTCTTGATCATTGTTTACTTATAGAAAGCCAAAGATTTTCGGTGATGATGAACTGATAAGCGGAGCAGAATATTTAGAACAGGATTTCTTTTACAATTCCTGATTTTTAGGGTTCCGTACCTCAAAAGGAAAAAACGGAACCTGTCGTCTGTGCAAAAATCAAACTTGTAAATTGACGGGAAAAAAAGATACGCCCGTTTATGTTTGAAAAAAGTCGTAGGTACATTTCGACACTGTCAAAGGAATCAAAATTCATAAGGTACTTCGCGTTGACTTAGAATCTTTAAATTTAGCACGAAGCAAGGAATTAGCACAAATATGGGGAAAATTCTGAAAACTGAAAATTTGTTTTTGTTTGAAAAATCTTCAAGTCTCAATTCGAGAATTGAACTGTTTTCATAGGTAAGTTGGTACGGAACCTTCAGTGCGCGAGTCCGACTCGCACTTGTCCGGTTTTTTTGTTAATAGTAAAAGGTGGTCCCTAAGACTGCGCCTGTGTGCACCACTCTGCATTATAGGACAAGCTGGCCCTGTAAGGGTCCTTGAAACATTTTATACTGACTACTTACCTTTTATAGGCAAATTACACAGAAGCAAATTCTATCTGGTACCTAATCGGTCATAAAACTACTTATAACTTAAAGCATAATTTTATGCACAATGCATACAATTATACAGTAAGGTTTATGGCAATATAGACTCATAAAAATTATGGTTTGGTACCTTTATCGGCCATGTTGGGTTATAAAAGTGTTATTAACCAAAATGATAATTTCTTAATAAGCAGTTTTAGTTTTACGAATTTAATTGGTTCTCTGTAGATCCAGGACTACAATTTCTGAGTTGAGAATTTTTGATTGGATACCTACTGGACAACTTTTTTTTCAAAACTTAATTTTATCATAAATCGCAAATAGATTCATCATCATCTTCCTGCCCTTGTCCCGTTCTACTTGGGGTCGGCGCAACACGTCTTTTTCTTCCATTCTGTCCTGTCACTCGTCACGCTATCACTCACTCCCTTTTCTTTCATATCACTTCTCACACAATCCATCCATCTTTTCTTTGGCCTCCCTCTCCCTCTCCATCCATCCACATGTAAACTCATAACTCTTTTAGTAACATGCGTTTCATCCCTCCTCTTCACATGACCATACCAAGACAAACGATTCCCTTTCAACTTTTGAGTCACTGGCGCCACTTTCAAACTTCCCCTAATATACTCATTTCTCACTTTGTCCATTCTTGTCACACCACACATCCATCTTAACATTCTCATCTCTGTCACGTGCAATCTTTTTTCATCCGTCTTTTTCACAGCCCCAACATTCTGATCCATACAACATGACAGGTCTTATCACGGACTTGTAGATTTTATTTTATTTTATTTTTTTGATGATGATGATGTTTTGGGAAATCATTCTACGTAGTGATAAATATTGTTGTTTAGTATTGTACAAAAATATACAAAATAGGACATTCACATCACACAAAATCCGCAACTCTACTTTTTAACGTTTGAATCCCCAACCGGTCCTATGAGACCGCGCTGTTATTGTTTTACTATTGTGTCTCGTTTCGCGGGTATCTGAGTAATTAATGCCTGACCAAGTTTTCAACCATAAAGGATAGGTTGACTTGGGCATAGGGCATTTGGTAGTTTAAAGCAAAATATTTCGGTCATTCGAAACAAGTTCCGTCTCGATCAATCAATATCAATTAGTGTGTTTATGTAAATCCTTAATTACTATAATTATAATAAATATAATATTATCTTCTTAATGACTGTAATATAATAATCAAGTTTATGGTTTTCAAATAAGTCGTACACATGTTTTTTTAACAGAGTGTGAACAGTTGCAAAAAACTATAAAACAGTAAGTATTTCCTTCATGTTTGGTCTATTCCGTACAGTCAGCAACGATAGATAATTGTGCTTCTTCTTTTATTATATCTTATAGCCTACCTAGTTTTGGGGTCCAAGCTATATAGAACCAGGCATGCTTTCATTGCCGATTACTTACGCACATACACTCATTCACACATCCATACACATTCATAGACCAATACACGACACACTCAACACACGTACACTCACACACACATATACACACACAAAAGTACCTAATAAGTTCTGTTAAACATTTTACTTAAATTTAAGTTGTTAAAATAAAATTGTAGTAATACAACTCTAGGGGATAGGCACTGTTACTTCTTAATACAGGCTATTACATAGCTTAGCAAGGAGAACAGTACGTCACCCACTTGATTGTAAGAAATTTATAACTACCCACTTTCTGAAAACATGTAAATGTACTACAATCTGTTTTTTATATAAATAAAGATTATTATTATTATTATTATATTATTATAAATAAGTTGCGGGAACATAATTATTTAATAAGTATTAAGAGTGTCCTTGGCCTTAGAACGCGCGAACGAACTAACTTGTTTTACTGAATTATTTACTGTGAATTATAGAAATAAATAAATAAAATTCTTCTGATAAGTATAGGCAGCTCGTTTTTTATGGAAAATCCAGATAGCTTAGATTTCATATTGTACACTCAGGTATCTTGGTTGTACATCCAAGCGGAGCCTACTCCATTGCGCGGGGACCGTAGCATTTTCTATTCTTGTTGCGTTACTAATCCATCACAGGCTTTTTCTAAATTTCCGGTTTTAGTGGTTGACCGGCCTTGACAATTTAAAAATGGAAATATTACTATGTTTTTGACATTGACTTAAGTTGATGACTGTACAAGTGCACATTTCATTCTTGTTTTTGCTAGGAGCTCAATGAAGCGCGACTTATAAAAACTTCCGCGTATCTAGTAAGTAATATTTAAGTAGCTGTTAAACAGGGCTTCTGTTTGATTTCTTGAATATTGATGGTTTTTTACACTTGAGAAATGTTGACATTTGTTCGTGTTGTATAATTTATACAATATTCAAGTGTATTCATTCAATATTCATTCGTTCAAGTGTGATGGTCAGGTTTGTAAGACGTAGACGTACGATTCTTATGAATTGTGGGTGTGACCGTTTTTATTATCAATGTGTAGGAGGGTCGTTGGTCGTTCTCATCAGTAAAAATACCAAAACAAAATGTTTATTTCGTGTTTCTTTTTACTTTTGATGTAAGCTATAACATCAAAAGTAATTAAGCATTTCTTAAGGTCAGCTCAACAACTCAAGGTACTTATTTAATAAAAGTTGTAGTACCGCTATTCTGACACGTCTTGCTGTGAGCTGACCCTTATGCTGCATTGATCCTTCACAATTCCAGCCCTCTCCTTCGCTAGCAATTAGGTACTGTTTTACAGAAAAAGGTACCTATCTAGGCTCTCGCTCTGGATTATGACCTAATAAACCAGAGCCAGGTGCGAGAGGTTTTTCTAATAAATTCTTCTTTGTCCTGGGCGAGTCGCAAATAAACATTTTTGTTTTTAATAGATTTCTAACAATTTTATCTACACGTGTCAGTATCATACTTAATACATTTTATACAATAAATAGAAATAGTATCCCACCAAGTATCGTTTCTAATCTAGACATTACACAAGAACAACAATAGGTACCTAATTATAAAGTATCACGAACTTGAGATTTATACAAAAACAGTTAGATTTACATACTAACCAGAATCACGAATTCACGACATAAATATGAATATACGTGGATAATCTAAGCAAATATTTTGAATCGAATTTCTAAGTTGAGGTTTACTTGCCGAGGTAGGTCTGTGGATGGGTGGATGGAGTTTCCTCCGCGCCTCAAAAATCACTGAACTGCACCTGGAATTCTGGATAGACTGGAAGCCGACCTAACCTAAACAGTTGGTTTTCCCAACTGTTTAGGTTAGGTTAGGTTAGGTTACTTAGGGACTCAACTAATTTGATAGATTTGTAAAATATAGGCCGATTGTACCTTGGGGTAACTAATTCTTTGAGGACGACAAGCGTGGTCGTACGGTAAAATTCATCCTCATCATTTTAGCCGAAACTAAGAAAAAACTAAGAAAAGTCCACTGTGTGTGTTAACTGGACTTTTCAACGACACTTGAGGGCAAGTGTCGCTACGACCGGTTCTGTGCGTCTCGCATACATCGGATGCCCAAGACCCTCTCATCCTTAACTATCTTACCTTGTGAGAGGCCTTCCAACTTTGCCTCTTCCGGTACGCAGTCACCGTTTTAGAACCTTTCTGCCCTATCGACCATCTGTTCTACGAGTAATGTGCCCTGCCCACTGCCACTTAAGTTTGGCGATTCTTCAGGCTAGGTCAGTCACCTAGCTTCTTCTGGGTTATGGCAATATTTGGGCCACCAAGACACAAGCTTTGCCTACAGTCACTTCTAATCTGTTCTTTATTTGTTTTTAACTCCCGACGCAAAAACGACGGGGTGTGTGTAAATGTGTATGTGTGTGGCATCGTAGCTCCCAAACGGATGATCCGATTTTAATGAGTTTTTTTTTTGTTTCAAAGGAATATCAGTCGAAAATGTTCTTAGCTATGTTTGGTGGAAATCAGTTCAGGTCTTCAAGGTCATCGGGACCTGAGAGGTGGAGAGTAGTCGGGGGATTTTTAAAATAAAAATAAAAAAAAAAATTTGATTCCTGCATCAGTGTAAAATATATCGGAAACTTTATTTATCTCCTCATTTGTACATGTTTTCTATTTTCTTTATAAAATTGTGTATCTATAAAATAAACAATACTGTATGTTTAATGTTTCAGTGTTCAAGTCATCTATACAGTGCGCTGCGGCAGTTCCGTCAGGTCTTCCCAGAGGTGAGAAAGGCGCCTCTCTACATCGCGGGGGAGTCGTACGCAGGCCGCTACCTACCCGCGCTCGGCGTCAAGATACTCGAACAAGACCGAGACATCGGTATTCTGGATGTGGACTTACAGGTATGGAGATAACTTGAAACTTTTTTCATCAGCGATCGCGTAGCCGGTCGGAGAGAGAGTAGATCTGTCCATGCGAATCCGTGTTTGTATCGGGATACAGTGAGGTACCTAGATAACTGGGAACATAAGGAACCTTGGATACTTTTCATTTACTCCGCTTCCAAATTAGTCAGGTTTAAAGGACACAGGCCTCCCCAAATATCAACACAATGAACGGTCCCGGCTCGCATCCATCGCAATCCTGCGACTCTCACAGGGCATCGGTCCATGTTGTGGGAGGCCTTCAAACGCTGCGTCGTATACTGGAAGAACCCTAGAAGATATTCGAATGTTTGCAAACTATAACGTGTCGCACTCACAACCTATCTGGACCAATATTCAAAACGCTATACTTAGTACATTTTATTTACTCCTATTGAGGCTTCAATAGCCTCAGTACGTGAGACCCTCAGCGTGCTCGGGCAGTGTTACATTCCTTTCATTTCTACCAATTACTACATTTTAACAGCTGCTAATTACAAGTTAGTGTACTCCTTCGCTTACACAAGCGTTTAACATACAAACATACACAATACACATTCATACAAGTGTCAGTCAATACACAATTCATTCAGCTAGTCTATTATTAAATATATGTCCAATATAAATTGTCATGCCACTAAATTAGTCTGCTTATACATTTTAAAATACCATTAAATGGAGGTTAAATACAGTGACACCTCACTTTAAATAACGGAAACTAAATAGCGAGGCAATATCATCAGCAATTGACGCAAATGATACCAAATGATAAATGTGGCATCTAATTGACAAGGTCGTGTTGACAACCATTTTAATGTTGACATCCTTGAAATTGTCCTTCATAGTTTTGTTAAACTATACTAAATTTGTTATAGGATGGTTTCGGTGACAGCTGTCAGATTCATGCAATGTAGCTATCTATCCTTATCTCTCATCTTAAAGACGCATATTTTCGTCCTGCTGTCACCCAACTCATGCTATGTAAAAAGACTATAGCTAATTCGGCAAACTTCATACCACATAAGGGCATTCGCCCCCGTCGACTTTTTGTAGCGATACTGTCGCGCGTTTCGTAAACGTACGACAGCATCGCTACTACGCGCGTTAGTCGCATTTGCAACGCGCTACAGAAGCGATACCAACGCACGACCGCATCGCTACAAAAAGTCACCGTCAATGAATGTATTGACCGAATTATAGAATGATTGAGACCAATGTGTTTGACAGTTATGGAATTAAAAACACACTGGGAGATTAAACCTACTGAAGACATTTTTATGCAGGTTTCACTAATACACATATTTATATAGATAGAGTGATTCTTGAGGAAGGTATAGGTGTATAATGGATGCATTGTATTGTAGTAGAGAAAAGTCGTAAAATACAGGTAATACCGACCCCAATATAGTTGGGAAAAGGCTAGGCAGATGATGATGATGATTGTATAGAGAAAAGTCAAGAGTTTATTAATTAAGACTTTAAAGATTTCTAACACCTGTGTTAAGCTGAGAGCGCCGAGCGTAAGCAGCGATAGTGACCCTACGCTAGTGAAACGTAATCGACATTCACTTTTTTTGCCTTCGCACCATTTCCTTATTTATCCAGTGTCAAGTTCAGGAAGTATTGCATTTTTCTAATGTTTTTGCAGTATTAGATAGTAAAGGTTTTGATTTCGACTTCTCGACAAGCTTCGTTGAGCACTCAAGACATAAATAGATATCAATAGCAAACTTAGCACCATTTTACCGAGATCGTGCTACAAAACTATACATATTGTACTTACATCATAAACATGCTCCTACTATTCCAATTAAAACATAAATATATCAGATAAATTAAATTACACAAAATTGAAATTATCTATACATATAATAAAACAGTAAAATTGTGCATCGTTTGCCGCAAATGGCGCCAAAACTACTGAACCGATCCTGTTCAAATTTTGCATACATAATCCTTATAGGACCCTTTTTGCTTTAGGCTATATTTTATCACGCTATTTGCTATGGGGGGTGAGCAATATTGCATTTTGTCGGTTTTGAACGAGTTGCCCCGAGTTCGAATCCCACCTACAATTTATATTTCTGTCAATGTTTTATCTTATTGTTTTTGGAAAAAATAATACTTTTACCATTTTTTCATAAGAAAATCAACATTCCTATTTGATTTTTCCCAAATATTTTGTAAAAACTAATCAAAACACGTTATAAAATCCAAACGTCCACGAAATTCACATACAACAATGTTACATTAGTCCATTTAGCTGCAAATTTATCTACTGAAATGAAAATCATCACGCTATCATCGACGAAGAGCGGGGCAGTCATTTATGACATTTATATGAGAACGTCTATTTTGCTTGGTTTTCATCGAACACTGCAGCGTGATTGATTAATGACTAGACTGGGACGTAACACGGTGGTGGTTCGAATCCCAGGATGTGTTTTAGATTTTTTTAATTTTTGTATATTTTTTTTCACATATTTTTGCATTCTCACCATTTTTTTAACAAAAATATTACCTAAAAATATTATTATTATTGTTTAACCAAAAAAAACCATGGTGACAAATTTTACAACTGCGGAGTTGCACCCCGTTTTCAAAATACAAACAATGACATCCTTCTTCTTCTTCCTGCTCTTATCCTGTATTACTTGGGGTCGGCGCAACACGTTTTCTTCTTCTATTCTGTCCTGTCGTCCGTCACACTATCATCTGCCCTTTTCTTTCATATCAGTCCTTACACAATCCATCCATCTTTTCTTTGGCCTTCCTCTCCTTCTCTATTCATCCACATGTAAATTCAGAACTCTTTTGGTAACGTGCTTTTAATCCCTCCTCTTCACATGACCATACTAAGACAAACGATTTCCTTTCAAAATACAAACATCCATTTAATTTTTTTTAACTAAAGGCGATTTATATTTTAGGTGATTTCTTCCACTCTAGGAAGGAGCACGAGGGGATGTCAGACTTTCACTGACCAAAACCCACACCTTTGTATGTTCCTTCTTCGCCTTGCATTCCAGGACTTCGGGTGGAGGTGATCAGCAGTAACGACCTCTCACGTCCGGTCCTGGTACAGAGAGAGAAGGTATGGAAAGCAGTCATCACTTCCTTCCGCAAATGAAGCGAAGAAGGTAGCAGAAAGCGCAAAGATGATGCCCTTGGCATTACGAGTCGCAGGGCGATTCCATGATACCGTTAGCGCGGAGTTTTGGACGGTGCACTATTGGCATTTCGCTGTTGAATAAAGACTGGTCTTAGTCGACTGACGTTGCGTTATGTGCCACGCGCACCTAAAAGAGATATGCATAAGAGAACGGCCCTAAAGGGCTTCGATAGCTGGAAAATTGTTCGTATTCTAAAGGAACAAAGTGGGTATTTTTTACTGCTCTGCATGCTCTACCCGTAAAAATCGAGATTTTACAGACTGCGTTCGATCATCAGCATGTGAAGTCGACTAGGTGAAAATACTCGCACACAAGAATTCGTTTATTATTCTCACTAAAGAAAAACATTTATTTGGTGTATAAGACCGTTTTCACATTATCCGATCCGATATCGGTGTCGGACTCCGATACGATATCGGGGTAAGTAAAATGTATGAAATTCTGTGCTCCGATATCCGATATCGGGTCGGACAATATGAAAGACAGGTACATATTTCATACATTTTACTTACCCCGATATCGTATCGGCTTCCGATACCGATATCGGATCGGATAATGCGGAAACGCTCTTAGGGTGTCAGTCAAATACCGCACCAGAAAATTCCTGCCTGAATAACCAGGTAATACAAACACAAAAAAATGATGGTGATCGGTAAACGCCCTATACATATGACACCTGGGAAGTGTCCAAGTGGCGAAACACTCATGTTCGGTTAGGACCTGCGTAAAGCGCTTGCGCTTAGAGTGAATTTATCATAGTAATAATCATGGTGTGCCAATATTAGTCGCCCTAGAATGTAAATTGCAACTAAAAGAACACTGTGGAATTTAGTTGGTAAAAGTCTGATACTCTCTCTCGGTCCACCTAGAGTGGGAGAAGGTATTTGGTGGTTACCCAACAAAAAAAGAGGCAAATACTAAAGGCGATAATCGGCCCTAATTTGGTTTTTTGAAGAACAAATCATTTTCATTTTGGTTTTATCGCAATATGAAGTAAACTAACGACTTTACCCATAGAGTAGGTAGGCAATTAACTATTTAGAACGTGAACTCTGCGGCTCTGTGCTTCGTTGATGTTTTTAAGGCAATTGACGTCGTGCGGAAGAAAAACCCGGGTGTTACCATTGGGTGGATCGCCCGGAGGACACGTTAGATCATAAAGCACTGGTGGGCCACGCTTAGGCGGAGCACCGCCGTGTCCTTGTGGGGACGATCGGTGACAGCAACCTCTCGCGCTGGGCACTGGTACAGGCCATGATCCAGAGCGAGGAGTAGTGGCAAATAGTCCCCTCACGCCCCAGTCGCTGGGATTCCGACCCCGATTTAGAGCCACCGTAGGAGTGGCTTGCGAATGGCGAGCAATGGGTAGTTTACCATCTGGCTGTCCGGTAATGATCCAGACGGTCAACCGTGGGTATTGTTCCACGCGTGCTTCAAAGAGATGTCAGCAAACTGTAGGTGCCCAGCAGGTTCGAAGCCTCTAGGGCCATGGGTGAGCTTCCGAAAGGAAAACCCGGGACCCTGGAACGAAGGCAAAGAAGGAACGGGGTGAGGTTTATTCAGTAAAAGTCTAACTCACCCTCTGAGAAGTCATTCTGATGATTTTCCACCTAAACAAGAAACCTGGGCACGCCGTCATTGCGGCGGTAAGTTCCCTCTTTGAGAAGTAGTTGGAAAGAGGTCCTCACGTTCCGTATGCCGCAGGTCCTCACCAGACACGGTAAGTTCGGGAGGCTCCTGCATCGGATTCAGGGGTAAAGGGCGCCCCAGCCAGACTTGGGCGCACTGTCTGGACCGCCCGGAGGACACGGTGGAGCACACGGTAGAGGTATTGCGGTCGCCTTCTTCTGCGAAGCAGTAATGCTAGCCAAGGAGGCGGCCGGCCGCGAGCGCGAAAGGGAACGACCCTCACGCCCCCACCGTCAGGATCACGAGAACGATTTCCGACCACCGTAGGCGCAAGCTTGCGGACGGCGAACACTGGGTAGCTTGCCGTCCAGCAGTTCGGTAATAACCCGGACCGAGTCAAGTCGTCAACTGTTCCACGAGCGCCTCAAGGAGATATCAGCAAACTGTAGGGCGCGGCAGGGCCGAAGCCTCTGAGCACGTGGATCTGTATTCCGAAAGATAAGCTCGGTGTCCCAAAATTGAAGGCAACACAGGAACGGGGGTGGCGTTTAGTCAGTAAAAGTCTGACATCTCCAAGCCGACTTCTCCCGCTCCATTTAAGAGTGGGAGAAGTCATTCTGATGATTACCCATCTGAATAAAAAAACCTAAACAAGAAACCTACTGGGGCTATGGTTTCGCTTCTGAAAGGGAGACCCTGGAACGTAAGGCAAGGAAGGAATACAGAAGTGAGTCTTAGGCAGTAATAATCTGACACGCACTTCCGCTTCACACAAGAGCAAAAGTCATTAGATGATTTCCCAACTAAAAAAAGTATTAATTGGAGTTTTAACTTAAACAGTTTTATGTAAAATTAATTAATCAGATCTTTTCGGAAGTATAGGATTAGATACTTAGATTACTTTTGTGCAGTTTTACGAACTTAACGCGGACGAAGTCGCGGGCAACAGCTAGTATTAAATTAATAATGCAAGCAATGCAATTAATTACATTGCGTTTAATTGTATTGTTAATTAAAGTAATAGTTAAAGCACAAAACTACGCCAATTTCCACATCACAATATCTAATATGGATTAGCCCTTTATAGGACGGCTCTTACAAAGTGGCCAGTAAACTGGACACTCACTTTAAGGTCGTTATCTCATAGATTTTTATTTATATATTGAACCTTATGAACATTTACGACCCGCGTTAGAGCACACTGGCCCGTCAACTAGCCAGCGTTCAAGTTCGCCGCGCGACATTTTAAATTCGCGCCTTTTTTCAAGATGGCCTGTGAACTGGCCACCGTGCACCCGCGCAGGAACATTTGTTGTCATCGCGCATGTACGTTACGTGTTTCCAAGTTTTATGGTGAGCAAAAATCATGTCTTCTTAGAAAAGGTAAGTGAAACTATTCCTTTATAGTATATACTTCGATGTTATGTGCAAATGTAATCGAGGATAATAAGAAAAACATATATTATTTGCAATTGAACACAAACCGGTGTGTCGAAAAAATATAATCTAAGAATTGCCTACCTAACTTTGAGATGTTGTATTGAGTATTTATTTTCGAGTAATCCCTATGAACCATATTGTTTTACAACAAGTATATAAGCATGTGTTATGATATTGTAATAAATTTGCGATAAACAATCTTGTTCGGTAGTTATAGCCTATTATTATGTACGTTTGGGTTTTTTTTTGGCGTTTTTTTTGCAGGTGTGTGGGTACTTTTTGAAATTCGTAATGTAATAGTTACACATTGTAATTTTCTCATTGTTTTAGACACACATACACTTATCGGGAGTTGGAGTCACTAGACGAGGATCAATGGAATGACTTCGTGGCCAGGCCTCACAATCAGACATCGGTGGTGATTCTGATGATGATGATTGTCTCGACGAAAGTTTTAGTACCAGCACCGTGAGCACACGTAGTCAAAATCAAGGATCATGCTCTGGAACATGGTCTTCATCACAACCACCACAGGACTGACGACCTCACAGTGCTGGGCACGCCCTCATTGAGGCGGTAAGTCCCCTCTTTGAGGAGTGGTTGGAAAGAGGCCACGGCGTCCTCTCGTTCCGCACGACGCAGGTCCTCACCGGACACGGTAAGTTCGGGAGGTTCCTGCATCGGATCAAGCAGGAGAGGACGCCCGGGTGTCGCCACTGTGTGGACCGCCCGGAGGACACGGTGGAGCACACGGTAGAGATGTGCCCCGCTTAGGCTGAGCACCGCCGTTTCCTTGTGGAGGCTATCGGAGGCGGCGACCTTTCGCGCAGGGTCCTGGAGGCCATGGTCCGGAGCGAGGAGGGGTGGCATGCGGTCGCCTCCTTCTGCGAAGCAGTAATGCTCGTAAAGGAGGCTGCTGACCGCAAGCGCGTGAGGGAACGGCCCTCACGCCGCCGCCGCCAAGATCCCGATCCCGATTTCCGATCACCGTAGGCGCGGGTTCGCGGACGGCGAGCACTGGGTAGCTCGCCGTCCAGCAGTCTGGAAATAATCTGGACCGAGCCCAGTCATCAACGGCGCGTTCTGTTCCACGCGCGCCTCAAGGAGATGTCAGAAAACTGTAGGGGCCCGGCAGGGCCGAAGCCTCTGGGAAACACGTGGTAAAACTGAAGTAGATCTAAATTCACCGTTGAAAATATTATATGTTAATTCTATTATTATTAAAGGCTGATTAGGAAATACATTTTGTTATTATTATTTTCGTCTTTTCCTAAAAATAAAATAGATTTCATTAGTGTCCATTTTACTGGCCAGTGATATTGCTGTGATGGTTAGTGACGCAGAACGTTCAATGGCCAGTTTACTGGCCGTATGATTTTCATGATTTTCTCGAAAAACAGAGATTTTCAGGTCTTTTTTCAAGAACATGTCATTATGATTTACGGCACAGAATATATATTTATCACAAAATATTAAGATTTAAAAAAAAAGTTAGGGTGTGCGTTAAAGGGTTAGTTTGCGAATAATTAAAACAGCCATTGAACCTTACTCGATACTATACCGCTAAAAAACTGACATAATATTTACTTTATTATGATTACGACTTTGCTTTGCCCGCTACTTGACTTTTACTCGCCTATCAATGTAATGAATGCAAACACTTTTAGCTACTTGAAGCTAAAAGGTAGAAAAAAACATTTTTTATGCCCGTTTTACTGGTTGATATCAACATTAGTAAGTACCTGTATAACTCGATGGAAATTATTAGAACTAAACTAATTTGCTTTAGGTAATAAAATAATGTAAGGAATGCAATTCATTGCATAGGTACTACATTCCATTTAAATACTAAAATCTAGTGTATTGAGAAAACTACACCAATTTTACATCACAATATCCACTAGGAATCAATTTGCGGATAATTAAAACAGCCATTGAACTTTACTCGTTACTATACCGCTAAAAAAATTACATAATATTTACTTTATGATTACGACTTTGCTTTGCCCGCTACTTGACTTTTACTACGACTTGACGTGACTATGTAGATAATGACCGCAAATACTTTAAGTTACTTGAATTTAAAAGGTTGAAAAAAAAACTTTTTTATACCGGTTTTACTGGTTAATATCAACATTAGGCAGTATCATTCTGTCTAACTCGTTTAATTATGCTATTTACACCAAATATACATTTATTAGTGTTAGTGTTATGTTCCTAGTTTTTACATTTGCAATGTATATAAAGTTAATTAAATAAGATTGACCAGTTTACAACAACACAATTTTAATCTATTCGGAAGTAGGTACAAACGTAGGTACTGTAGGTAGGTATTCAGCAAACAGGAAACTCACTTTCCCAGATGTGCGTAATGAATGACACAGCCTTCATATATCGGAACACCGGATATAAACAACTTAATGTGTGTTATAGTTATTACTAAATATGTAATAAGTTGTTGTATATTTGCTCGGTGACATAGAACATAAATATGTCAGCTAATGAGCAGTGCTGTTTACCTTCCTCGATTGATATGTTTTTTTTTTTATAGTGTTTTAATACTCAGAAGCCAGTAAATCTGACCCCAGTCTTGCTATGAAGTACCGTGTTACCCCAGTTAATGGGTTGTGGAGGTCTGATAGGCAGCCGCTCCTCGTAAAATACTGGTATTCAGCTAAATCCGGCTTGACTGGAAGCCGACCGCAATATAGTTGGGAAAAGGCTAGGTAGATAATGAGTGTTTTAATACTTTTGTTTGCGTCTCACTTTTTACTTTGACCTCATGAGGGTCGTGAGAATATAAGGGGGATACTAGAGGGAAGCCTCGGTCCAGCAGCTTACGATTAATTTGATGATGATGATCTTCCTTAAGGACCAGTAATAAATCTTTTAATTACCTATTCCAGGGCATAATAATGGGCAACCCAGTGCTGAGTCGCGACAGCATAGCGGACTACAGCTCCATCTACTACCAATGGGGCCTGATCGACAGCCAGGGTCTGCAGGCCGTCAAGCCGCTGCAGGATTCCTACAACAAGGCCATTCTTAGCGAGGACTCGACGGTGGCGACTGAAGTAAGTACTGACTGAAGAAGACATAGACGTGTATAATACCGGCAAATAAGTTGGCAAGAAATTGACGTAGTGGGAGTAATTTCGCGCATGGTGCACAAAAAAGCGAATGAGCGAACGAGACGTTATGCAGTGCAGAGGCAAAAGTCGACTAACGCACCAATCATAGACTACTATTATAATGCTGCACCAATCGCGCGCCGGATCGGCGCTGCCTCATACCCCGCGTCCCGCTTGACCACCAAATAGATCTAAAAAATGATTTCTGCGCAGCAAACGACTCTTGCCAAGTTTGGTGCCGCCGGTTATATTCGTCATTATATGCTTGGTGTACGCCTGCGTAAAGCCTAGAACTATGAAACAGTAGCGTCGTACCGTCGTGTCGTTGCCGCTTCGTCGATAGAGTTGTATAGTTTTGTGTGTAAGCTCCATCTACTACCAATGGGGTCTGATCAACAGCCAGGGTCTGCAGGCTGTCAAGCCGTTGCAGGATTCATACAACAAGGCCATTCTTAGCGAGGACTCGACTGTGGCGACAGAAGTAAGTAGAAAAATCATTGTGGTCACGGACGAGTAGCTTTACAGACGCGTATTCAGCTTTATACGCTTGGTTGTACGCCTGCGTGAAGCTTGCATAGAAATCTATGAAACTCTGTTGGCGAAGCAGATGTCATGCCGTCGCGTCGTTGCCGCTTCGTCGACTGAGTTGTATAGTTTTGCATGTAAGTTTCACGCAGGACGCTTGATGATGTACCAAGCGTTTTATGGCGAATACGCATAGTATGAAGCTACGCCTCCGTGGACAGTAGGTACGCCTGATTTAACATATATCATGGAACAGTTAAACGTGGTGAACCTGTAGGTATTTGTGGGATCAAACTCAGCTTCCAAAGAACTTGAAATCTGGCTAAATATGTATTTTTATTTCTAAAATATGTGGCTGTGCGTCCCAATGCGTTTTCTAATGGTGTCAAGCTAATGACTAAAAAGCGGAAGTGTAGCTCATTATAGATAGATAATATTATACTTGCTCGTATTATGTCAGACCCTGATGGCATGGACGATATGTATAGGGTGACTGGTAGTTAGTGACCGATACATAAACACGTGAACGTTGTACTCATGATAACAAACTACTTTTACTGTGGGACCAAACTTGAAATAACGAAAAAAAAAACAGCAGTCCAGTACATTTTCTAGGCGAACATAAATGTGTAATTTGTCTCTGCATGCCAAAGGTTGACTGGTAGAGAATGCCACAAGGCATTAAGTCCGCCTCTGTACTCTGGTGTGCATGAAGAGTTAAATAAATAATTAACTATAAATGACCAGCAGATTTTTTCGCGATTTCAGGTTTGGTACCATAGTAAAAGTTATGTTACGTGTTTATGTATCGGTTTCTAAATCAGTCAAAACTCTCAAACGGTTAAAACTACATTTCGCCGGAAAAAAGGAAATATTTAAAGTAAAATTATTAAAAGACTATTAAAAACAGTTTTCTTTTAACTTTCCAGCTCCGCGAACAACTCCTAAACAGACTAGACGACATCTCGATGCAGCAGCAAACCTTCAACATCCTCCTGGACGAGATAACCCACCTGGATGACTTCACCTCCTACATCCGAAGACCCGAAGTCAGCGAGGCTCTGCACGTCGGCAGCATACAGTTCGCCTTCCACAACGGAACTGCTCATAAGAGGCTGACTCCTGACTTCTTGAGTGAAGTCCGGTCGAAGGTCGAGATGCTGCTGAACCATTATAGGGTACTCATTTATTGGTAAGGACTGTTTTAAGTGGTGGTTAAAGCGATTAATCATAAGGGCTGGTTAAAAATAGCCTTTGCCTTATGCATTTTCTTTGTAGATTATTGATAATTCTTGAATCAAGCAATAGGCCAGAATGTTTGAACCATTGATCAGACATATCAACAATGGCGGAAAGCCAACCCGAGCTGCAAATCTGACAAAGACATTTATCCCCCTGCGTAGACATTTTAGATAGATAAAATAAAATATTTTGCACTAAGTCTGTAGTCAGACTTGCACAAAAAAAAATCTGCTGCATTTAGACTTCATGTAATATAGATACTTCTGACTGTAGTTTTTACGTTCATGAGCTAGCTCTGAACGCACGATGCTTCCAAATGCGTGGGGCCTGTAGCATTTGTTACTCTTGCTTCATGGCTAATCTGCCACTACATATCAGTTCTTGACGCTCTAGTAATAACAAAACGTTTATTTCTTTCCAGTGGACAGATGGATCTGACAGCCCCATGCGTGCCCAACGCGAAGGCTCGCAGGAAGCACTGGCACTGGAACCATCGAGAACAGTTCCTCAGTGCTGCGCGTACTCCCTGGTGGTTCGGCAATAGAGTCGCTGGGTAAGCTTCCGTCATGTCACATTATGACATTAGAGATCCCCCGCCAGAGTGAGGAACTTGCGTGATTGTTGTGTGCGTACGGGATTGTTCACAAGAGTTATCATCCCCTAGGAATGCAAAGGGCCATCTAGCAGTGGCTTCACCCTCGAGAAAGTGATACCTAAGTGGAACTTACAACATCCAAGGGTATTCTCTGACATGGTATGCCAAACTTAGTCTTTGGACTAAGTTTGGTTTGTAATGATTTTTCATTAAAGCCGATCCATCGTGAAGGAGTTACGAACTCGTAACATACCTAAATCATATAAATCCTTCCGACTGATTTTCGATCAGGGTAGCCACAGAAATCTAAATAATAAGTAATTTAGATTTCTGTGAGGGTAGCCAATCTCAACAGAGCCAAGTCTTAAGATTAACCAAGTACGCAGGAGATAAGTATTAAATTGCATAAAAGCGTGCGCAGACATAGTCACACGCTCTCTCTTTTCCTTTACTCTCATAGTCCCATGGAATGGGACGGCAATCCGACACGATCAGAGCGAGTTCAGACGCAAGACTTACTTTACGTACTTTCTGAGGGTCGTGGTCGTCTCACCATCAACTTGCAAACTTTGGTGCTATAGAATAAAACTTTTTGCCCGACCCGGGATTGAACCCAAAACCCCATAGCGTTTTCACTACGATACTAAGGAGGCACCTATAATATATAAGCGTTATTGCAAATTAATACTCAATTAAATAAGGGAAAAAGAGCCAGAAATACCTTGGTCAGATATTATGATCATTTAGAGCCTGTCCAGAAGAGGCGTATTACGCGCGAGTCAACTCGCGCTTTTCAATTTTTATTGCGTCCAGATACCGCGTTTTACGCGTGGTTCTATTATGGGCAAATCTCGACGATTTCTTCCCAGTTCCTGCGTTTTATGATTCCATTGGAATAATCTGATGATTCCATATTCCATATGGCTGGTCTTTTTTCAATTTTGGCAATAAAAAGTTAATAATTATGCTCCATCGTCAAATACGTCCACTCGCAACTAAATCGCGCGTAGTACTAGACGGGGCAATGGCACCCGAGTATCTCGACTCGCGCGTCGCCGTCGTTGGCGCGTTAAATGGGCGAGTCGAGAGTCTCGCTCATTGCACGCGTTTTACGCGCTAATGAGGGAACGCGCGTAGGCTACCTGGACGGGATATATGTTACTCTAGTATCTCGGACACGCGCGAGTGTAAAACGCGTCATCTGGACAGGCTCTTAGTAAGAAGTTCCTCATAAAACATTGACTTTATGTTTTCAGATACGTGAAAAGCGGTGGCAGCCTAACAGAAGTTTTAGTACGAGGTGCAGGTCACCTGGTCCCAATGGATAAGCCAGCAGAAACCCTGGCACTAATCACCAACTTCATCAAGGGCATTGACTTGCCTCTGCCAATTAACTACCATGCTTTGGCCCAAGATACTGCAGCGTACATAGACGATGATACGGAAGGGATTTCGAAGACCATACTCCAGATTCCAGGGGATCCACCTTCTGGGACACAAGCAGTGATGGTCGTGAGCATAGTGCTTAATGTTCTTCTGATCCTAGCTGTAGTCTGCGGCGTGGTCTATGGTTTAAGATGGAAGAGACGGACGGATGCGTATTTATACAATAACGTGGATGAGACCAGTTATACTTCCACGATGTTCTAAGAGGAATGGACGTTTGGAACTGATATTACTCAGGTTGTGCCAGAATACTTTTGAGCGGTTGTGCGTTGCATTTTTGGACTTTGGAGAACTCGGTTCCTGGTTTTTACAGACCGTTATTGTTAGGTCAAAGTTCCCAGCAATGACTTTGCCATATTGAAGATTATTCTGTACTGTACACTGAAAATTCTCGGTTTTGTAAGAGAATGGGCCCATGTTTTCGGGAGATGGCGCTTACTCTATATTGCGATACTTATGTACTACGGTGACTCACTATACAAGTGAGAAATAGGTGGATTTTAAAGCAATACTTTGACTAAGTTCATTGAAGTGTGAAGTGAATCCGATTTCCACGGTTACTACTAAAAATATTGAATTCAGCGCCATCTAGTGAGGACATTCCATAGAGTTCCATGACATTCGGATAATAGTGAAACAAACGCTTTCATTTTTTTATGGGAACCGTGTTTTCTTTAGCCTCCAGATCTCAGCATGTATTGAATTATAAGTGAGGAACAGTTTTTTTTTGTTGTGAAGACGAAGTAAGTAGGTAGGTACAAGATTCATAGCATCGCAACCATTTAAGCTGATTTCACCCTACGCTATAATATAGTCCGTCTAATGAATGCGCGAGAAAAAGAGGAATGAGAATTGAATCCAAAAAATTTGTATGTGGTATTACTAACTAGTAGGAGAATCATGTCTGTCAACTTTACAATTTTTTTTATTTCCTACGATTGCTGCTGAATAATGATGCCTTTTAAATAACAAAAAAAAACTTCAGGTCGCGCTTTCATTAGACGCACTCTATTTATAATAGCATATAGAGTTCATAGCACAATATCGCTAGCCATACATTTATTAAGAACACGTTCACACTTTGCTATACTATAATTTATATTATGACAAATATATGGCCAGCAATATTTTTCTGCTATGAACTATAGGCTATATGCTGTATATTATAGCGTAGTGTGAAATAAGCTCTAGCCCATAATAAAAATTATTGAATGACAATATGTGATATATACCGCGTTACTATTTTGTATGTTCGAGCTAGTCGATAATTCTTCTCCTAAGGCCTCACCATATCCCTCAGTGCCTTTTAATTTTAAGACGAACTGTTGTAAATATCGTGTAATATTTTGAATAGAAAATAAAAACAATTTTGTACATAAATTAACGTTTATTTGTATTCCTGTATGAAACTATCTATCATGAACTTTGCGACCTCTGGTTGATCAAGTGGCACCGCATGTCCAGCATTTCGAATTAGAATTTCGACGAAATTTCCGCCTGCTTTCTTGTACCTGAAAAGTTAAAGAAGGAGTTGATTTTCATCGTAAAGGTCCTTCAATGGGAAAAGTGAAACTTCATGATATTGAACAAATTCATGGTTGACCTGATTTTAGAATAGATACGAATTGATGAATAAATATTGCTTATAGTCTTTTTTACATAGCATGAGTTGGGTGACAGCAGGACGAAAATATGCATCTTTAAGATGAGAGAAAAGGATAGATAGCTACATTGTATGAAACCGACTGCTGTCACCGAAATCATCCTATAACAAATTTAGTATAATAGGCCTACTGTCCATGGACGCTAGATTCATAAAGGCGTACCTATTCTTCTCCATTAAATGCTACTCATATCTTACATACAAAACTATAAAACTTTGTCGACGAAGCGGCAACGTCCAAGTCGTGCCGCTGGCCGCCGGCGCCGTGTCGTAGCCGCTTCGTCAAAAAAGCCAAGCTACGCTGTCGTGGAACGTAGTTAGGCCTTACTTTTTCTATTACCTACTGGTTCATCAATTATCAGCTGTTCCATTATACATTTTGACGGAATAAGCGAACATAAATGTATGGAACAACTGATTATTTTTTCTCGATTTCAGGTTTGGTCCTATACTAAAAGTTGTTCATAATGATGAGTACAATGATCCCCCAAGAGGATGTGAGTTAATTATGTTTCATGTTGTATAAAAAAAGACACAGTTAGTAGTTATATGAAGTCGTGGTTTTTTTTTGTAAACCAAGTGTTAAAGTTTCTTACCCAACGACAGATCCGTTGGCGAACCTGCGCAGGCGCCGCCTCGGGGCTTGTATGTAGGACTCGCGGCGGGACCACTTCATCGTACTGTACATGTGCTTCGACAAACTGTACGCCAGGATCACGTCATTCTGCCCGCTGGAATGTTCAACATGAGAAATTAAGCCTCAAATACAAGGTCGACAAAGTAGGAGGAGCTCGTGGCTAAATAATAACAGCCGCACGGGTAGATCTTCAAGGTTAAGCAACGCTTGCCAAAGTTGGTCTGCGGATGGGTGACCATCTTACGAGTTTCCTCCGTGCCTCGGATAGCACGTTAAGCTGTAGGTCGCGGCTGTTATTTGTAGATCTTTGGCAGTCGTTACGGATGCTCAGAAGCCAGTAAATCTGACTCCAGTCTTGCCATGAAGTACCGTGTTACCCCAGTTAACCTATCAATACCCGCGAAACGAGACACAATAGTAAGACAATAGTAGCGCGGTCCTATGAGACCGGTCGGGGATTCATGAATTAATAGTTGTGGCGCTCTGGTACGCAGCCGCTCCTCATAAAATATTGGTATTCAGCTAAATCCGGCTTGACTGGAAACCGACCCCAATATAACTAGTTGTGAAAAGGCTAGGTAGATGATGATCATCAGATACATCGGCGACAAAGTGTTCCCGGACTTGACGTACAATGCTCAGTCTACATGACGTTTCAACGTTGGCCAGTGTCCTGCAACTTACTGCCTAACATTTCACGACGCATTCGCGTGAAGCGTGACGCGTGACATCACATCGTCCTAGCCTTTACCCATTTGGGGTTGGCTTCCAGTCAAGCCAGATTTAGCTTTTTTCCGGAAGGGGAATCATCAGAATGACTTCTCCCGCTCTTGGGCGGAGCGGGAGGACGTGTCAGACTCTTACTGACTAAAACCCTATCCCATTCCTTCGTTGCCTTCGATCTGAGGGACACGGTGACAACCTTTCGGATTTTCCGTGTTCCCCAGAGGATTCGGCCCTACCAGGCCCCTACAGTTTGCTGACATCTCCTTGAGGCGCGCGTGGAACAGAACGCGCCGTTGACGACTGGGCTCGGTCCAGATTATTACCGGACTTCCGGACGACGAGCTACACAGTGCTCGCCGTCCGCGAGCCCGCAAGCCGGATTTAGCTGAATACCAGTATTTTAGCGTGACGCATGACATGTTGTTGGACTATTTGACAGTGTTGCACATCATGATGGGAGATATTTTATCCTCTCGTGTATATCAGGCTTAAGTGTCAATTGCTACAGATGATGAGCTTATTCCGAGAAATTATTAAAAGGTAAACTGACCTCAAAATGACGTTGAAAAGGTAATTAATTACACGAAAAATGGAACACGAAACTACACAGAATCTGTGTAGTTATAGCTGCTCGGTTTCTTGGACCGCTACAATTTGCATGAAAATAATGTTTGGCTCCTAAATCTTTTCAGTTTCTAAATTATTCCGTGAGCGCTTTACTATTCAGGTACCTAATAGCTGTAATTATGTTAAAATGAGTTCTTTTTATATTTGGTTCCGCGTTTCTGAATTGAAAATTTTGAGGAGTCAAACTCTACTCAGAATGACAATTTTAACCTTTTGAATACCTACCGTAATTAGAGACACAATAGAAAGACCATGAGAGAACGAACGCCAACGAGCATCTGCTCGAGGTTTAACAGATTAAACTGGCCGGAGTTTGAGATATACTCAATTTTTTTTATTTGTTTTAGTTTCGCGTTTGACCGCTATCTCACCTGATGAAAAGCGACGATGCGGTCGACGATAGAGCGCTCTTACCTAGAATTAACCTATTCACTCTTAAAGAGTCCCATACGAACTTCAGATGCTTCTCTAACGCCCGTTTTCAGCTATTATCTACAGTTGTGCAGCTACTAAAGATAAACAAATCTAACCTTTTGCCCTTACTTGCTTTCCTACAACCTACCGACGGATAGCATTTCCTACCAAAAGTTGTGGATGGATAGATATTATCTTACTGTTTATCGGGGATAGCTATCTGTCTATGAACTGCGGTAGGTTATTGAAAACGGGCGTTAAAGATTCCCGGGTGAACTTCAGATGCTTATCAGAATCAGAAATCGAAGGTCAGTCATACCTGTAGCTCAAAACACCGTAATGTTCCAACAACTCCTCAACGAAAGGCTTGGTGCTGTTAGCGAAGTCCGGCAACATCTTCTCATAGACCAGTTGGTTGTTGTAGTTGAAGGTGATGTTCCCCGCGTGGATCACCTCCCGGATGTCACTCCTGGTGATGAACGCTTCGAACTCCGGAGCTCCTGAAGACGAATCTTGTACGAAGTTGTAGACACTGACGCCGCTCTGCTTCTTTATGTATTCGATTGTTTCGTTGAATTTCTAGAAGAAAATGAAAACATAAGTTGGTTCCATTCAATACATGTTTGACGGTTCTTCTCGCTCGCGAGAGAAGTTATTTGAAGAGTTCTTGGCCAATAAAAGGGTTTTTTTCCAAAGATGCTCATTGACGCCGATAGATATCTGCTATACCCGACCTTCGGTTATGCAGCCTAAACGTCGCATATTTTTCAATAGAATAAACTTTATTGTACACCAAAAGAAGTTATAAATTGTACAGAAACTTAATAAAATAATAATAAAATTAATAATAATAAAAATAATAATATATTCTTAATAGAATTTGTTATGATACCTGAGAGAAAGCTTAACGTGTAGCGAAACTATCGCCATATAGGAACTAAAATTCAGAAATCCTGTATCGTTATATCACAGTTCTGCGCGAAATAAGAATATAATATACAACAGTCAGAAATGAAGAATCGGGCAGTTGTCCGAACCACATGCCCGTTTGGTGGAGAGAGCGTCCATGTTTAATGGAGATTTGCGGGACTTTACACCAGATTCCGCATACCCACCATACACCGTCTTCTTGCCCTTATTTATCCCAGTAACTTCAGCGTATTTGCTTTTTCTAAGTACCTCTATAAGATTTCTATCGTTCAGATACATTTTTTCAGGCTCTCCCGTAATTTTACAACTCAAAATCTTTTATTTTTCCATGATTTATTTTAGAGTCAATTTCTTCTGCTCACTCGTTTACCTGAGTTCCTACTTATCTATAAATCGGTATTTTGGCTACTTACATTAGCAGCATCGACCATCTTCTCGCTGTCAATGAGCTTGACAACCTGCTGCTCCAACAGCGCCACGTGGTCCACCTGGTTACCGTCCAGGATGCCCAGGACTTCACACAGGGTGCTGTAGTGCATCATCTCTCGGAGCTCTATCAGACCATTGCCGATGGAGATACCCTGGAAGATTGGTAGAATGAAAGTTGATTACGGCTTTTTAGTGTCTGGTTACTTACGAAAAATGCTTGATTACCAAGGATGTATCAAATACAGAGAATAAAGGACTTTGAAAATTAATTTGTATTGTTACGTGGTCTCGATTTTTAACACATACACAGTTATATATTGGTTAATTGCGAGAGCCCCTCTTCAGAAAATGTTATGATACCTGAGTTGATTGCGACTTTGCGAGAGCCCCTGTTCAGAAAATGAGCTATACGTTGTAGTGGCTCAAGAAGTACCCTGACACCTCCATTTTTAACGTAGCCATTAATTTTTTTAAATTTACCATAGGCTTTCGAACAATATTTTTTTTATCGTTTGTTCCCAATCAAGAACAAAAATCCTTTACAACTAAGGTAACAATTTGACCGACTCCTTGTTTCGACGATCAGGACCCTGCTACAGACGCACAACAGCAAAGTAGCAAAAAGATCCCACATTCCCTAATACCAGCCACATATACAAAATGCTTTATACCTTCATGTTGATAGGTTGTTGGGTCTTATCCTGGTTGTGCCTGTGGATCTGGATAGCCAAGGCAGGCACGTACTTCCCTGCATACGACTGCCCGGCTATGAACAGCGGTGCTGCCCGCAACTCCGGGAACATCTCGAAGAACTGCACCAGAAACTTTAACATTTGCTCGCCGACCTGCAAGAGATATTATGTGAACTTCAGAAACAAGTCCTCTCTTCTACTTTTACTTCCAATAACGTGCTATCTGGGTTTAACTGGTTGTAGATACTGATCAGAAAAATTTAAGCCTACTGTCCATGGACGCGTAGCTTCATAGATGCAAATTCGGCATTAGGTATACGCTTGGTGTACGCCGTGTATTCCTGCGGGAAGGTTGCATACTAAACTATGAAACTGTCGACGAAGCGGCAGCAACGTGCGTGCCGTCGTGTAGCTTTGCAGCAGTCCGAAGACAGTAGGGCTTCCAGAAGGTATGTATGGTCAAACGTTAGTTCAGTACAGTCTGCTTTGCATTACCTATAGTATCATTAGGGTATTGGCTTTTGGTCTTTTGAAGAACATAATTTGGAAAAGAAACAACCATTATATTTCCATTCAAAATCACTGTTTCAAGCTGTTTTCCTGTTTTGCTGCAGGATTACAGTCTAACCGAGTGCAGTTGAATAATGCTTAGTATTTAGACGAAGACAGACCTCAATAATTCTTTTATTTACGAGTATCTTGTTTGTAATTTTCCCTTATTAATTATACAATAATACTCTAACGAGAACCACAAAGACTATAATCGCGATTGAAAAATCACGACTTGAAAATACTTGCTTCTTCAGTAAACAGGACATTGCACCCTAACCTTTCGCAAATCGAACCGCATTCAACCAGTAAATTGTTATTTTTTACTACACGCGATGCTTCTTCAACTGGTTTATTTACATTCCCATTGGCCCATAAAGATTCTAATGACCTTAAAGCAATAGAAAATATTTGCATAGATATCATCTTAACGCCACCTCTTACACTTGGAATGGACAGTTATTCTAAAAATGATATAAAAACTAATTGCAACTTATGCATCTCATTTTGGATTGTGGTTTCACATAGGTACCTACTTTACGAATACCTTTTTGCTGTCCATCATACAAATAATTCGCTCTCATACTTCGATCAACAATATCTTTCATAGTAGGTATCATACACTGTGTGTAAGACATCGACGGATAAATGAATGCCTAAATGGATCCAGTACATAATTGTGGAAGCCCCAGTGGTGCAATTTTTTGTCAGCTTTTTCCTTTTCCTTTCCATCTATGATGTTCAGTTGTACTTCGATAACTGACACTCGGTGTATAATTTTATAGACACATTCAAAACGATTCTCGATATTAGTCGCCCATCAAACCATTCATCGTTCCATTCTTCTGCAGCATGCATCAAGAGTATTGTATTTTTTGATATACTTACATCATCCTCGTTATCAGGATATCCTCTGTCGTCATCGGTGAAGCTGAAGCCAGCGCCAACAGGGTTGTCGAGGAACAGTAGAGAGTGGTCAGCCCATGACACGTTTCTTGGCACCACTGGAAAAGTACTCGATGATCAACATGAGGAAAAACTACAGTCTAAGGTGTGCCAATACCTATCTGGCATACACAAGTATAATAAATAAGCGATATCATTATTTAGGATCAGATCTTGGCATAAAGAACAGATAGAACCTTTCAAATTTCCACCTTCTTAGGTCAGAAAATTGGTTCATGAATTGAGCGCTATCATGGTCCCAGTCAGGCGATATGCAAAGGATCGGTCGTTGTAGTGATAATTGGGGGAGACCCATGTCCAGCAGAGGGCGTCTTTTGGTTGAAATGATGATGATGGTATAAGAATACTTAGTACGGTGTTGAAAAACTATCTATTGTTCAAAACGCAGACGGACCGTAAAATTAGATTCATTAATCGGTTGTCCAGGAAAAAAAATATGGCATCTGCCAGGTTCACAAGAATCGTGGGATCATTTTCCTGCATTATCATGAGAACCTAACTAGCATTTATTTTCTTATGTTTCGCCCGATTGGCACCCAGGTGGTCCACTTGACGCTTAAGGTAGCCTTTCGAACCGAGCGTCTATAGCGTCAGTGACGCCGCGACTGTGACGCCGCGACAGAGCGACAGATAGATGTTCTCGAACCCAGCGACACTGACGCGTCAGTGTCGCTGGGCATAGATACAGTCGCCATGCGGTCACTTGCTGTTTGCCCTCGCCAACATCACGATTTTCTGTCGCGAAGCTAACGCGACACTGTCGCGCTTCTGTCACGATGCAAACGCGACTCAGTTACGGCACAAATATAAAGTTTTTGTAAGTAGAATGTTTCATTCACGCGCTACCCTTCCTTCCTTCGTTCTCTCACCGATGTCGTCCTATACAGTCATGCGTTTGCATTGATACAGTCGGGATAATATAGCACACTAGCAGTGCGTTGGCTTCGCTTCTGTAGCATTACAGCAAGGCCGATAATGGCCTTGTAATGTTCCCACTGTTGGGACTCAGGCCTCCTCTCTAGGAGAGGGAATCCAAACCAACCAAGCACCACCACCAAGCCACACCAAGCGGCTTGGTCGGATTGGTGAATGTTACATGTCTTCAAACTTATGGTTCTAGGACATGCCGGTTTCCTCACGATGTTTTCCTTCACCGTTTTGAGAGCAGTGGTGATGAAATAAATTACACAAAGTAATGCACCTGGCTGGGTTTGAACCCGCGACCTACAACTCGTAAGTCGGGGCCGTTACCACTGGGCCACCACTGCTCTTCGATTTGTAGTGCGTGGCAAATGCGACTTAGGCGCGGTAGTAGCGAAGCTGTCGCGCGTTTACAAAGTGGCCGTGGGCGAGGAGCCTAAGAGCAATAGCGAACTAGTGGCCAGTCCGCAGCGGCCAGGTCGCGGCGGCTGGCGGGATACGCGACCTGGCGGCTGCGGACTGGTCGCCAGTGCGCTATTGCTCTTAGTGTCACAAGTCATCATCATCTCTTACTTAAGGCATTAAACTCTTCAAAAGAGGAAATTTAAGTAATAAAACAGTTGACCGTGACACAGTGCGAATCGTAGTGCGAATTGCAACGATAATAAAAGTTACAGTTAATCAATTAGTAACGAATATTATACACGCACGGTACTATTAGTATCTACATTGTAATGTATAACTGTAAAAAATGGCTAAGACTTGAAAATTTAGGCCCTTGATACCATGAGCTCTTAACGCGGTCTATTTGACTACTTTAACTGAACTTTTATAGGGATGGAGCTATATAGTTATGTTCAGAGCTATTTCTCACAATTCTTTGTTAATAAATGTTATTAGATGCTTGTCGCCTGTGTTAGAAAACGTCGTTTGACATGGGGGCACACGCAGGTATTTGTCATTGCAATTCTGCTGCACTTATAAAATTTGCCTACTTATGCAAACTTTGTTCTATGTATAGGTACATATACATAATTGATCATGTTATTCAATTTGTATATTTAGGATCAGAAAAATTAAAACATATTAATTCAATGAGCATAGATAAACTTGAACTTATTTGACGAACGGTCATGGAATCGAAATTATGCAAACAAAACCGGCGGCTACTACTACTTTAATTGACTTATTATTATGAGTCAACGTTTGCTGTGCTATGCTCGCGTGGGCGGAAAGCAGTTCGATTATTGCACAACTTGATGTGGTGCATTCTACCTCTTACTCACTAGCTATTAAAGACTAATTGATTCCAGCGGCTTCACCCGCGTGATGGTAGAAAATAATCCCGAGGGAATATTCTCCCGGGATAAAAATAGTGGCGGATTAGCCTCATAGACTAGAAAATGCTACAAGAAATCAGTCCTATACCTACCATATGAAATCAAATCGATTCTGGACTATCCATAAACAAATTGTAAGCAACTGCCTAATAGGGCTATCGCTACCTAAGAGCCCTGCAGCTTGGGAGAACAATAATTTTTGAAAGAGGTTCAATTAGTTTTCATTTAACAAAGATTTAGTACGAAGACACTACAATGCAAGCGGTAGAATTTGCTACAGGCGCCGCGCCGCGCATCTGACACTGGATGAAAAGTACCTTATGTGTGTGTGTACTCCAGGATATCTTTCACTGCAATCCGTTTAGCCGTTCGAACGTAACGAAGTGACAAACATAAACACACACAAACTTTCGCTTTTATACTATTAGTGAGATGAATCACGAAATTGCTTCCATCGCAATCACGGGAATGCGATGGATGCGTGACGCACAGGATCATTCGTTGTGGCGACACTTGTGGGAGGCCTATGTCCAACGGTGGACATCTTATGGCAGAAATGATGATAATGTAACATAAAATATTTACATACCTTTTCCATCCACAACTTTGATTGGTCCAATGATATCGAACAGCCCTTTGATAGACGAGAATCCAGGACCTCCTTGCAGCCATATTATCAGCGGGGTTTCCGTCAAGTTGGTAGCAGCGGGGAAGAACCAAAAGAACAGATTCGAATTATATTCTTCATTCACTGTTATGAAACCTGAATAACTTTTAAGTCCGAGGAAATATGATGAGTTGACTTCTGCCAGCTCTCGTGCAAGCATTGGGTTTCCATCTTGGATGTGAGGAGTTAGGATTAGGCAGTTGTCGCAGTCATTCTCTTCTGATGTGGTATTGCCGAGGACACAGCTGAAATCAAAGGAAAATGGATCTTAAGATCTTCTTCTTTAGTATCGATCTGGCTCAAATCGGGACCGATCAGTATTTCGATGGTCCCTAGGTAAAGTATCGAAACTGAAAATCACTACTTTGCAAGAGAGCGATTTAAAGTTTGTTTTTGCATAATTTTGTCACGGGTGATTAAATCTTTATAAAAATTAGGTCTCTAACTATCGGGAAACGAAGTTGTATTATAAAATATCCTTTAAAAAGAGCTCAAAACAGTAATAATAAAAAAGTGCTATTTTTTTGATTCGATACTTTACGTAGGGACCATCGATTTAGCCACCAGGAGAGTTTTTCAGAACTACAGAGCTCTGGCGTTGGCGTTGTATACTTAAGTCGTGAAAGATTCAGGTAGTATTGCAAGCTGGGCAAGAAAGGAGGTAAGGAATATTACTGTATATCCCTTACCAATTAAATTAATATGACTATGACTATTCTGTGAGCGCTAGATTAGGCCGTGAAATTCAATTTTTCTAAATGTTTTTTTGCATTTTGCAGATCAATGTCAAGATTTATGTAGATTAAAATATGATTGGCGGCCGTAACACGTGTTTATTTACGGAGTTATCGTTTCAAAATGTAACATAGCATCAGCCTTATAATGTTCATACTGTTGGGCCTCAGGCTTCCTCTCTAGGAGAGGGAATGGGCCGTAATGCACCACGCGGGCCCAATGCGGGTTGGTGAATGTCACATGTCTTCGAATTTTTGGTTCTAGGACACGCCGGTTTCCTCACGATATTTTCCATCACTGTTTTGAGAGCAGTAGTAGCGAAAACATAATTTTATTTTCTAACCAATCAAAATAAATATTGAAATTTATTTTGTAAGTAGGTTTTTAAACCTCTTTTACACGTTAATTTTTTCATCAGTTTAAACTAGACGAAGCCGTTGTTTTCTAGCTGACTATCCGAAGAATAAACAATAAACAAACTCACGGCAAATGTCAATAAATTTTACGAAAAAAAAAACTGATATTTAACTTACAAAAAAAATATAGCTAGGTAGGTACCTAGCTATATTTTAATCACAGTTTTCTACAGCCGTACGTACGCCCACAGAAAACTGTGTGTATACATGTTTATATTAAAGGTAGCCAGTTAATTATACTTTTATTATATTCTACTTAAATCTAAGTACTAATTTCTTAAGCACTTACCTCAGCCCTGCAAGAAACACCAACACTATAGCTCGACCCATGACCTTCTCCGATGCAACCCAGTCTTGTTATGTGCTTATGTCTACACCAACTTATATTACTTATAACAAAAACGCGTAGAAAATTGATGACGAATATGAGGAATAATCATGATTTTAATTCATTGTTTTGCAGGAAATTGAGTTACTTTTCTATATATTTTCCTTCTAGGATTTTACAAGCGTGTAACGTCAATTGAAACTGGGAAACTTGTTTTTACTTAGTCTTAACTTTTAAACAATATCCTTGGCATTTGAAAGATAATGTAAACAAATGACCATGTGTCGGTGTGTCTAATCAACTATATAAATAAAAGACTTAACTGAACGACTGTCTTATGAACATACTGCCGAAACGATTGGGATTATTAGCGTGAAATTTTGCAGGTTTCCTTTTGTGACGTATACCAGCATTAAGAGAGGATTTTCCGATATTCACGCCTTAATTCGACGAAACGGGGGTCTAAAATTTGTATGGAGAAACCTACTTTCGCGAGGATGAAGTTGCAGGCAGAAGTTAGTCCTTACAGATTAACAAAATTCTCCAACGCGTGATAATCTCAAAAACTGCCGAACAGATTTTCATGCAGTTTTCATCAATAGATAGAGTGATTCATAAGGAAGGTTCAAACGTAATATATACCTAGTTTGGGTTTATTATACCTAGTCTACTATAATAAGCATGTATCATGTGCATACTTTTTCTGCCTACGTGCATTTTATAGTCTTTGAAATCATCCAATCGATGTGCTCCAAACCGGTTTCACTAGAAAAACAATAATAAAATTATGGTTTTAGACGTTTTTTTTCATGTACCTAACAATAAGTAAATTAAACGTATCTACTTACTTTTTTAAGCGGCAAATGCTCACGGTACACCGTCGTTGTCAAACAAAAATCTATGTACACGTGCCGTTTTTCGAGATTTCAAGATTTTGACCACAGCTTATAGGTCACTGCATTATTTATCATATAAAAGAACTGCCATGTGCTTATGTCCACTAGTTGTGGAACTATGACCTCAGAATAAAATTTGCTATGTGCAGCAGCTAGATCTTCAGGAAAACTTATTTTGTGAATATCAGTCTCAAAAGTATGCTTTTTGCACACTGCAGGTTTTGGTTTGACAACGACGACACGTCAGTCAAAGTCAAACTCAAAGTATTTATTCGTGTGCTTTATGGTGATACAGCAGTTCTTACAGTTAATTTATGGAAACTCAAAAAGGATGACTTCCACTCCGACCAACTGAACGGACCAACTAGTTAGGCCGAATGGAATCAATCGGACCACCTTTTGTTCTTCCACTCGGACCAACTGAACCTCGACCAACTAGTTGTGCGGAATGGAACTCATCGGATCACCTATTCTCAATCCCAATGATACAACTTTTCATTTGTTCTGTTACCATTATTTTTTAAAATTTTAGGCACTTTATTGGGCATACACTATTTAACAATAGGTATAGGAATTTAAAATTAATATGAAACCATACAAAAATTACAAAATTTTGATTACAATTCAAATGAAATAACTATTAATTATTATTACAAACATTAAAAATACAATTTGTTAGTCAAGTGGTCAAGCATAATTATATAATTGGCAATTTAAATAACATTTTGTCAAGGAGGAATTCGTCAGTGGTATAGTTGCATTTTTCAATTAAAAAATCATTAAATTTTTGTTTAATTTGTGTCAAATTCAAATTTTTGATAGCATTTGGAGTTTTATTATTATATTTTTGGTGCCACGCAGAGAATGCTTTTGTGCATAGAGCCTTTAAGGCTCTTAGACATAATTCGTGTCGATATTCTGGTCTTGTTGATTTATAACGTTCCTCTGATGCTTTTTTAAACAATTTACTGTTTTTCTTGACAAATAGGCAGTCTCGTATATGTAAAAGCAAGGTACAGGTCTCCCAAAGTGATAATGCGCATTATATTCCCCAAGCCCCGGAAAACGATATATACGAGTATACAACATGTAACATAATTAACGCACATCCTCTTAGGAGGTCATTGTACTCATCATTATGAACAAGTTTTACTATGGGACCAAACCCGAAATCGAGAAAAAATTATCAGCTGTTCCATACATTTATGTTCGCATTTTTCGTCAAAATGTATGGAACAGCTGATAGGTTTTTCTCGATTTCAGGTTTAGTCCCATAAGTAAAAGTTGTTCATAATGATGAGTACAATGATACCCTAAGAGGATGTGCGTTAATTATGTTACATGTTGTATATTTAGTAGTTAAGTGCATTTTTTTCATGCATAATTTAGTAGAATAATTATTAATGATTCGGGTGTTTCCGGGAAAACGACAATTAGCGAAGATCTGCATGCGCATTATTAATATGGGAATACTGTAATGTCAATATTCTATTTAAAATACACATCGATCTAATGCACCTCTTCTGTGCTTTAAAAACGTAATTTTTTCACAGGAATTCGCCCAAAAAAAATACTTCGTAGCGTAACGTGGGATCTACGTAGCCATAAATGCAGCTATAGCTGCTGCTTGATTGACTATTTTCCTAAGCTAGTATAGAGCAAAGGCGAAGTGACTTAATTTTTTTATGAGGATTGATGCATGTTCTTTCCAACTCAGTTTAGAGTCAATAGTCAAACCTAGAAATGTTATATGCTCTATTTCTTCAATTTTGTTATAGTCAATTAATATAATATTTATGTCAGTAGTTAATCTTTGTCTAAACTGCATAATTTTTGATTTCCTTTTTAATTCTAAATTATTTTTGATATATAAAATAAAATAATAATTTAAAATTAAAAAGTAAAATGCCAGTTAATTGCTTTCAATGAATCTAAGATGACACATTCATAGTTTCGATTTTTATTTTGTCTAACAATTATCGTACTGTCTTCAGCAAAAAGAACCGAAAAGTGACGTGTTTTGGAAAGTCATATTTGTAAACAAAAAAAAGTGGCGGGCCCAACACGCTGCCCTGTGGTACGCCAAAAGTTATTTCATGTTTTTCAGATACATATTGAAATTCAATACGCATTAAGTTTTCGTAGTAGGTAGTATTTCGAATGTTATGTTAGTAAAATTTTACTATATTTTCAAGGGTATTGAAAAACGTCGTTTCACACACATGGGCATTTGGCTCGGGCCTGTATTTACACCTCGGCAAGCGACTAACTCGACAAACTTTGCCCAGTTGCATAAAAATCACACTAATGTTATTTGTATGTTTAAAAGTATTTGAGTGTATGTTTATTAATCTTTCACGCTCAAACGGCTGAACGGATTTGTATAAAATTTGCCACACACGATTTAAAAAAACACAGATTTTTGTTGAAAGAATTAGGAAAAAGCCGACGAAAAATTCTACTACTGAGGAGTCCAGAATCATGTAGGTACTGGTTCCATGGTACTTGTTTGTGCATCTACTTCTGACACACCATGTATTGTTATCCGGAGAGTAACTGGCAAAACTTTGGGATCTTAGATGATTTTTCTCGCAAATGAAGCCGCTGGCAGTGTACCTATTATAAATTGGACTAAGCGTTGGTTTTTTTAATTGAGCCTGTCAAAGGCTCGCGTATAACCACTACCTATCTCACCGGATGAAAAGCGACGGTGTGGTCGATAAATAAATGTAGGTTACTGGTTAGGTACAACAGACCTCCCACAAGCCCACAACATTCCATGTATACCTTTGTTAGGCAAAAGAAGTCATGATACTTCAAATAAAGCAGATTTTTGAATGGGAGGAAAACGTCGAACCCTTATGCTTACTGCGTAGGTTTCTAACAAAAGCTTCCCGTTGTCAACATGGTAGTCATCTCAAGCAGAAAGATCAAGCTGTGTTGTGTCCCATGTGGTTCTTACTCGGCTTTGGATCCTCCGTTTTGTTCAAACAATCGCCACCACCACCACATCATCCCAACTAATGATCAAGATTCCTTCAAAAATTAGTCTTACTTAAGATTTTATAAACTACTAGCTTCCGCCCGCGGCTTCGCCCGCGTGGTGTGTTGATAAAAAGCAGCCTATAGCAAAAATAACAAAATCGAAGAATAAAATAAGTTTACGTTTAATTTTTTTCCTGTTTACTGGGATAAAAGTAGCCTATATGTTAATCCAGGGTATAACCTATCTACATACCAAATTTCAACCAAATCGGTTCAGCCGTTTTTTCGTGAAAGAGTAACAAACATCATCCATCCTCACAAACTTTCGCATTTATAATATTAGTAGGAAGTAGGACTAGCAGCCCGTCCCGGCTTCGCACGGGGTAGACAATTATTTATTTTTGGAAATTTGGATATAAAACACTTTTCTTAGTGCCCCCTCCACCCCGCCCGCCGCGATGCCCGGCGCGCTTTTCAGACTGCATCGCAAACACCGGCCACGGCGCTATGGCGGTTTTGTTTACTGTTTGAATTTTTTAATTCGTAATATCTTTTGAATGGACAGTCCAATTTAAATAATTTAAAAACTATTTTATAGATAGTTAAATGGTTTTGACCATAAAATAATTTA